>CM042174.1:41128668-41198668 GCA_023376005.1 Doryteuthis pealeii | reverse complement strand
AAATAGAATACAATGTGTACATGAACAAACCCCTGGCTGAAACACGTGACAAGGGGCCGACTTTCTTCTAGGCTGATTTTGGTTATTGTAATTAAGACAAGACTTTTTTCTTGATCAAGTTTATTAACCCATGTTGCTTATTGACCGTGCGGGGAGACTGACCTCCTCAGCGAGAGAGAGACAAAACGTGTCTGCTCTGCTTCCAAGTCAGGTCGAATCTAAATTAACTCCCACTAAAACTATATTACGCGCCTGTCATGACGAGTTTCAAGGGACAAAAGGTTACCAACAGTCACAGGTAAATTTCCACTGGCTCCCTTCATTCTAAATATGACAGGCCCTGATTTAATTCCTAGCTTACATGTACGCTTCCCAAATTTATGACTTCTCATAAACTGTAAGACTATTAAATCAATCTTTACAAATTCCAGTTAGAGACAACATTTTTTTCTTGGATTTTATTCATTGCTCTGTTATTCTGACAATGAGAGCATACATTCAGTTCTGCACATCAGCAGAGCTATAGACAGGGCAGTGCTTTGTGCGCGATTCAAACCCTACCTGCTGACAGGCGGACATTCTAACCACTACACTAGCTGGCTTCCCCAGAATCGCGCACAAAGCACTGCCCTGTCTATAGCTCTGCTGATGAGGCCTAATAGGCTGAAATGTACATACAGAGATTGACTTTTTCTCGATTTTGTTTACGTTTTACATTTCAACCGATATGCACGCCTAATTCATTTAATTATAATTAATTAATTAACAAATTAGGTATGACTTTAATTAAGCACATAATCTCCCACAAATTGTCGGCCCTCGCCATTCCAAACACATCGTTTGAACACTTCATATATATATATATATGAATAAATGGATACCTTGGTGTATATGTAAATTTATTTCGGCATTTGTAGATTGTTTTTCGTAATTTCTTTTTATTTAGAAATTTCTTAATTTTCTACTTCCTGATGTGGTTGGTGAATCTATGAAATCTATAAACTTTATATGCATCTATAAATCTATGTTTTTTTTCAAAAGAATAGGGAAATAAACATGAAACATCTCTCTCTCTCTCTCTCTATCTCTCTATATATATATATATATATCGTTGGGGGTCGTTGCGGTATCAGCCATGCAGCGAGGGAGTCTATCCCCTTTTCACTAGCGCTAGACCAAGGAGATTATTTTAGTGTCTGAAGTGGAGCGCAACACCTACCATCAGCTCCTTACGTTACCACACAGATCCCTGTGCTACTCATACGCTGAGTTGGTGAGGGCGGTATCGAACTAGGAACCTTGTGGTTTCTAGCCCAACGCTTTACCGACTGAGATATATATATATATATATATATGTGTGTGTGTGTGTGTGTGTGTGTGTGAATACGAAACAAATATTCAGAGAAAGTTTGCTCATGTCGAAAATAAATTGCACTTTGAAAGAGGGGAGGGGGGGAGAAATAATATAAAAATATTTATAATGCAAGGGAAATAAATCCTGTTTTATATAATAGAAGTGATCTCCCTTCTGATGTTTTTATTTTTGTAAATTTAATATATGATGTTGGTTTCTCATTGTATCCACTGTCCATGATGATATTGATGCTTCTGTCTAGGAAGAAGTGAAGTGTTCTAATTAGCATATCATAGTTAACAGTGGTCCATGATGATACTAATGCTTCTATTTATGGAGGAGTGATTAGCATTATTACTAATTATTATATTTACTCATTATTATCAATATGCGCATTATACACACAATGTATTATCAATTTTTTTCCGTTCACCTACCTCACAATATTCACGAACTTATTGAAAATAAATTCTATGTTTAGTTTAAACTAATACGTTATACGCCGTTACAAATTTAACAAATACTATATAGTTGTTCGCTTGAAGTGTCCATATATTATTATTATTTTTTTACTCCTTTTGAGTTTTTCACATCAGCGTTAGCTGATGGTATTTCACTGGAGTTTGAGTGACAACAAGTCTCCTCAGGTCTCCAGGTCTCTTCTGAGTATTTTAGCCAATTGCAGCAGTGCAGTAGTCTGGATGGTCTCAATTGTTCCTCTGATTTCTAGATCCTCCAGTCTTTTCCCGAGTTTATTGGGACCGTTCCAAGTGCACCAACTACAATTGGCATCACTTTCACTCTCATATTCCACAGCTTTTTCTCTTCTCTGGCAAAGTCCAGGTATTTATCCATCTTTTCATTTTCCTTTAGCTTCACCCTGTGATCTGCTGGAATCGCAAAGTCCACAAGTTGACATGTTTTCTTGTGCATATAACATTTTGTTGTATGGTCAAAATTAAATTTTTTGCATAATTCCCAGTGGATCACCTTCCCAACCCAGTCGTGCCTAGCTTTATTATTATTATTATTATTATTATTATTATTATTATTATTATTCCTTCCATCCGTTTTTTGTTTGTTGTTGTTTTGTTTTTTGTTTGTTTGTTTTGTGTGTGTGAAAAAAATATTAAAATTCGATTCGATTTTAATAGCCCTCTTCTTTTTTTCTCTTTTTCCAGTTTTTCCGAGGTCTACCAATGATGTTCGGCGCACTTCTGATTTTGACTCTACTGGTGGCGCCCACCCAAGCCGTCTGGGACCAACCGTGCGAAAAGGGTTGCGAATGCTCGCGCGGTAAGGCCACCTGCACGAACGTGAGGACGTTCCCTTCCAAGCTGCCCCGTCATCTTCGCTACCTGGATGTGAACCAACTAAACGGCTCCATCATTCCACCCGGTGCTCTTTCTGAACTTCCCTATCTGCAAGAAGTGAAGATCATGAACAGTAAGATCAGTTCCGTTCGCCCATGCGCATTCAACAATTTGGGCCAAGTGAAGATACATATCGAAAACTGCGATATCAACCAAATCGAGGCCAGTGCTTTTCGTCATCTTTCCAAGAAGGCCTCAGTTTCGATTAAGAATTCGCGAATTGTTCGTATCTACAGCTATGCCTTCAGCGATCTGCATAACCTGACTTCTCTTGAGATCTACCAGTGCACCTTCCAGACTATCGGCCCGTTTAGTTTTAACAATATTAGCCACGTTGATAAAATCGAACTCTCTTACAACACATTCCCAGTTCTGCCAACCTTGACTTTTCGTAACGTGACCAACGTTCAACTGTACCAGATGGAATTTAATAGATTCTCCGGTTTCTCTTGCAACCCGTTCGGTCGGCTTTTCTGGCACGTCAACTCGACAACCCAGGTACTTAACCAGTTCCCATGCACCTGTGAAGTTGCCCGCTTCCTACGCTCAAATTACGCACTGCCCAAAAACATCCAACAATCATTTGCTGTCGAAAACATGTGCTACACCCCAAGGGAAAAATACTTAACAAAACTTGTCGAAGAACAAGGCAGTTGTCACAGCCTGATCGAAAACGCGTGCACCGAAAAATCCGACGGTACCCTAGAGTTAATCTGCCTCAAAAAATCCTTTAAACGGACCGACCAATCATCTTCGATGCTCCCCCAAGCGACCCTCAACCCGACATTACCTTCGACCCGCGACCCAAACCGTCTTTACACAGACGAAGCCGAACCCTTCGACCCAACCGTACGCAGAAACAGCCACGAAAACAAGCACAGAATCCACTCGACCTCTTCCGGCGGCAGCAAACACAGAGAGGCTGCCGACGGGACTATGAAAGAGGGCTCTGCTTCCGGCGATCGTGAGAGTTCGGCTTCGAGCGATAGGGAGGGATCGGCCGAAGGTTCTGCCGATGGTTCCGGTAACCAAAAGACGGACAAAAGGAGGAAGAAATCGAAGAGTGTAGAGGTTGGTCCCAGTACAGATTCTGGGTCGATGTCTAGACGTCCAGAACGTCCAGTGTCGAACGGAAATGAACATTACAATCCGAAACACGCAACTGGCGGCTCATCTATGGATGTACACAAGACAATAAAAACCTCATCAAGTATCAACGCCGATTTCCCTAAGACAACCCCTGAGCCCTACTGGAAGGCCGGTAATCGTAATATCGACAGCAATAGTGGGGTGGGGGCGGTGAAACACGCCCCAGCTACTGAGAGACCCCACGATCCCAGAAGCACCAAATCTACTTCGCTTGAATACAGGAACCGCCAGAATAGAAGTGGACAACAGGTGGCGCGTTTGTATTCTAAATTAATCTTTCTCTCTTTGCTCGTGACCATATACTTTTTTATTCACAAACTGTAAACTGTTCTGTGTATGTAAAACAAAAAAAAAAAAAAAAAACAACAAAAAAAAACATCAAAAAAACAAGAATGGTAATAAAGTTTTATTTTTTCAATAAATTTCTTCTTTAATATTTTTTTTTCTTTTCATTTCTAAAACTCAATTCATCCTTCGAGGGTGACTGAAATTTCACCATTGGCATTGCAGTCTCGGAAGACTATATAGTTCTTGAGTCCCTGAAGTTACAGCACCTCATATCACTGTGAAGTCCAATTTTGGAAAAACAACCTCGACCACAGATGTCGCATTTGAAGACTGTCCCTGAAGATGTTGATGTGCCGATGCTTTGTTGCCGCTGCTTTCTTCTGGACCTCTTGTCTTCATGGTGTTGCGCCAGGGGAATTTCAGACATGAACAGTCCGCTACTTAGAGCCTGTCGCCACCGAGGGCGATCCTGTGGCTGTGATGATTTAAGAAATTTCAATCGAGTTGAATGAACGTGGACGATCTTGAAAGTTCGGGTTGGCCAAAAATCGTGGATTCCGAGGCTGTGTAGAGACAATAGTCTAATTCCGATACATCTTTATTGTTATATACACAATGTTTCAGCCGATGTGCCCTCCTAAATGTCTTCTTTAATATTTTGTTTCTTTTCATTTTTAAAATTCAATTCATTCTACGAAGGTGAGTCAAAAGTTTTACAATAATTTAAGCTACCTGACCAGTAGGGAGACCACGCCTGCGCTTTAAAGATGTCTGTAAGAGAAATTTGAAGACATGCCACATTAACACCAACACGTGGGAGGCTTGTGCAGAAGACCGTGCAACCTGGTGACTCCTCGTCAGAAAAGGAACAAAAAGGAGTGATAAAGAGAGGAAAGAAGCCGCTGCAGAAAAGAGAGCCAGAAGGAAGGAGAGACAACAACAACTCCAGCAAGCATCACTGTTTGTTTGCAGTCACTGCTCCAGAGACTGCCATTCAAGAATTGGTCTGTTCAGCCACTCACGCAGTTGCAGATAAAAACAATGGACTCTACGCCATCGTCTTTAGTAGACGGACGGATGTCAGCAAATAAATATTTTCAAATTCTTATATACTTATATATATACTTGCTGTCCCAGATATAGATATATATGAAAATGTGTGAACATTATGTATATGCATGAATATGTGTGTATGTACTATACACACATATTGCATAATAATATTAAGTGGTAACTAAACAGTTAGGACATCAGACAGCTTTAAAAGAAGGTGAAGTCAAAAGTTTTGCAATAATTTAAGTTAGGGTTTTTTTTTTCAAATTCTTATATGCTTATGTTGAAAGGAAAAATAAACAAAGAAAAGAAAATGCTGAATGGATAAAACAGATTTTATTTTACTAACACGTGTTTCGGCCAGGAGTTTATCCATGCACACATGTACTCTATCTATTATTATTTTAGATACAAAATACAAAATAAAATAATAATAATAGAAAACTACAAAATCTTTTAGTATACAAAGAATAACGGCCTTCGTCAGAGTAAATTCTTTGGTGTTTGAAATCAAAGCGGTTGAAATTTGGAGAATTTCTGAAATGTTCGAAAAAATGATTTTTTTTAAATTGTTTTTCCTTTCAACATACTGTCGGATTCGCTTCCATTTTCAATATATACTTATCTATACACTTGCTGTCCATCGTATCCGATGATGACACCACACGAATCATTTTCCTCCAATTTATTCGGTCTTTGGTTGCGTCTTGCCAACTGCCTATGGAAATGTTCAAGTCCTTCATGTTTCTCTCGATGTCTTTGTTCCTGAGCTTTGGTCTACCGATTCCACGTGATCCCTCTTTCAGTTGAGAGTACAGAATCTGCTTTGGCAATCTGTCATCCCCAAATCTGTTTAAGTATTTTGTGTATGCTAGGGAGTCCAGTTCTCTTCATGATGGTCCTGTTTGAGACATGCTGCCACCACTTGACATTTAATATACTGCGCAAGTGACACATCAAATGAGGTTTGATAATTTGGATTATTTGGATTAATCGGACTATTGTCCTCATCTTTATTGTCATATACACAATATTTCAGCGGATGTGCCCTCCTAAATTTCTTCTTTAATATTTGTTTCTTTTCATTTCTAAAACTTAAATCATCCTTCGAGGGTGAGTAAAATTTCACCATTGCCATTGCAGTCTCGGAAGACTATATAGTTCTTGTGTCCCTGAAGTTACAGCGCCTCATATCACTGTGAAGTCCAATGTTTAAAAAATAGCCTCGACCATAGATGTCGCAAGTGAAGGCGGTCCCTAAAGATGTTGATGTGCCGGTGCTTTGTTGTCGTCGCTTTCTTCTGGACTTCTTGGTTTCATGGTGTTGTGCCAGGGGGATTTCAGGCATGAACAGTCCGCTACGGAGAACCTGCCGCCACCGAGGAAGCAACATTTCCCAGCTGGAAGGGGTAATGCCAAAGCACCTGAGAAAATAATTAAAATCGACTCTATATTTCCACAGCTAAGTTCATTTTTACAATCGATTCAGCTGTGGAGTAATAAAAATTAATCGTATTCAATAAAACCGTGTGCAAATAAATAAATATCATTGGCATTGCAGTCTCGGAAGACTATGGACTGTTCATATCTGAAGCCACACTGGCGCAACACCATGAAGCCAACAGGTCTAGGAGGTGCTGTAACTTGTCTTCCGAGATTGCAAAGCGAATGATATTTATTTATTTGCACACAGTTCTTGTGCCCTTGAAGTTACAGCGCCTCTCTGAGTGTGAAGTCCAATGCTCGAAAAACATTCTCGACCACAGATGTTGCATTTGAAGGCTGTCCCTGAAGATGTTGATGTACCGGTGATTTGTTACTGTTGCTTTCTTCTGGTCCTCTTGGCTTCATTGTGTTGCAATAAGTTTTGCAATAATTTAAGCTACCTATTTCTCTGATTTTTTTCTCTAAGAACTATGACAACCTTGACGTATCTTAATAACCAGAGAACCCTACCAGCATCTTGAAAAACCAGGACCAGAAGTTAGAAGAAGTTAGAGAAACTAGAACCAGACAAGATAGAGGAAATACAGATTGAAGAATTCCCAGCTATGAAGACAGTTACTCAAAAAGTAAGTAGAAGATTTAATATGGGAGGTATAACCACGGATATCTCCCATAATAGAAAGAAATATAAGGGCACAACCATGAGTGTCTCTCATAAAAACTGACAACTTGTAAACCATTTTACAGACGATTTTTAAACATTAGAATTCCACTCTAAGATTTTTAAAGAGTTAGTTCATGTTTATTAACAAACCACAGACACATTTTTAATATTTACGTGGACATTTTATACATACTTATAAAGTCTGAAAGACGTGGTCTGTAGTGTTCAGACGTCAAGAGCCGAATTGCAAATGGCGACTACCATGAACATATATGTCTCTCTGTTCAAGGGTAGATAACCCTGTTCAGCCTAGATACAGGGGAGATCACTCTATTCTACTTATACAATACTAAATTCAAATGAAATTGAAATTTCATGACAGGAAAAATTCAAGATAAAAGTAAATAGTTATTTTAAAAACATTTTATTGAAGTCAGTCAGTCAGTCTACTGTTGGTTTGAACAAGAGCAACTGGCTAAGCACAACTGAAGCAGTGTCTAAGACAGCTGGTATTTATGGAAGTCAAGAATAGTCCATTCATGTATTTGGGTGATTCCATTCCTTGAGTTCTGATTGGCTGCTTGGTTTCTATGATTTTGTGAAATTCATAATTATCCTGTCATTCTGCAGTAGGGTTGCAGCAAGATAGGTTCGTATTTAGTTACGATTACATGTTGCCGTGTCTTACCAATTCGACGGTAATTGGAGCTTGATTATTCTACACATTTAAAATCAAATTCTAGAAATACATTTTAAGAAGAATCAGATTAACTTAAAATTTAATTAGAATTTTTACATACAGATGTAACGGTTATTTCCTATAAGTCTAACATAAAAAGGGGAGCCACTCTGATTGATTGATAAATTATTTATTTATTGATTGATCTACTAGGAAAAAAAGATGGTGTTAGGGTTAGGGTTTGGGGTTAGGGTTAGGGTTAGGGTTTTGGGTTTAGGGTTAGTTTAATGGGAAAATAAATAAATAGTTTATCAGTCAATCAGAGTGGTTCCTCTTTTTATGTTGGAGTTATAGGAAATAACCGATGTAAGAATATTTTTACCGAAATCTAATGAGACTAGATTCATATTGAGGTCTGATCGAAATAAATTTATAATTGTCAAATGACGGTTTGGTGAGTTTTTCTTTCTTTGAAAGTATATATATATATATATATATATATATATATATATATATATATATATATATATATATATATTCAATTCTCATATACTAACAAAGGACTATATATATATAGAGAGAGACAGACAGACAGACAGACAGAGACAGAGACAGAAACAGAGAGAATAGAGATAATTTAATATAATTAAATAATCACAAGCAAACTCGGCGAATACCGCGTGCGACGTGCGGAACACTGGACAGCTGTTTCAAACGAATTAGGTCTCATCAGCAGTGTATACCGAGATCCCCCCCCTACAGAGATCGAAGTCGGGACCCCAGAATGCTGAGCCAGAGACTCTATCTCTTGGCCATGTGTGTCGTGTAGCTGCATCCACAACATAACAGAGGACACGGTTACCACCCTGAGGCACGACTTCCCAGCATGGCGGCACGCATCCACGTGCACATATCCATGCTGAACACAGAAATGTAGACAGATCCATAGGGAAAGATACATGCGTTCTAAGGACCCCGGTTCAATCTCTGTCGGGGGGCGGGTCACGGTGTGCACGGCTGATGAGACTTAATTAGGTCGAAACAACTGTCCATTGTTCCGCACGTTGCACACGGTATTCGCCGAGTTTGCTTGTCGTGATTATTTGATTATATCAAATTCTCTCTATGCATTTTAAGCTGATCTCTCTGGTGAAATAAAACGGCAATTCTTCCAAACTGTAGCCGTGTCAGTACTACTGTAGAGCTGCACAACGAGGACTCTAACGAAACTCCTGGCGAAAAATCTAGATTGGAACAACACAAGGATACTGCGTACTGTTTTGAACAAATTTTGGAAGCAGCACCCAACAAAACAGCAGATGTACGACCACTTGCCTCCCATCACACAAACCATCAAAGTAAGATGTACAAAACATTTTGAACACTGAGGGAAAAGTAAGGACGAAGTAATAAGTGATGTTCTCCAGTGGAAAACTATATATGGATACACCAGAATAATCCGTCCACTAAAAATTACATCTATCAGCTCTGTCCGGATTCTGAATGCCGCGTGGAACACCTGCTAGGTGCAATGACCGATAGGGACTGTTAGCGAGAGAGAGGGGTAGAATGAGAGGGGCTAGAGACAGAGAGGGTAGAGAGAGAGAGAGAGAAGAGAGAGAGAGAGAGGGCAGAGAGAGAGAGAGAGAGAGTCATGGGTATACGTGCTATCAGCGCGACCTGATGATTATTGTATACACACACACACACACACACACACATATATATATATATATATATATATATATATATATATATACACGCATATGTATATATGTATATGTATACACACACACACACAGACACACATACACACACATATATATATATTATATGTATATATATTATATATATACACGCATATGTATATATGTATATATATACACAAACACACACACACACACACACATATATATATATATATATATATATATATATATATAATGAACACCATGAAGCCAAGAGGTCCAGATGCAAACAAAGCACTGGAACATCAACATCTTCAGGGACAGCCTTCGCATGCGACATCTGTGGTCGAGAATGCTTTTCGAACATTGGACGTCAGAAGTAAATAGTCTACAAAAATTCTGTAAGTAAAGAGTGTTCAATATATATATATATATATATATATATATATATATATATATATAAGAGAGTTTCATAATTTGCTTGAAGCATTGAGTATGTGTTGGTTAGGAGGTTGATTTAGAAGGCTATCACAACTTAGTTTGGAATAAATAAAAAATAATAATACGGTAACAATGGTGTTGTGTGTTGACCTGTATTTTTTATTATTTCTTGAATTTCGAGGTAATACCTCTTTATCAAAAGAATTGAACTGAAGCAGTACAGCTATGGCATTTCTTCCTAAATGAATTTAAAAAAAAAAAAAAATAATAATAATTTAGGAAGAAATGCCATAGCTGTACTGCTTCAGTTCAATTCTTTTGATAAAGAGGTATTACCTCGAAAATTCAAGAAATAATAAAAAATACAGGTCAACACACAACACCATTGTTACCGTATTATTATTTTTTATTTATTCCAAACTAAGTTGTGATAGCCTTCTAAATCAACCTCCTAACCAATATATATATATATATATATATATATATATATATATATATATAAGTTAAGGCTGCATGCTGTTTTAAACAAATCTTGGAAGCTGCAACGAATAAAACAACAGTTACTTCTCATCTCGCAAACTAAGTAAGACAAGCTGGGTCCCGTTAGAGAAGTAAGGACGAACCCAAAAGCGACGTTCTCCTACACATACAAAATAACAGTGTTGTCCGATCAGCAAAAACCTACATTCATCAGCTCTGTACGGACACTGGATGCTGTCTAGAGCAGTTCATCTCAAACTTTTGTAAGTTGATGACAAGTCGACACTTTTTCAACGATAAAGGATGCTGCATACGGTTTTGCTAAAATCCTAGAATTAAAACCCCACAAACCAGGAGCTGTAAGGTCACTTACCACCCATCTCACAAACCAGCCAGGTAAGACGAGCAATAGACACTGGTTGACACTGCTAGTGAAGTAAGAACGAACTCATAAGCGACATTCAACTATGGACTCACCAGTGAAAGCCGACAAGCAAAAGCTTACATTTATCTGCTCTGTGCGGACACTGGATGCCGTGTAGAGCGATGCTTCTCAAACTTTTGGAAGTTGCAAACCGGTTGACATTTTTTAGATCGATGCGCGGACCGGTGTATAAAATTTAAGAATTTGATGAACTTCGAATAAAGAGTATTTTATGCAGGCATGTTAAAATTAGCTTCATTTAATACAAAAATCTATCTACAATATAAACCACTCCACAATGTACATCGATGGGAACAATGAGACTTCTTCTTATTTGTCAATTTGACAAGTTTTAACACGATAGAGAGAGTGCCACGTATGTTTGGTTTGTTTTAGTATGTGGTGAGGACTTTCACTCAATAGCTGTCCTTCTCTTTGGAGATCAAGGTGGCAGTGCTGAAATTTACAGAAAGGAAATTAGATTTTTATAAAACAACGTAGGCAAAAAGATGGTAAAATAGCCATCGTTGGTAAAGGGCAGAAAATGAACAAAGTTGATATTTTTTAGAATTATATTTCCAATTTTAGTTTATACGTACGGATGTCGTACTTCAAAACTATACATATTTTTAAAATTCACGTGTGGCACTCGCGGAACCGGCAGGTAGTACTCCACGGATCGGTACCAGTCCGGTGGGTCGGCTATGAAAAACACCGGTCTAGAGGACTTACCAAAAGTATTAATCGATAGGGACGGGTGGCTAGAGAGAGTCGAGGGAAACCGTGCTGTCGAAACGTCATTATTACTATGATGATGATGATGATGATGATGACAAAGAAAAAGAATTTGACTCAGTCGGTAGAGCACCTGCACTAGGAATCACATGGTTATAAAGTGGGGGAACTGACGGTAGGCATGACACTCCACCTCAACAAAAAAATGTCAATCACTCTGGTCTAGGGTCAATCTCTCTGGTCCCTCGCGGACCAGTTGATACTGTCAATAGGCCACTCCGCTACTTGTCGCCATTAACACGGGTTCATTAATCAAGAGTTACGTCCCTTGAACTAACTATTGCTTTTTTAAATTGTCTTCGTTGATTTATACAAGAAGATTAGTTAAGGCGAAATATTGGATTATCTCCCCTTGAGCACAGATATCAGTGCCATTTTATTTTTGAATAAATATTAAAAGAAAAAACGTTGCTTATTATATAATAATGAAATTTATTGTGTACAGTGCACAAGTACACTACAACTCATCAAAGTCTCATGTCAAGTATATAGAATAACGTATTAGTGTCAGGAACATGAACAGTTTACAGTAGTAATATGCATGTATGTGTGCGCGTGTGTGTGTATATGTGTGTGGAGAGGGGCATCAGATATAGTGTTGTTGGACCACAAGAAGCATGGAGGCTTTGAAAGACTCAGTGCTTCGGCAGCCTACAACAGACGCGGGCAGTTTATTCATGTCTCTGCAATTCTGAGCGTGAAAAAATGTTTCCGAAAGTCACGTGAGCAGTGCTGCTTTCTGACTTTGTAGGCATGCCCACGTGTGTTGGAAAGATGGAGATCAAAAAGGTGCTCAAGGTTGCTGTTGTTAAGATATTAATGACCTTATGAGTGTTTACCAGGTCAGTTGCCAGACGCTGAAGTTTCAGCAAACTCATTCCCAGGGCAGCGAGACGTTCAGAATATGGTAGATGCCTGATGGAGGGCATTCGTTTGGTTGCACGTCTCTGTACAGTTTCTAGGAGGTTAATATTCAGGGCAAGATAGGGGTTCCAGACTGGTGATGCAAATTCCAAGTGTGGCCGCACCATAGCTTTGTACAGCTTCAAATAGATAGCCGGTGAGCGGCTGACAGAGGTCTTGTTAAGTGACGCCAGGACACCTTTTTGACAATTTTAGACATATGTTTCGGGCAACGTAAATCACTGCTGACAGTAATACCCAGATCACGTTCACAAGATGATTCCTTGATATTAGTGTTGTGGAGGGAGTATATGTATGATGGGTTTTTCCTCCCAAAATGCATGGTGGTGCATTTGTCCACAGCCAGCTTCAGTTGCCAGTCGGTGATCCATTGTTGCACTGTGTTCAGGTCTGACTGCAATAAAGATCTGCAGCATTCAGGATCTGTCTTTTTTATCTCAAGGTACAGCTTGATGTCATCGGCATACTTCAGGACTGTGGTATTCCTTCAGTTAGCATCTATATCATTGATATACACAACAAATAAAAGGGGGCCAAGAACAGATCCCTGTGGTACACCAGATGACATATGGTGAGGAATGTTGCCCAATTGAAATCTTAAACAGTCAGTAAGAAGAAGAAGAAGAGAAGAAGAAGAAGAAGAAGAAGAAGAAGAAGAAGAAGAAGGAATATGGAAAAAGAAAAAGAAAGGAAAAGGAAAGTAACAGAAGAAGAAAAAGAAGAAAAAAGAAAAAGAAGGAAGAAATGGAAAAAAAAGAAAAGAAGAAGAAAAGAAGAAAGAAAAAGAAAAACTAACAAAAGGAAAAAGAAAAAGAACAGAATTATTTTTCATGTCGTCATGAACATTTATTTTGTTTCAGAATAAAGAATAAACAGAAAATACTAGAGTTATCTCCCTTAGACCATTTATAAATTTCCGTCACAATAAATAAAACTGATGTTTTAATTTATAGTTCGCGACACCATTGAAGCCTATTTTCTATTTTACATAATAAAATTTTATTGCTAATTTAAATCAATTATATTGTTGAATAGAGCTCATTGACATATTTCTTTTACGTATAAAACATATTTTTTTCTTTCGCTCAAATCGTCCAAATTATATTCATCTCCCAATAAAATCTTTCGTATTCAAAAATTTTAGTCAAATTATTTTTCTTTTCTTGAAAAAAAAAATTCAATCATCTTCTGCAGAGTATTTCGAAAAAAATAAGACTTTCAGTCCGGACTGTGAAGTCGGAGTTGGATTCATGGAGTCGGAGTCAGGGAGTAATTAAGGGGTTACTGGAGTCGAAGTCAAAGTCGGTAAAACTATTCAGGCTCCGACTCCAGTTGAATTTACACTTTATATGGCCCTAGTTTAGCCTATAACGTTATACAGTGCACACTCCTTATAAATACATTATTTTTAAAAATCATATTTTTATATTTATTATGAATTAATTGCATAAAGAGAAGATCGTTCCCAAAAAATAATGCAATATATTTACCATATGTAAAAGTATAATAAGCTTGATTTATCTCTCTCTCTCTCTCTTCCCCCCCCCCCCGTCTCTCTCTCTCTCTCTCTCTCTCTCTATGTTCGATTGCAAAAAAGATTAGCGTTATTGCTTCCACTGCTCACCCTTCTCTCTATCTTTCCCTACTTACTTACTTTCTTTTCTATTATTATTTTCTGTGTAGCACATCCTTTTCTCCCTTTCTTCATTATAATCAAAACGGAATGGTTTACTCTAAGCAAAGAACAAGGTGAAACGAGTAATTAGCAATTGCTAAGTTGAATTAACAAGTCCCATGAGATCTTATTGTTTCTCTCTCCGAGGTTTCATCAGGATACGGATAGGGAAAAGGGTTTTACTACGCAAAGATACAAGGTGAACAGAGTAATTAGCAATTGTAAGTCTGAATTAACAAGTCCCATGAGATCTCATTGTTCTCTCTTCGAGGTTTCATCAGGATACGGATAGGGAAAAAGGTTTTCTAAGCAAAGATACAAGGTGAACAGAGTAATTAGCAATTGCTAAGTTGAAATTAACAAGTCCCATGAGTTATATGTTTCTCTCTTCAGAGGTTTCATCAGGATAAGGATAGGGAAAAGGTTTTACTAAGCAAAGATCAAGGTGAAACAGAGTAATTAGCAATGCTAGTCATATTAACAAACCCGTGAGATTTTATTGTTTCTCTCTCTCGGTTTCGTCAGATATTATTGTAAATAAACAGACGATTCCATTTTCATTATTTAGGTACTATATGAATATTTCAAAAACAGGTTCATCTGAATGAGGGAAATTTATTACAAACTATAGAATCGGCTACCCAGCGTCGGCTGGAGTAGGGGAGGGGCCAACAACCAAGTTGATTTGTTTACTTTTTGAGATTTACAAATGCTGAAATTTCAAGTAGAATTTCAATGCTACTTTATGTATATTTTAATTTTTAAATATATTCGTTAATAAATCAAATCTTCATAATTTGGCACAAAAGCAAAAGCTGGTGATAGTTAATTGTATATATAATTTGTCGCCAATTGTTTTCGTAATTTCATCCGGACATACATACATACATACATACATACCACCAACTGTCATTTATTTACAAGGTGTGCATCGAGATTGAAGCTGTATTTACCAAGACAGTAATGAACAATAATGTAACGTTAATTATTTTCAGAATACAAGGTGTGTCAAAAAGTACAGCTTTTAACAGTTGTATTTACTAAGATAGAAATGAACATGAAGGGAACGTTAATTTTTTTTTTTCAAAATACAAGGTGTGCCATAAAAGTATCGAGATTGAATCTGTATTACCAAGATAGAAATGAACAATGATATAGTTAATATTTTTCAAATACAAGGTGTGCAATAAAAGTATGAGATTGAATCTGTATTTACCAAGATAGAAATGAACAATGAATGGAAGTTATTTTTTTTTTTCGAATACAAGGTGTGCCATAAAAGTATCGAGATTGAATTGTATTTACCAGAATAGAAATGAACAATGAATGGAACGTTAATTTTTTTTTTTTTTTTCAGAATAAAGGTGTGCCATAAAAGTATCGAGATTGAATCTGTATTTACCAAGATAGAAATGAACAATGAATGGAACGTTAATTTTTTTTTTCAGAATACAAGGTGTGCCATAAAGTATCGAGATTGAACTGTATTTACAAGATAGAAATGAAGAAGATGAGAACGTAATTTTTTTTTTCAAAATACAAGGTGCATAAAGTATCGAGATTGATTATTACAAGATAGAATGAAAATGAATGAAAGTTGTTTTTTTTTCAGAAACAAGGTGTTCAAAAGTACAAAAAATCTCGATACTCTTTTGACACACCTTGTATGTCTAGAAGCGACTAATCGGCGTCACTAGGTTGAGGGGTTGGCAAAAAAAACGTCTCGTAATCCTTTATTGCTGAAGCGCGAGTTGGATGTTCATTAAAATCTCTATGTAAAAAGACATTGCGTTGATCCGGTCTGGTCGGCGCATCAGAAAAAATATGCACAGATACTTTGAAATAAAAATTAATTGTCTTATTTAAAATATTAAATGCAAAAAAAAACTATACTGTAAACTATCTAAATTTATTTTTTAATTATTCACGAATATAAATCAAACCATAATATTTTTGCTCAGAAAGTCAAGATCTGGTGATAGTGAATGGGTATATATTAATCTGTCAAGTGGCATTAAACTCTTTATTTCGTAGTTTCCTCCACACATACATCCATTACACACCAATGCCCTTAATATATGTACAGAAGCGGCTACCCGCGTGCCTGGGTAGAGGAGGTTTGTTTGGTTTGTTTAACTGCATATAACCTCAGTGGGTCATTTAATGCTGACATAGTTTTCAAAATAAATTCTATCTTAATGAACAAAAAATTTCAAGACACATTTTTCTATTTAACCAAATGGACAAAACAGGTACTACCCTTCCGGGTCAGAGTGCCAGGGAGCAATGGTGATGAAGGGTGCTCCACATTCCCAACCTCAAAACTGGAACTTCCATGAAGGAGTTTAATGTCATTCCCAGGACAATAAGACCCTCGAGCTACCACCTTCTAAGCACCCTATGATGAAAACAGGTTGGGTCTTGCTATAAGGGCAAAAGGGTTGCCTGCGATCATATAGGTGCTAGGGCTTGACGTGACCAGCCGATTGATCAGAGGGGGCCTTTCTGATCGCTTGTCTAGCCTAAATAAGAGTCTGGTGGATTGTTGCATGTCATGGACTGCCCAGCCACCTAGGTTCTATCCTCAAGCATCACAGGTCACCACCCACGACCAACAGGTGGTCCCAGGTACCGGGTTAGCTCAGTCGGTAGAGCGTTCAACTAGAAACCACAAGGTTCCTAGTTCGATCCTGGTCCTCGCCAACTCAGTGTATGAGTAGCACAAGGATCTGTGCGGTAAAGTAAGGAGCTGATGGTAGGCGTGGCGCTCCACCTCAGACGCAAAAAAACAATCTCCTTGGTCTGGCGCTAGTGAAAAGGGGATAGACTCCCTCGCTGATTGGCTGATACCGACATTAGGCCGCCCGACGACTTTACTTTTTACTTACCCCTCTGCAGAGGTGCAGTCGGTGTATTCTAACGCCCCAGCCGACAAGGTAGTGGGTAGAGGAGGGGGGGGATAAAAAGTTAGTCTCGCAGATCCATTGATTGTTTTGGTCTTCCATAATTGATTTGTTTATGTTTTAATCACGAATGTCACCATGACCTTTCCCTTTTCTCACAATTCAAATTCTAATTTTTAGATACCTTTCCAAATATAGATAAAATCTTCATTATTTTCGCGCAAAAAGCAAGAACTGGTGATATTTAATGTGTATATAATATATACATATTTAATTTGTTATTAACTGTTTTCTTTGTGTAATTTCATCCAGACATAAAAATACACACCAACTGCCCTTTCTATATGTACTAGATGCAACTACCCAACGTCGACTGGGTAGTTTACTATTCAGATTCACAAATGCTGGACATTTTTAAGTAGAATTTCAATGCTATTTCTATGTATATTTTAATTTTTGAATATCTTTGAATATAAATCAAATCTTCATAATATTTGCACAGAAAGCAAGAACTGATGATATTTAATGTGTATATATATTTATTTTGTCGTTAAGTGTTTTATTTTCGGAGTTTCATCCGCACATACATACATACATACATACACACCAACTTTCCAGATATAGATAAAATCTTCATTATTTTTGCCCAAAAAGCAAGCTCTGTGATAGTGAATGTGTATATATATTTACTTTGTCGCTAATTGTTTTATCTTTGTAATTTCATAAATACATGTATATACACGTACATACATAGATACACACTAGGTACCACCAAAATACGTCACGTAATAAGTTTAGGCCATATTGAAGGAAGAAAAGTAAATATTTTGAGAAATAAAATTTAATCTCGCAAAAAAAAGATAACAAACATAAAGAGTTGTTACAAAGAAAAACAGTTAATTCAAAGATCAAATTATCCTAGTGGGGAAAATTACTCACCGTTATCTTGAAAAATAAGTAAAACAGAATTTTTTTTTTTCAACAGGGTCAATTTCTTTATTGATATTTTTTAGCAGAATTCTGTATATATGGTTCTTTACTAAATAAAAAATTTAAAAAAACTCCCATATAGAAACTTATAAAAATCTTTTGATATAATTATTCACACTCTTATCTTTATAGAAAAAAAAGTAAAAACCGTTTTTTGTCGGTTCATTGTTTCATATTTCATAAAATAATATGTGGGGTAGACCTCGTAAAAAATATTCCCCTTAATAAAATTTTAGGAAAAACTTATTTCAAACATATTTTCAGCAAAAGGTAAGTAATTATTGAAATTTGCGTTGAAATCGGAGCATTAATTGATTTTTCATAGAATTTTTTAAAAAGCCTCTAGTCGTAACTTGTTTTTGGCTTGGTTAAATTTCAATTGATTTAACGGTTCAAAAATGAAAACATTGTTTTTCGCTCATCATTTTCATTATTTCCGTAAGCTGATTTTTTTTTAATCATCAGGAGTTTTTTTTTTTTTTTTTTTTTAATGTTTCTTCTTTTGAAAGGACAAAATATTTTCAAGGTAATATTAACCTTTATGCAAGTTTCATTGTGTTAAATATAGGGGGGGGGAATTTCACATGGAAAATTGGTGACCTAATACACACCAATTGCTTTTTATATATATGTATAGATTAGCTATACCCAAAGATCGTCTGCTCGCGACAGATTTTTTGTTTAAAAACGAATTAAATTAATTAAATCGATTATTAAGGTCAAACTTTTGTCTAAAACGATAAGTAGTAACACAATGACCATTAAAAAAAGAAAATATCATTACATGTACATTTTTTTAAAACATTTAAAACGATTTTTTCGTTTCTATCGTTTCGGTCTGAGACGCTGTTGAAAAAGCTACTGTAAATTTTTTTTTCTATTCATAAGTTCGGTCTTTTATCTCATTGTTTATACTGTAATTAGTAAAACATTTTACGCCCCCAACATAAGGGGCAAATTAAGTGACCTGTAATAAAGAGAAAGTTTTAAAAAAAAATAAATAATGCATTATAAAGATCATTTATTGATACATAAACAAAATTTCATTAAAATCCGATAATTCTTGATTTTTGTTAAATATTTTCTGTAGGGTAAAGTCATTTGTCAAAAACGCATTTTAGGCTCATTTGGGTATAGATGTTGATCTGAAAGGTAAATTTATAAGAAAAAGAATTCGATGTCTCAAAATGTGACATTTACGATGCTCAGTTTTACAAAAAGAAACAATTTTGATTTTGTGTTTTTGTTGCTGAGCGTGGGAAAAGAAAAGAAAAGGATCAAACAATATTTGCATGACATTGGGGGGGGGCAAGTGTATTTGTTAAATACGATATGTTAACATAGGATTTTAAAAAACATAAGATAGATAGATAGATAGATAGATAGATAATGAACTGACTGGTATATATATGAACGACTGATGTATAACATACATACATACATACATACAAAATGGATAGACTGACAGACAGAACAGAAGGACAAACGGACGGACAGACAGACGGATTCACCAATCGAGATAGATATATAGACAGACAGACAATGCACCGTCCGAGGCAGATAGATAGATAGATAGATAGATAGATAGATAGATAGATAGTGAACTGACTGGTATATATATGAACCGACTGATATATATATATACATACATACATACATAAATGGATAGACTGACAGAAGGACAAACGGGCGGACAGACAGATTCACCAAGCGAGATAGATAGATAGATAGATATATACTAACCCCTCCGCACAAGCAGGATATGACACAAGGTCAATTTCTTAAGTGGAGTTCAACGGGTTTGAATTCAGAGTTTTCTTTCTCCTAGACTGGTTGTCTAACCAAGGTTAAAGAGCCCAGTCTGCCCCACTAATTATCCATAGCTGGAGGGAGAGTAGAATGCATACCTTTCCCAAGTGTATTAGCGCTAAGTGAAATGCAGTTACCATGTCCAGGATTTGAACTCGGGGCGACGAGTCCATTTCCCATGACTTTAACCATTACACCACGCGCTTCCTTAACTTATCGAGATAGATATATAGACACACAGACAGACATAATGCACCGTCTGATGCAGATAGATAGATAGATAGATAGATAGATAGATATGAACCGACTGTCTTTTCTAGGCTATGCTGCAGTGATTCGGATGGTGTAGGTGTATTTGTGAGATGCGTGAGATCATCTGCGTAGTTCGCATTTGAAATGATTTGTGGGATATCACCGTCTTATTTATTTTTAATTTTTTTAGTGTGAAGCCTTTTTCTTAAATGAGACCTAGAGACTTTTGTAGTCTAGGCAGATTATAAATACATAGGGTCCTTTTGTATCTCCTTGTAGGACTCCAGCGACAATGCCAAAGAAATCTGTGTCACCTCCAGGTGAACGATATCGGGTTTCGCTCCCAGCTAGAAGTAGCTGTTAAGTCTAGCCACACTGTTGAGACGTAAACACCAAAACACGGTGTCTGTGGATGACTATTATATGCTCCCAAAACCCGGCAGAGCTCTCTACAGAGGACTTTAACGGGCTTTCACCGCTTAATGTAAAGGCATTACTCGTCTGATGTTTACAGACTTTAGTTCAAATCCTGGATGAAGCTGTTTGCATTTCAGATACCCGTGGGAAAGGTATGAATCCAGCTACTCTCCTTCCAGCAATGGGCAAATAGTAGGATGGATTTGGCTCTTTAACCATGGCAAGGTAACCAGTCTAGGAGAAGGAAAATTCTGAAATCAAACCTGTTAAACACCGCTTAAGAAATTCACCGTGTTACATCCTACTCGTGCGGAGAGGTTTGTATATATATATATATATATATATATATATATATATATATATAGAGAGAGAGAGAGAGAGAGAGAGAGAGGAAGAAAAAAAGAAGCAGAGGAACCGACTGAGATAGATATGGACAGACAGACAGATTAACAAACAAGCAAACAAAAAAAAGAAAGAAAAAGAAAGAAACTTATACCATAGAATATAGACATGAACCTAATCAACCAACATACAACATGATCCCAAATGTGTGAATATAGATACACAACATATATTAGTTCCTAACCGTTAGGCATGACATAACCCTAGACGGTTTGATGTGCCGTTAAAATCAACCCACCAACCAACCAAATAAAAGAAAGGCCAGCCAACTAGTCACCCTAGAGGAGGTTTCATCTTGATTGCATTCACCAAACAGATAAACAAAACAAAACAAAAACAAAAAATCTTCCCCCCTTGATCAAATCTTTTCTTGTCGTTCCAAAACATTTCATTCAATATTAATTGTCAGCTTTACATTCTAATCTGTTGATAAAATTATCACGACAAAAAGGAATAATAATAATAATAATAATAATAATAATAATAATAATAATAATAATAATAATAATAATAATAATAATAATAATTATTGTTATTGTTATTGTGTCAATTGTATGAGATGATCGGCGTTCTGATTGGCGCAGTGAAAATTTGAATGGCGACAGAGATAACGAAACGTCTGCTTTCTACAAATTGACGCCATGATAAGACGATGAGCGACATTTTTTTTGGGGGTTCAGGTTTGTTTTGTTGTTTTGTTTTTTTGTTTTTGTTTTTTGGCGGGGGGGTCTTTTTCTTTCTTTTTTTCTTTTTTTTCTTCTTTTTTTCTTTTTTTTTTTTTTCTTAAGATTTTCTTTAGTTTGTATTATCGGTTTTTGTAGTTGGATTTATTTGGGTTGAAGGTCAACTGTGAATGATAGGTTTCGGTTTTGTTTAATGGAGGGGGGGGTATGAGAAAGAATAAAAATGAAACAAATAAACTCATTGAAAAAAGAAAGAAAGAAAGAAAGAAAGAAAGAAAAATAAAGAAAGAAATGTACAGTCTATATTATATCTATCCGATTTTTGTTTATACCAAATTTCGCATTAAAAAGATCAAAGAGAATAAAGCCATTTCCAGTCCAATCTACTCCTTGATAATTATAATAACGAGGGAGGGGTTGGGGTGTTCTTCATACATATGGACATACATACATACATACTGATAGATAGATAGATAGATAGATAGATAGATAGATCTGAACAGACCATGGTAGATAGATAGATAGATAGATAGATAGATAGATAGATAGATAGATAGATCTGAACAGACTATGGTAGATAGATAGATAGATAGATAGATAGATAGATGTGGACTAACCGTGATAGATAGATAGATAGATAGATAGATAGATAGATAGATAGATAGATATGAACAGACTGAGATAGATAGATAGATAGATAGATAGATAGATATGAACAAACCGTGATAGATAGATAGATAGATAGATAGTTAGAAAGATAGATATGAACAGACTGAGATAGATAGACAGATAGATAGATAGATAGATAGATAGATAGATAGATCTGAACAGACTATGATAGATAGATAGATAGATAGATAGATAGATAGATGTGGACAAACCGTGATAGATAGATAGATAGATAGATAGATAGAACAAACCGTGATAGATAGATAGATAGATAGATAGATAGATAGATATGAACAAGACTGAGATAGATAGACAGATAGATAGATAGATAGATAGATAGACAGATCTGAACAGACATGTAGATAGATAGATAGATAGATAGATAGATAGATAGATAGATAGAACAAACCGTGATAGATAGATAGATAGATAGATATGAACAGACAGATAGACAGATAGATAGAGATTAGATAGATAGATAGATAGATAGATATGAACATACTAAGATAGATAGACAGACAGATAGACAGATAGATAGATGGATAGATAGATAGATAGATAGATATGAACATACTAAGATAGTCTTTTTTTTCTAAATAAAATGGTTGAACCGAATAAGAATTGGCATTAATTACACACAATCATGTTGATTTCTCTTTTTCTTTCAAATGTAAAACTTTTTCTTTTCTTTTTGTTGTCTTTTTCTTTTAACCGAGACTCAAAATCAACAAAATCCCTCGCAAAAAAAAAAACACTTTTTTTTAATGTAACCGTTGATATAGTTTGTTTTAGTTTTTAATCTTTATAAACCATCTTCTTTATTTAAAAGAATGGGATGCCGTGGGTATGACGTTAGACTCTATCAGATGGTGAGGTTCCAGTTCTAGAGGTCTGGGGAATGTGGGGCACCCCTTCATCACCATTGCTCCCTGGGCGACTCTGACCCGGAGTGGTAGTACCTGTTAGAGTCCTATCTATAGATTATATAGAAAAATTGAGTTTTAATAAAGTTTATGCCTAACAAGAATGAATAAAACAAAAACTTCGGCATAAAATGACCAATGGGTTGACATGCCGTAAATCCAACCAACCAACCACCCTTGCTAAATACTGAGGGAAGGTGAGGTCTCCTAGCGGGGAATTGGTGATCTGTCTGTATCTCAAAGGCACAGAGAATTGTATATATTTCATTCCCTAGCAGAGATTCCGTTTAGTGCATTTACCATTTTGTAATTCATGACCTGCAACACTCCACTTTGGCCCTTTCTTGGGCTAGACGGGCGGTCGGAGAGGCCCCCTCCAATCAATCGGCTGATCACGTCAAGCCCTAGCACCTATATGATTTTCCCAACCCTATTGCCTTTATGGCAAGCCCCAACCTTTTATCATATGGGTGCTAGAAGGCGGTGGCTGAGGGTCTACATGTCCTGGGAATGACGTTAAACTCTATCTGATGGTGAGGTTCCAGTTTTGGAGGTTTGGGGAATGTGGAGCACCCCTTCATCACCATTGCTCCTGGTCCACTCTGACCCGGAGTGGTAGTACCTGTTAGGGTCCCATCTATGGATTAAATAGAAAAACATGAGTTTATAAACAAAATTGTATTATCCATTAAGAATTGATTTATTTCAAAACTTTGTCGGCATTAAATAACTCACTGAGATTGATATGCCTTAAAACAAAACAAAACAAACCAAACCAAACCATTTTGTAACATGGCGAAAATTTAATTTCTTGTCCAATTCCTAGTGGATCACATTTCCCACCCAGTCGTATCTAGTGTTGTACTCCCTTTGTGCAAGTTGTCTACATTCTCTATTTTCACTTTGATATAGTGTGATTGATAAATCCTCGGGGCAATTTGCATAAAAAAGCCTAAGTAAAATGGCAATTATCACGAGCACCAATATCTATATATTAATACAAGATGATATGCGTAAATGTAATCTGGTTAACTAGTGTTGCTTATCCGCCGAATACTTATTTCTTATGAGTGTCGTCACCTCAGCTAAATAAGGGACCATTCCATTTTTAGAAGAAAAAAAGAAAGAAAGAAAAATAAGAAAAATGACATGCTACACAGAAAAAATATCAGAAAGAAAGAGAGAGGGGGAAAGATAGAGAGAGGGGTTGAGCGCGCGGAAGCAATAACTCTAATTTGTT
Organism: Doryteuthis pealeii; assembly: GCA_023376005.1. NCBI lineage: Eukaryota > Metazoa > Mollusca > Cephalopoda > Myopsida > Loliginidae > Doryteuthis > Doryteuthis pealeii. The sequence continues at coordinate 41,173,947 of CM042174.1, read as the reverse complement.
TCAATCGAACATAATAAAAAGAGAAAAAGAAGGAAAGGAAGAAAAAAGAATGAGAGTAAGTGTTAAATCAAGATTATTATACTTTTTACATATTAAAGTATTTCGCAATAGCTCTTACGTAAACATATACAACGTTTCTCTGAATTTTTTAGATGAGGTCTAATGATTAGTATTATTTGGATTATTCGGACTATTGTCCTCATCTTCATTGTTATCTGCACAATGTTTCGGCCGTTGTGCCCCGGCCTTCTTCAGGTATTTCTTGTCGAACTCGGGAACTTTCTCGGGCTCGAAAAGGAGTTCTTGAGTCCGAGAGAGTTCCTGAGTCCGACAAGAAATACCTGAAGAAGGCCGGAGGGCACAACGGCCGAAACATTGTGCAGATAAGATGAAGATGAGGACAACAGACCGAATAATCCAAATAATATTAATATACAACGTTGTAATCATCTTCAGTCGTTTTAAACGGCTGATGATGCCGAGCTCAATTCACTAGCGAAATATATCCTTCACACTTTTGTCTGAGTTTTTGTTCTTGTGTTCCTCACATCTCCACTAATATATATATATATATATATATATATATATACACACACACATATATATATATATATATATATATATATATATATATATATATATATATATATTGGGGGGTTGAAAAATGGAAGTGAATCTGACAATATGTTAAAAAATAGAATAAAGGAATGAAAATGTTGAATGGATAAAAAATATTTATTGGAGTGCTGACACGTGTTTCGACCGAGAGATTCTCCTTGTACACATTGTATTCTATTTAATATCATTTTGAATACAAAATAAAATGAAATTATAATAGTAGAAAAATATTTTTTTAAATTTAAGCATACAGAAAAGCGGTCGTCATCAGGGCAAGATATTCGATGTTTGAAATTAAAACGGTGAGAATACAGAGAATTTGTATATATTGTATATATATAGATATGTTCGAATGAATATATATATATATATATATATATATATATATATATATATATGGAGATAGATATTTGACCTTCAATTTCAGCGTGAAGAGCTTCTCTCGTTGGGCTAATGGCGCTTGTCAAAGAAAATCCGAAAGAAAAAGAAAATCATGTACGATCTGGTCGTCCCGTCACACTCGGCTTCTTAAACTGAACACCTCCCCACCCACCACCGCCACACACACACACATACACTCATACCCCCCGGCCGACCCCCCCCCTAAATCACGCACCCCCTACCCCACCCCAGCCTGTGTCATTTTTTATTAACCTTTCTTTGCCATTCAATTCGATACACAGTTGTGTTTACAATTAGAACCATTTTTCTTTTGTCCATTTAACAAAAGATATTGAAAGAAAGAAAGAAAGAAAGAAAGAAAGAAAGAAAGAACAAAAATAATAGTAAAAAGAAAGAAAGAAAGAAAGAAAGAAAGAAAGAAGATAAAAAGAAAGAAGAAGATAAAGAAAGACAAAATAATGAGTAAGTAAATTAGAAAGAAAGAAAGAAAGAAAGAAGAAAGAAAGAAGAAGAAAGAAAGAAAGAAAAAATAAAGTGAATCAATTAGAAAGAAAGAAAAAGAAAGAATTTGAATAAAAGAAAGAAAGAAGAACATGAACGAATGAAGGGGGACGAACAGGACGGTAATTCAGTAAAAGAAGAAAGAAGAAGAAAGAAAGAAAGAAAGAAAAGGTAAAAAGGAAGATATAAAAAGAAGAAAGAATGAAAGAGAAATCAATATAAAAATAATCCGAAAAAGAAAGAAAGAATGTAGATAATTATAAAGGAAAAATAATGAGTAAATCAATTAGAAGGAAAGAAAGAAAGAAAGAAAGAAAGAAAGAAAGAAAGTGTGTGTGAAGAGAGAGAGAGAGAGAGAGAGAGAGAGAGAGAGAGAGAGAGAGAGAGAAGAAAATTACCGAAAAAGAATAGGCAAAAAGATAGAAAAGGAACTAAAATGTGGGGGGGTGAATGAGAAAATAAATGCGAAACGGACAAAAAAAGAAAGAAAGATGATAATGATGAGTAAAAAGAAAGAAAGGAAAGAAAAAGAAAATAAAAAATATACAAAAAATAAAAGAATGAGAAAATGAATCCGAAAAGAAAGAAAGAAAGAAAGAAAGAAAGAAGGTCAACATAAAAAAGAATACTGACAAAGAAAAAAGAACGAAAATCAAAAAAGAAGGAAAGAAAAAATATTGAAATGATAAATTAGAAAGAAAGAAAGAAAGAAAGAAAGAAAAAAGAAAGAAAGAAAGAAAAGGTAAAAAAGGAAGATATAAAAAGAAAGAAAGAAAGAAAGAAAGAAAAAAAAAAAGAAGAGAAATAAAAAGAAATAAAAAGAAAGAAAGAAAGAAAGAAGAAAGAAGAAAAGAAAAAGTAAAAAGGAATATATAAAAAGAAAGAAAGAAAGAAAGAAAGGTAAAAAGAATATATAAAAAGAAAGAAAGAAAGAAAGAAAGAAAGAAGAAGAAAGGAACGAAAGAAAGAAAGATAAAAGAAAAAGAAAGAAAAAGTAAAGAAGAAAGAAAGAAAGAAAGAAACGTGTGTATTAACAATATGGACTCCTACTGTCGTCAATTTAAGAAAAGCTATTACCATATAACTCGATGCATGACTTGTATCAATGAAGTCTTCTTAATGCAAATGGAGTCGTTATTAAACCCCGTCGTCACCTTTTATTGACTTTCATCTAGATAAAGTTGCCTACAACAAATGACAATTTAAACGGTTGAATATAAGACTCCAAGGTAACACAAGCAATATTGATATCCACAAGCTTAGCCCTGTATGACACAAGGTCACAAATATGGAGCTCTTAGTGTTGAAAGAACTTACTAATAGTCTAAGATAGATATCACCAAATTACGGCCTACGGTTCGAATCCGGCCTGCCTTTAAGACTCCTAAAAAAACGGTTACCACTATAATTATAATCTAAAAATACACGAAAGTAATGGTTCGCTCATCTAATAATGACAGATTTTTTTACATTGTCACTGGAGTCCTAAAAGGAGATGCATTAGCACCCGTGGGGATTAAAATAAAATTTAAATTTCAAAAATCAAAAACAACAAACTCCTGTGAACATTCAGACCGGAAAACCCCTTCGAGTATGTAAGGGGGAAAAGGAGCCACTCCCGATCCTCAAGATAATCTCTCGGCCATTGGAATTTAGGTCTCAACTGGGACGAGACACTACTACTTGCCAGGGAGATATTTCCTTACCACGTGGTAGCTATGAGCCGTGAATAAAGCCTAAAATTCTTAAACTAACTTTTGTCTTTGTCTCTTCCTTTTCTTTCCTTAAATTCCTTTTCAGCGCGACCACCAAATAGGATGGGGTCAAAAGCAAACCCTAGGAATATGTACCAAGAATAACCAGCTACCCTTAAACCTAAAGCATTAAAAACCTCTTGCGATCCCACTGACCATTTATAATCAGCGCCTGTCTAGGCCTTCCAGCAAAGACGGGCATTGACCATCTCTGTGCGAATACTGTATTGAGTTGAAAGACCCGAAACCCCCACAATGAACTTGTTAATAATAGCATAACTGGCGACGCCACCCAGCGCTGTTTAATAGAACATGCGTATCTCAAACATTAATGGCTATTCAACATTTTTTTTAACTCAATTTTTTCAAAATTCAATTTATTTTTAATTTCAATTTTTTAAATTCATTTTTTAAAACACATTTTTTAATCAATTATTTTTTTCTATCTAACCCATAGATATTATCCTAACAGGTACTACCACTCCGGGTCTGGGTGAACCAGTGAGAAAATACAGACATGATGGCTTATTTTAAGTTGATTTGATAAAAAATAACATCTAAACAGAACCAAAGTTACTGTGGACTGAACATTGTTTCTACACAATAAATATGAGGACAACAGTCTGAAATATCAAAATTATTCATATCAAGCCTCATCTCAAAAATACACACCAGATTACTTATTTTAAGTTAATTTGAAAAAACATCTGAACAAAACCCGGGGTTACAGTGGCCTGAACATTGTGCTTGTACATACCCCAATAAAGATGAGGACAACAGTCCAAACTATCAAAACTATACATATCAAACCTCATCTCATAAATACTGACAAGATTACTTATTTTAAGGTAATTTAAAAAAAAACACACCTAAAACAGAGTCCGAGGTTACTGTGGTTTGAACGTTGTATTTATACACAATAAAGATGAGGACAACAGTCCGAATTATCAAAATTATTCATATAAAGCTTCATTTCATAAATGCAGACAAGTGTATTTTTGTAGTTTTGTTTAAACGACTCCAGACATGAAATTGACCAAAAATAAAAATCAAGCACATGCAAAATCAATTTTTGAAAAAAAGATCATACGAACTCATTAAGTAGCAATTAGTTCCATCTATAAATAAAAAGAAGAGATAAATAAATAGAATAAAATAAAATAAAATAAATGAAATAAAATAAATAGATAAATAGATAAATAAGTAGATAAAAATTGAAAAAAAAAGTTTAAGGGAGAAACTGAAAATGACTCCAGACGGAGATTAATTACCTTTTTGAATTATTTTCGGACAAAGTTTTTTTGTAGATTCTAATTTTATTTCTAAAGAAATAATCAATTTCTACGATACAATCAGGTTTTTAACCCTCAACCCACAACCCTCAACCCACAACCTTCAACCCACAACTCACACACGAATTAGAAAACAACAAAAAAAAAAATCACCTAATTGTCTCACTAAAATTTTGTTGTTTTCTTTTTCCTGCAAATCAAAGGTAAATCATTAAAAGGAAAAGGAAAATTATTTATTTTTAAATTTAGAATCTTTGTGAATAATAGGGAAGGGATTGTTTTCTTTTTATTGACGATTTGCTGAAAATGGTTTAAATACTTTTCCAATGCATTTTTAAAGTAAAAATTATTTCAAAAGTATTTTTATAACAAAAAATCATTTCCAATGCATTTTTATAATAAAAATAATTTCCAATACATTTTTAAAGTAAAAATCATTTCCAATGCATTTTTATAATAAAAATCATTGACCAATGCATTTTTTATAGTAAAAATCCTTTCCAATGATTTTTTTTATAGTAAAAAGCATTTCAAGGCATGTTTATAATAAAAATCATTTGCAACGCCCATCTGTTTTTGTGTGCCACCCCCACCCCCACCGTCGCAGAGGACTTAATCTAAGCCCCGCCGACTGGGTGGTAGTAGGACTCAAAGAAAGAAATTCGGGGCATTTAACGTAGCTTGAACCTCAAGACCCGCTCATTAACCTTCACGCCAATACCTTGTGCGTCTGTTGGATTCATTTCACCGTCCATCCGTAAAGTTAATCTTCCCGACCCCCCGGGGGGTGGGGGCATTGTTTGTTTTATAAATGGACGCCCATGGCCGAGGGGGGGGGGCGAAGGAGGAGGAAGAGGCGGCGAGATTAATTGACCCGTTCACCGTTTGTTATGTCAAGCGGAAAGATGATTTTAAGATGAAGACGTTCATGTCGTCAAGTCCCATTTTCAACAGTTGGGGGTGAGGTGGGGGGGTGTCTAGGGGAACTGGGGGCGAGAAGGGGGGTCTGGGAGAACTGGGGCGAGAAGGGGGGGGGTCTCAATTCAAAGAAAAATCCTTTAGTATTCTGTTGATATTAAGAATTATTATTTCTCTGAATTTTTGAGATGAGGCTTGATAATTAGTATTATTTGGATTATTCGGACTATTGTCCTCATCTTTATTGTTATCTACACTATTTCTCTGAATTTTGTGATGAGGCTTGATAATTAGTATTATTTGGATTATTTAGACTATTGTCCTCATCTTTATTGTTATCTACACTATTTCTCTGAATTTTTAGATGAGGCTTGATAATTAGTATTATTTGGATTATTCAGACTATTGTCCTCATCTTTTTGTTATCTGCACTTTTCTCTGAATTTTTGAGATGAGGCTTGATAATTAGTATTATTTGGATTATTCGGACTATTGTCCTCATCTTTATTGTTATCTACACTATTTCTCTGAATTTTTTAGATGAGGCTGATAATTAGTATTATTTGGATTATTCGGACTATTGTCCTCATCTTTATTGTTATCTCACTTTTCTCTGAATTTTTGTGATGAGGCTTGATAATTAGTATTATTTGGATTATTCGGACTATTGTCTCATCTCTTTATTGTTATCTACACTATTTCTCTGAATTTTGTGATGAGGCTTGATAATTAGTATTATTTGGATTATTCCGACTATTGTCCTCATCTTCATTGTTATCTGAACTATTTCTCTGAATTTTTTTAGATGAGGCTTGATAATTAGTATTATTTAAACTATTCGGACTATTGTCCTCATCTTTATTGTTGTCTGTATAACGTTTCAGCCGATGTGCTCTCCGGCCTTCTCCAGGTATTTCTTGTCGGACTCGGGTCGTTCTCGAACTCGGGAACCTTCCAATTGAACACATGGCGTAATGGACAAGGCGTTGGGTTAAGATGGTTCTAAATGACAGTTATCTCTGGGCTAGTATGTAGTAGTATGGAATCTGTGTGATATTTAAACATTGTGGATCTTAAGAAGAAGAATTTGCTTTTTGTACTTATTAAAGAAGAACTGTGAAGAGTCACACAACTTCCACAAGTTTCACAAAGATTGATTTTTTATTATTAAATTATATTCAAAACCAAATTTTATTATAAACATATTAAAGTGTATACGCGATTTTAATGCTCAATATTAATGCTTAATTCTAACTATTTTGACTTAACTTAGTAGTATGTATTTACTCAACGCATCCACAACGGCCAGTCAATTTCAAGTGGAGTAAAGCTGGTTTGAATTCTTTTTTTTTTCATTTTCTAGAGTGGTTGTCTAACCAACTGTAAATAACCCAGTCTACCCTATTATTTACACAAAGATGAAGGGAGAAGAGATGAAGGGAGAAGAGATGAAGGGAGAAGAGATGAAGGGGAAGAAATTGATTTGTCAGCAAAATTTCGATTGTCTCTTTACTTATGGAAAACGAAATAAAGAAACATTCAGTGTAACATTTGTGTGAATTTCTTTTAACATTGGATGAAATGAAAACTCAATCCAAAAAGGATGGTTGGTTGCCTTCCGTCTACGAGAGACGATGGAGTAGTGTCAAAATTTTTTTTTAATTTGAACTACATAGCCTGGGCGGGTTCATATGGAAGATAAGCTGTTGCCTGTGCAGCAAATCCCCTCTCTCCACACTGCCACTGTGATCCAAAGGAAAGGTAAGGTACCAATGCGATTTAGCAACGGTAGGTTATATCATAAAAATGATGAAGGAACAAATATCGAGATAAAAAGGAAGTAACAAAATTATAATGCCAGTCGGGGGGGGGGTAGGAATTGTCTGGTACGTAAACTTTGAACGCCCCCTACCCCACCCCTAGATAGACATGATTATCGATTATCTGCGAGCTGAACAAACAAAAGTTGATGGACAAAATTTCATTATTAAACATAAAACCACTAGAATGTAAAATTATTTCCACACCGTGATTAAAATCGTTTTTTTTTTTTGTTTTTTGGTTGGTTTTTTTTTTGGGGGGGGGGGTTAAGCGTCTCTCGAATTTTGTTGATTAACACAAAATCTAAGTGGCAATTTCACTTCGATTATCAGACACCTGGAAAAGATCTAGACATATGTTAATCAATCGATTTTTAAGGTTGTTCTTTTTCTAATGATTTTAATCACAGTTTGAAAATAATTATAGATTTAATAAATATATATATATATATATATATATATATATATATATATATATATATATATATATACCCTTTTAATGTATATATATATATATATATATATATATATATATATATAATGTATTAAATTTTTACTTGAAGACACTTACAATGCATGTATCGTATAAAATTCGATACTTTATCTTATAGAAAATGAACTTGACAAGTGTAATCCCGGCAAAGGATCGCTCGGTGTGTAGAATATCGGTATAAAATTCGATACTTTGCCTGGATTACACTTGTCAAGTTCATTTTCTATGAGAAAAAGTATCGAATTTTATACGATACATGCATTGTAAGTGCCTTCAAGTAAAAATTTAATACATACTTTATTCAGCAATGCTTCTAAAATAAAAACAAAACATCCAAAATCATTATATATATATATATATATATATATATATATATATATATATATATATATATTTAATGTATATATATATATATATATATATATATATATATATATATATATATATATATATATATATACCTCCTGATATATATATATATATATATATATATAATCAATTGTACTATTATGGATTTGGACTGATAACTTAAAGTTTCATGGTTATGCAATCATCAGATGAGTCAAATGGTTGAGATCTTAAAAACCAGTAGTCAAATGGTTGAGATTTTTTTTTAAGTTTAAAAAAATTTTTAATTTTAAATTTAAAAAAAATCTCAACCATTTGACTACTGGTTTTTAAGATCTCAACCATTTGACTCATCTGATGATTGCATAACCATGAAACTTTAAGTTATCAGTCCAAATCCATAATAGTACAATTGATTATAAATCTGCTCTGCTTTATTAGTATTGAGCACCTTTTCATGCCAATACTTTTCTCATTTTCTCATTCATTCTCTATTCTCTATTATATATACTAGCAAATTCATGCACCCTCCGGGTGCAAGTTTTTAAGTTTTAATAAAATAAAATATCATGTTAAATTAGAAAGGCTAATAAAACTGAATAAGAACGCAGATAAAAAGATTTGGAACAGAGGGGGTATAATCGAAAAATAGAACAACTTTGAAACTAACTCTTCCATCATTTTCCATTACTCCCGTCTTTCTTTGGTAAATTTTCCTAATTTAACTATTTAGTTAAAATAGGAAGTAAATAATAAAATTACAGTTATTTCTTCCTGTTAATGGATTTCTTTTAAGATTTATCCCCGAGATTTTTACTCATATTCATTAAGATAAAACCAAACAATTAGAAATCAATAATACTAAGCATATATTTATTCAAATCAATTTTTTAAGATCAATATGCAAATTAGCCTTCCCATTCACACTGTAATCCGCTATTTTGTTGTATATATAAATACAATTTCGTGTTATTAGTATGTAGATATGGTCAACAATATTAATAATGTAAAACAATTTTATTAATCACTGAGGTTTAAATAAAAATAAAATCATGGAGAATGTCATGTAAATAACAAAGGGAATTGTAACTTGTATATAAATATAGTTTCGGTTACAGACAGACAAACCCACAATCTCCATTATAATAATAATATATATATATATATATATATATATATATATATATATATATATATACACTGTCTTAATATATATATATATGAAAATACGATGAAGAAATTAATCTGACAATATGTGAAAAAATGTTTTCAAAAATATAACAGACACAGGATGTTATGATCAAAGGAAACATTTTATATGTTTATACTTAAGTATTATAAGTTTATGATAGACCATCATCAGGACAATGCAAAATAAATTTTGTAAGGGAGAAAAAATGAAAAATGTTAAGTGTATGGTGACAAAAACGGAAAATGAAGATCATAAGATGACGCATGTAGAACGTGAATAGGACGAGAGGAAATATTAACATTGATATGACGTATTTCACATGGATATTAATGTTTAGAAAATAAGAAAATTGTTAATAGATAAAATGTTTTATATATATATATAGACAAAACAATCATAAACCGTATAACAATATATATATATATATATATATATATAATATATATATATATATATATATTTGGGAATGGGTGGGCATACTCGCGAATGGAAATGGTCCATAACCACGATACCCATGGTATTTAAGGCCTTTTATTCACAAATAACTTCGCTCTGTTTACAATAATTAAACATTGAGCTCTCATGCGGAACCTGAATTCTACAACAAACTACTGGTAGAGAATTAGGACCCACCTAGAATCACCTTGTACCAAGAAACTTGGTACCGCACCAAAGTATATATATATATATATTATATATATATATATATATATATATATATATATATATTTGGGAGAATATGTGCTTTTTTTTCTCCCAAATATACTGTCGGCTGAAAATAGCTAAAAGTTGTTTACATATATATAATATAATATATATATATATATATATATATTATATATATATATATATACTGTGTCATTCCTAACACTAACTAACCTAACTAGCAACCAGGCAATATCCATTTTATGGTGAACTTTTCCAATCTGATTCTGTTTTTTTCGTTCGTCCTCCATTAATAAGTTAAGCAGTTCTATTTTTGACACTCAGGGGGGGGGATTAAAATACAATAGAAAAAAAATCTTTTTTTAATTCAAAGTGTTAAGTGTTCCATGTATATCGGCTTCTTCTTTTGTCTGATGCTTTAGGGAGAATCGTCAGTCGGTGGGGTGGGGTGTGGCGGGCGGGGTGTGTGGGCAGAATGGAATATGGGAAACCAAAAGTGGAAGAAAGAATTTCAAAGAACAAAAGACGCTGCAGACCTGAGGAATCGCAATCTCATGGGCAACACACATATCGTTAAAATACAACAACAAGCAGATGTCTTTATCTAACAACAATGGAATATATATATATATATATATATATATATATATATATATATATGTTGGACTCTCTAATCGTAAACGATAAATGAGGGTCAGCAGTGAGTGACTCATTTCCTCCCACGTTGTGCACGCTTATCAAGAAGACATTTCATTTGTGTTTTTTCGAGTGTGATACTAGCCCAGCCTTGCTGCGAGCTACGAACCTACACTGACAGATCAAATTTTCTAAAGTGGGAGTCAGATGTTTTTACTCTAGATTTTGACGGAGCTGTTCACGATGTTCCAATCTAGTTTCTCACATATAATATATATATATATATATATATATATATATATATATATATAATATATATGAAGATGGGTTACGAGGTAAGTTGGTATTAGGATAATTCTAAGTTGGCCTTTCTTCCAATGTTAGAGTAATTCAGCTCCAATTTGAGAGCTCGATGTTCAATAAATTGAACAGAGCAATATAATAGGTAAAGAAAAAGGTTTAAAGAAAATGGTGGATTTTAAGCCCTTTTCTTTACTATATATATATATATATATATATATATATATATATATATATATATATATATATATATATATTGGTTAGGAGGTAGATTTAGAAGGCCATCACAATGCAGTTTGGAATAAATAAAAATAATAATACGGTAACAATGGTGGTGTGTGTTGACCTGTATTTTTTTATTATTTCTTGAATTTTCGAGGTAATACCTCTTTATCAAAAGAATTGAAATGAAGCAGTACAGCTATGGCATTTCTTCCTAAATGAATTTTTTTTTTGAAATGACGTTATTTTTGAAATAACTGTATTCCCGTGTGAGCGTGAATGCGTTTATTTTTTTTTATTTTTTTTTGTACGTGTGCGTATGTTGTAATGCGCGTGACATTGAAAATGCGTGTTGGCTGTGACGTTAAGACTGTATCCTAGCGCGGGATTTTTGTACGTGGTATGTGCGAATGAAAAAGTGTATTTGTGTTTTGTGACGTTTCCTGTTGGATTTTACATCAATTTAATCATTTAATATTATTAATATTATTATTATTATTAATATTATCATATTTTATTTGCTTATTTACTTATTTATATCTAATTCAATTTATCTTTTTATATTTTATAATATTTTTAAATATATATATATATATATATTATATATATATTTAATTTATTTATTTATTTAATTTATTTTCCTTAACAACTAGTGTGCAATGGCTTGTGTGTTTGTATGTGTGGGCGAGATGTTGGGCTATAGATTTGGGTGCGTGTTTCGTATTAGTCTTCTCGTTGTAGATTTGTTTCATTAGTAATTCTCCATTGTGCATGTGGGTATGTGTTATGTGTGTGTGTGCATATACTGTTACATGTGTGCGTAGGTTGTGGGTTTATTGTATGATGAACTCTGCGCTGAGTTCACTCCTGTTATTGATCTCTGGGTGTAATCTAGCGATTATATATATATATATGTATATATATATATGAAAATGGAAAAGGAATTGAATCCGACAATATAAGGAAAAATGAGTAAAGAAAAGAAATCTAGATGGATAAAATGAATTTAATCGATATCACATTGATCGATATCACTTACACATGTGTTTCGGTCAGTTTATGTGTGTGAAAATATTTCGCACACATAGAAGAATCGACCTTCATCAGAGTGAACATTTATTTTGAATGAAAAAATTCGTTGGGGAAAAAACAACAGAGATTTTTGGAAATATTCGAAAATCGAATTTTTATTTATATATATATATATATATATATATATATATATATATATATACTAGACAAAACGTGATCCATTGGGTCGCCCATTCAGCTCTGGGTAGATAATTAAGATTAGGGAAAAGGGAGATCACAAAGCGAATAACATTTTTTTAGAGTAAATAAATACGGCCGGACGAAACCTTAAAATCATTTTTGACAGGTTGCTGGTTGAGAAATTTAACATAGAAATCCATTTCAAAATGCTCTCTCTCTCTCTCTCTCTCTCTCTCTCTCTCTCTCTCTCTCTCCCCAGAGAAACTAACATTATATAACGTGGAGGTAGTCAAGAGATATACAAACAGAAAGAATAAGATAGACACAGAGTAAAGTAAGAGATTGGTCGGTTTTTGACTTCATTGCAAATTACGACTAATTAGAACCAATTAAAACAGAATTTTTTTTCAAACATAATTCAATCCTAAAAGTAAGGAATAATTTAGTATAATTTTCGTGTCATTAAACTAAACAAAAGTTGATTAACTCAACTTTAGTATATATATATAAATATATATATATATATATATATATATATATATATATATATATATTGGGCGTGGAGTTGAAAAATAACAAAATTTTCGTTTCCATTTTAATTATCGACTATTGCTTTGTCTTTATCAAAATGACTGTCTCACCGGAAGTTGTAAAATTAACTTTACAGTGCAATCGGGTAATTATACAAGCGGGTCCGGTTGGGTGCGAGGGGTCGGGAGGGGGGGGGGGGCTTTGATAGGGCGGGGTTCATGTTACAAGGAAATGCTGAGACTCGGGTGGATGAATCATTACAATGGAAGAAATAGGAGAGCATTTCCGGATTAGCAGGGATCAATGCCCAATTCGTCTGCTGAGGGGGGGGGGTGGAGGGTCACAACAACAAAAGAAGAAAGGGTTGATTTATTTGATGAGAAATTATGTCCGTCTCTCTCTCTCTCTCTCTCTCTCTCTCTCTCTCTCTCTCTCTCTCTCTCTCTCTCTCTCTCTCTCTTAAAAAAACCTTGGCAAAGAAAGAAAGATCTCAAAATAAAGGGTTACTACGCAACTGTGAACATTTATGAGGAGACTTAGTTTGTCCCATTAATGGGAAAAAATAAAAAAGGGTATATATATATATATATATATATATATATATTATATATATATATATATATATATATATTGTCGATTGGTTTAGTCCACTACCACAACCAGATGTCTCCTATCTCTCGATTTTTTCTCTTTTTTTTCTCTTCTCTCTCATGATTTCTGTATTTCTTTGTCTGCTCTCTGTCTTTCTGTTAGTGTATCTATCTATCTATCTATCTACCTGTCTGTCTACTCTCTCTCTCTCTCTCTCTCTCTCTCTCTCTCTCTCTCTCTCTCTCTCTCTATCTATCTATCTATCTCTATCTATCTCTCTCTCTCTCTCTCTATATATATATATATATATATATATATATATATATATATATATATATATATAAATAAGTAAAATAATAATCATATATATATAAATAAATAAATAAGTAAAATAAGCAAATAAGATGGATAAATAAGTAATTAAATAAAATATAAAAAATTTTAATAAATATTAAATAAATTACTCAAATACAAATAATAGATGGATAGATAGTTATACAGATAAATCGGGGGGGGGGGGGAAAGGCGCCAACCCCATATATATATATATATATATATATATATATATATATATATATATATCAGTCTATTCATATCTATCTATCTATTCCTATCTATTCATATCTATCTATCTATCTCTATTCATATCTATCATCTATCTATCAATTTATCTATACAGACAACCCCCACACACACACACACACATATATTATAATTGTTGAATTTTTTCTATTTACTTCGGTGGGGGGAATGTGTTTTGGATTGTTTAAAATTCTCTCATATATATTCAATATATATATATATGTGTGTGTGTGTGTGTGTGTGTGTGTGTGTGTTTCGTCTCATATGTTCTTTTTTTCTTTCTCTCTCATCTTCCCCTACTCCGTGACCTCTCTCCCCTCACACGGGATAATAGTATAGTTTGTATAGCCTATTAACCACTTTTTAACATTTTCCCGTATATATATATATATATATATATATATATATATATAATATATATAATAGAGAGAGAGAGAGAGAGGAGAGAGATCTTCAATTACTGAGATACTATTAATACTATTATTTATCTGACCCCCTTTTTAACGATGCAGAAGTAAAGAGTCACCTTTCTTGATTCTTGCTTACCCCAATCATACCCACGGGGATCATTTTAGGTAATAGGTCGATGATATACCTGTAACGAATGACTGCTCAACAGGTGTCCATTTTCCTTAACAGTTTTTCATTCTTAAATTTCAAGTTTCCGGAACAGAACAAACAAAGGCATGAAACTTAAATTTCCTGTTCAATCATTCAAAAAGTCGAAGTTTAATTTAAAATTAGTGGGAACTCCATAACTCATGACCTTGTGTCAACTTACAAACCTTCTCTCGTAAGTAAGTTTTGTCTCTGCAAGTTTCATTAGAGTCTAAGTGGTGAGGCCATGCAAACTGGTGAAGCTGGATATGTCAATCATAGGAAATCTCATCAGGGACAATTCATGCACACTCCAGGAACAAACAAAAATAAATCCTGACAACTGGGAAAAGCTGGCAGAGAACTGACTGTAGAATTCGTGTGGATGATGGCTGTACCAAATTTGCGAGTGAAAGAATTGAGCATGAAAACCTCAAGCGTCAACTTACACCTGTCATATTGGAGTGAACACGGAGAGTTGGAAATGTCAAACATGTGGTCGAATTCTGCTTTCTAAGGCTGGATATGTCAATCATAGGAAATCTCATCAGGGACAATTCATGCACACCCCAGGAACAAACAAAAATAGATCCTGACAACCGGGAAAAGCCTGAGTCTGTGTTATCCTTTTCACAAAAGTATTTGTATGAAAATAAACGTAATAGAACCACGAGAGTACGAACTTTCTTACAAAGAATTCCCAAATTAACTCAATTCTTAAATTCAGTGAAGAGCTTTCCCATATCAAGTGACCGTTTTGTTCACGAGACAAGGTAAACCCTAAAATCTCGCTCTTTTTTCGAAGCGACAGGCGTCTTTTCGTTCTTCAGCAGCTGTTTTTGTTCCCAGACCTTCTAAACGTTATTAAGTGGTTTCCACCACTTTGTTGTTTAAAACTTTCTTCATGTTCCCCGAACACCTTGTGGCTTCGGCATGAAATAACGCAACAAGGGCTGACATGATAACAACAATTGCAAATTTTATTTTGAATAGAATCTAATTTTTTGAATTTACATTCCAAACTAGTGATATCATTCGGCCGATATACTTCGGTAGCTTCATTTTATACGATGAACCATTACACCATGAGTGTCTCCATTTCTTCAGATTCTTCTATTCCAATTCAACTATAAATTAAAACACCAATCTTAGGTAGATTTATGGGGTGGAGCCATGAGTGTAATCTGATATGTAAATTAGCATGGAAAGAATTATGTGTTAGATGAGAATGGAAAAGTTTATGGATGAATCATCATATTACCACATATTACATCATATTACCACATTGTTTCTATTAGGCGAGCCGTTAGACGTGGCGAAGTGGGAGAGAGGACGAGTGAGATGTGAGAATATTGAGTTGGAATTATGCGTCGGGTGTGGGAGTGGGGCTTCGGCTCTCGGTAGTTTTGATTTTGGGGGGAAAATAAAAATCTCATGAGAAAAAAGAAGTGGCCTTGTGTTATTATTAAGAACTATAAATGGCACAAGGCAAGATGACCCCCACCACTCCAAGATGGTTTCCAGACTCCAAACATCCAGGAATTTTCAGCCAACTCCAGAATCGACTCAGCAACCAGGATTCGATCCTCTCCAATGTAGTACCGGTTCAGATGTAAATATCTTCTTATTATAATGGAGATTGAATGTCTGTCTGTCTGTCTGTCTGTAACCGAAACTATATTACTCCGCAAATCATAATAGTTATTTACATCTATTCTCCATGATTTTATTTTTATTCAAACCTCAATTATTAATAAAATTGCTTTACATAAATAATACTATTGACCATATCTATATACTTATAACATGCAATTGTATTTATATATACTACAAAATATCGGTTTACAGTGTGAATGAAAAGGCTATTTTGAATATTGATATTAGAAATTTGATTTTAATAAATATCTGCTTAGTGTTATTGATTTCTAATTGTTTGGTTTTATCTTAATTAATATGAACAAAAATCTCTTCAATAAATCTTAAAAGAAATTCATTGAAAAGAAGAAATAACTGTAATTTTATTCTGCACTTCCTATTTTAACTAAACAGTTAAATTAGGAAAAATTTAGCAATGAAAGACGGGAGTGATGGAAGAGTAAGTTGTTCTATTTTTTCTTTGTGCCCCACTCTGTTTGAAATATGTTTAACTGTATTCTTATTTAGTTTCATTTACGTTTCTAATTTAATATAATATTTTATTACATTAAAACTTAAATACTTCCACCCAGCGGAGGGTACATATATTTGCTAGTACAATTAATGTCTATTTTTAATGTTCATTTTTAAACACATTCATTTCATTGCAGTGAAGCCAATTTTTGCTACAAACTTTTTATTGCCCTTTTCTGTCTCTTAAGATTTTGTACTAATTGGAATTTTTGTTTTATGCATCATAAAAATATTTTTTTTATAAAAGCATTAATGATTATTTAAAAAAATATTTTCCTTTTTAATCAAAATTAATTTTAAACTTGCTGGTTCTGTCAATAATGTATTTTAATGTTCATAATTACCTAAGATGTTTAAAAAAAGGGGGGGTATTTCCTATAAGTTTAAACATAAACAAAGGGGAACCACTCTTGACTGATAGATTATTTGTTTATTTATTGATCTACTAGGAAAAAAGAAAACGGGGTTAGGGTTTAGGGTTTATGATTAAAGTTTAGGGTTAGGGTTAGGGTTTAGGGTTCGTTTAATGGGAAATTAAATAAATGATTTATCAGTCAAGTGGGGTTCCCCTTTGTTTATGTTAGATTTATAGGAAATTACCACAAAAAATCATCGAGTCTTCTTTTTTTCCCCACAAAAAAAATGAAAAGAAAAAAATTTAAAATTGATTAAGAAGATAAAACGAAGAAGAGCAAATTTTTTTTTAATTAAAAAAATGTT
This sequence comes from Doryteuthis pealeii, assembly GCA_023376005.1. Taxonomy (NCBI): domain Eukaryota; kingdom Metazoa; phylum Mollusca; class Cephalopoda; order Myopsida; family Loliginidae; genus Doryteuthis; species Doryteuthis pealeii. The sequence goes on along the minus strand of CM042174.1, from coordinate 41,156,383 downwards.
CAAAAAATTCCATTATCTGTAATTTTTTGAAATGTTATTTTTTTTGCAAGGTTTTAAGATATAAGTCATATATATATATATATTGAAAATGTAAATGTTTTTAAAACGAACGCCACAAGTCTCTCTCTCTCTCTCTCTCTCTCTCTCTCTCTCTCTCTCTCTCTCTCTCTCTCTCTCTCTCTCTCTCTCTCAATTTCTGGTCGACGTGCATACGGGAGCTGGTCCGGGACCATGTATACCTATGACTGGACCAGTCATAGGTATACATGGTCCCGGACCAGCTCCCGTACGCACGTCGACCAGAAATTCTCTTCAAGAAATCACTAAGATACCAGAGATAGTATAGTATTTAATTCTAAGACTAACAGCAACAAAGAAATGAATTAAAACTTAGTTTAATTCTAACAATTTATTAATGAACAAATAAAAACAATGAGTAACAATATAAAGTCCTTCCTGTTATTGTGTTAGTATAACATTTAATAATGACTTTTGGGGAAAATAAAAATCTCAAGAGAAAAAGAAGTGGCCTTGTGGTATTACTAAAACCTCTATATGGTAAAAAGCAAGATGCCCCCCCCCCCAGTACCCGAAGTTGGTTTCCAGACTCCAAACATCCAGGAATTGTCAGCCTATTCCAGCATCGACTCAGCAACCAGGATTCCATCCTCTCCGATGTAGTACTGGTCCAGATGTAAGTATACAATTAAATAATTTATATATCAACCCATTCATCACCCCATTCGAAGTGAGAGCCGTAACGTAACAAACGTTGACACGTCATCTCTCCATTCCAACAATGAGAGCATAGTGTAAACACTGGTGGTTTATTTCACTTGCCCTACTATCTCATCTTCCACAGGTTGCTGGGAAAGCAAAGGAAGAAGAAAATAATGATACTAATGATCTTACTTTAAATAATACATTCATGTACTTGTAAAATCTTCGAGGCGTTTTTTATTGTATTGAATTTTTTAAATCTCAGACCGTTTATTCTGCAGATACGACGAGACGGTGAGGATGCTGCACGCGTTCTTCATCAAAAGGATCTTAATAAGGAGATAATAAACAAGTACTTGATCTCTCTCTCTCTCTCTCTCTCTCTCTCTCTCTCTCTCTCTCTCTCTCTCTCTCTCTCTCTCTCTCTCTCTCTCTCTCTCTCTTTCTTTTTCTTTTTTTTTGATTTTCGATCAAAGCAGATCATTCAGTGAATTGAGGTTTGGTGACTGAAGATTGATCAGCACCGGGGTTCGCGCCAAATGTCAACTGGATCAGAGTCACGTCAATGTCATCCGCGTCCCCCCTCTCTTCGTCTCTCTCTCTCTCTCTCTCTCTCTCTCTCTCTCTCTGTTTTTTCTTTCAATCTCACCTTCACCCCCTCTCTCTCTCTCTCTCTCTCTCTCTCTCTCTCTCTCTCTCTCTCTCTCTGTTTTCTTTCAATCTCTTTGTCTCTTCACCTCTCTCTCTCTCTCTCTCTTCTCTCTCTAATCCTTCACCTCACTCTCTCTCTCTTACCTTCCTCTGTCTCTCACACCGCTCTCAATCTCTGTCTGTCTGTCTCTCTCTCTCTCTCTCTCTCTGGTGTGTATTTTAGAGGGGGTTGTGTGTACTCGTGTGTGTGGTGTGTGTGTTTTAAAAAGTGGTTTGTGTTTGTGGTGTGCTTATGTGTGTGTATATATGTGACTGTGTGATGTGCATGTGATTTTAGTGTTTTAGAATGGTGTGCATATGTGTGTGTATGTGTGTGTGTGTGTATGTATGTATGTGTGTGCATGTGTGTGTGTGCATGTGTGTGTGTGTGTGTGAGTGTTAAGTTAAACATTTCCGATTTAATAAGACATTTGTGTCCTGAGAGAAGGAGGGAGATAAAGAAAGATAGAGAGAAACAGAGAGAGAAGGAGAGAAAGAAACAGAGAGAGAAAAAGAAAGTTGAGAAAGAGAGAGAGAGAGAAAGAGAGAAAAAAAAGATAAGCAAAGAGAAGGAGAGAGAGAAGAGAGAGAATATATATATATATATATATATATATATATAGAGAGAGAGAGAGAGAGAGAGAGAAAGTGTGTGTGTGTGTGTGTGATAGACAGATTCTTGGCGTTCGTTCCAAGAACATTTACATTTTCAAAAAGTCAGATTCCCCCACCCCACCAAAATAAAATCTTCATAAAATCCTGCACGACATGAAACACTTGTGTGTGTGTGTGTGTGTGTGTGTGTGTGTACGAGAGTGTGTGTGAGGGAGAGTGTTGTGTGTGTGTCTGCGTGCGTTTGTGTGGGCGTGTGTGAGAGAGTCTATGTGCGTGTGTTTGTGTATGTGAATGTGTTTTTGTGTATGAGTGAGGTTGTGTATGCGGTTGTGTGTGTGTGTGTGAGCGAGTGAGTGAGTGTGTGTTTGAGTGTGTGTGTGCGTGTCTGTGAGAGTGTATGCACGTGTTTGTGTGTGTGTGAATTTTTCCCGCCTAAAACTAGCAGGTGTCCGTCAGTCATTTATCAGTTTAATTAGCTCACTCACGCTCGGCGATACCCATCTCCTCACCCCCCAAAAATCCGAAGTACTATATTCAAAAATCTTTCTTCAGATTGAATCGGGAAAATGAAGGAGCGGGAATGTTACATAATTCGTGGGTTGCCTACGAATTACGTCTGTAAGTGTAGTTAGATTTTGAATTAAAATTCGTTGAAATTCAAAATCAGAGGCAGTTATATTATTGTATACTCTCTTTCCTTACTTTCTTACTTCTATTCTTCTAGCGTCTGGACTTCGTCTTGGGGACTTCGTGTCTGGTCTTCTATTGGGGATTTCTCTTTATCAGAAGCCCTGTGTCATTGGTAGTTTTTAGATAATAACACAAGACTTCGATTTAACTTAGATCATATTTTATTCTGAAATCCCCACCAGACTACCTGCGCAGATTGAGTCGGCACCGTGCATAACACGACTGACCACCGTTGTGGCTTTGGCCGATCTGACTAAAAATCTCTTTCTGATCTAAACCGGAAGAGGGTCTTCTCCACCGATTCTCACGGTATCCACCGGAAGGAGGATCAGGACTGGGGTCAAGCCTTGTCATTCAATCCTTCAAGGCCGCCGGCTGAACTTATAACAGCCATTTTGGTTTCTACACTACTGTACATAAGTATTAGGAATCTAATAATTATGTAACAATATTATTGATAGCTAATGACCTTTAGATGACCCCCCCCCCGATTCCGCCAATGGGAAAACATGAAGTTTAGTTAGTTAGATTTTGGCCGTTATTCAAAAGGACCAGACGTAACGTTCATAATCCTAAGATGCCAGTTTCTCATCACGCGGTTGTTAGGGAGAGTTATCTCCCCTAACGATTCTACACCTGATATACTCACTGACAAGTAGTGAGACATCAGGGAACACAAGAACGTGGCTGCATGTGATGAACACACACATGATACACAGTTGAATTCTATCCAAACTCATCCCTCTGTATTTCCGGTCGGTGAGAATAAATAAAACAAATATTGTAATATGTTAAACATATTTCACTGTTTTTGTTATCCTTTGTTATTCCTACATCTTGGGATATAACAGTTTTAAATAAAGAATAAAGACGTCTTGTAAAAAATCCAAGACTTGCTTAATTATTTCCAACATTATTACCAACAAGAAATAAGCACAGACAACCCAGCCCAGAAGATGAAAGAATCAGCCCAACTCAGAAGAAGGAAGAATCAGCCAGCCCAGAAGACGGAAGAATCAGCCCTGTCCAGAAGATGAAAGAATCAGCCCAGCCCAGAAGACGGAAGAATCAGCCCAGCTCAGAAGAAGGAAGAACAGCCCAGCCAGAAGACGGAAGAATCAGCCCTGTCCAGAAGATGGAAGAATCAGCCCAGCCCAGAAGACGGAAGTATCAGCCCTGCCCAGAAGACGGAAGAATCAGCCCAGCTCAGAAGAAGGAAGAATCAGCCCAGCCCAGAAGACGGAAGAATCAGCCCAGCCTAGAAGAAGGAAGAATCAGCCCAGCCCAGAAGACAAAAGAATCAGCCCAGCCCAGAAGACTGAAAAATAAACCCAGAAAAAGATGACCGACGATGAAACAGAACCAGTAAGAACCTATTTCCTCTCCTTTTCAACCCATTATGTACCTGATATAAAGGGATATATAACAGGAAGACTGTGTTGCGCCAATCTTCTAAGTACTGTCTTCATACGCACACTTCTCAATCTCTTCTTCCTAACTTCTCAACCAGTGCTCAGCATATCTTTGTTGTCTTGTGATAATGGTTTGTGAGATGGGAGGTAAGTGTTCGTATAGTAGATGTTTTAGTGGGGTACCGTTTCGATAATTTTTGAACATCTGATACCGTCATTCCCCGAAAATAAGACAGGGGGACTTATATCAATTTTCACTCTATAAATATAACACTGGGGCTTATTTTCGGGTGATATCGAGTTTTTGCGTCACATAGTGTGATTGTGAAGAAAGCTTATTTCTTTCGTCTATCTGTCACTCTCAACTAGAGCTTATTTTAAGAGAAGGGTGTATACTAAAATCATCCTGAAAGAAATCACGCTAGGTCTTATTTTTTTTTTGGGGGGGGGAAACATAGCCATATATCATCATCATCATCATCATCATCATCATCATCAAGGTGTACTGACAACGCGTCCACCTTTGATTCTGTCTATCTCGCAATCCGTCCCTATCGAAAGGAAGTGAAAGAATAGACAAAATGGTCACGCGAATCGTAACTCTCTCTCTCTCCCACTCTCTATCTCTCTCTCTCTCTCTCTCCCACTCTCTCTCTCTCCACCTCTCTCTCTCTCTCTCTCCTCATTCTCTGTCTCTTTTTCTCTCCTCTTACTCTCTCTCCTCACTCTCGTTTATCTCCCACTCTCTCTCTCTCTCTCCCTCCCCCATTCTCTCTCTCTCTTACTCTCGTCTCTCTCTTTCTCTCTGTCTCTCTCTTCATCTCTCTCTTTCCTCTTACTCTCTCTCTTCCCACTCTCGTCTCCCCCACTCTCTCCCCACTCTCTCTCTCTCCTCTTACTATCTCTCTCTCCTCACTCTCTCTCTCTCTCTCTCTCTCTCTCTCTCTCTTTCTCCCCTCTTACTCTCTCTTCACACTCTCGTTTTTCTCCCACTCTCTTCTCCGACTCTCTCTCCTCCCTCCCTCCCTCTCTCTCTCTCTCTCTCTCTCTCTCTCTCTCTCTCTCTCGTCTCTCCGACTCTCTTCCCCCCTCTCTCTCTCTCCCCACTCTCTCTCTCTCTCGTCTCTCCGACTTTCTCCCCCCTCTCTCTCTCCCTCCCTCCCTCTCCCCCCCTCTCTTCTCTCTCTCTCTCTCTCTGAGAGCCATCGATAAGGTCTGTTGATTTCAGGCTATTCATTGATTTTTTTCGCGAATATTGTCTTTTAGGAATTCTTTGATTGGAATTGGATTATTTATGCCCCACTGTCAGATTCCGTCAGTCACAGACATCCCTTTTTTTTCTGGAAGTGATTGGAAAGGTCCAAGTAAAATTCGGGACATGGAAAAATAATCAAATATTGGAATCAACATCTGTTTTTTCTTTTCGGGTTGGGGGGGGAGAGCAGATCGTCTTTTACAGGTGTGTGGCCTGGAAATCCATTTCCAATAATCAAGTAACTTTGTTATGTGTTCCCCAAAACTGGCCAAAAGTCTTGGAGGTTTTCGCCCTTCAAACACAAATGCCAACATTTGGTTCCGCCCCAACTGAAGAATATTGGTAAATGCAAAGAAAAAAAAATCTCTTAGGCAAATATGCATTCAGTGGATTAGTTATTTTGAAATATATATATATATATATATATATATATATATATATTATATATATATATATATATATGGCGTAAGCCTACGCAAAAACAAAAGGCAAACCAGTAAATCGATACGATACGACTGGTCCTCTCTTGCCAACAGCGACATACGCAATCGCTACTCGGTAACAGTTAGGAATAAATTTGACATTCTCCAGTAGACCTCAGCAACATACACTCCAAATGAGGAATACGAAAACTTTGTCAATGCCCACCTAGAAGCTGCAGCAGAATGCATACCGACCAAACAAAAAAACAAACATGCTGTCCCCTGGAAGACAGAAGCAGTTAGATTAAAGAGGAGAGAGATTAAAAATGTATACTCCTTCTTACTTCTATTCTTCTCTAGCGTCTGGACTTCGTCTTGGGGACTTCGTGTCTGGTCTTCTATTGGGGATTTCTCTTTATCAAAGCCCTGTGTCATTGTAGTTTTTAGATATAAACAAGACTTCGATTTAACTTAGATCATATTTTATTCTGAAACCCCACCAGACTACCTGCGCAGATTGAGTCGGCACCGTGCATAACACGACTGACCACCGTTGTGGCTTTGGCCGATCTGACTAAAAATCTCTTTCTGATCTAACCGGAGAAGGGTCTTCTCCACCGATTCTCACGGATCACCGGAAGGAGGATCAGGACTGGGTCAGCCTTGTCATCAATCCTTCAAGGCCGCCGGCTGAACTTATAAACAGCCATTTGGGTTTCTACACTACTGTACATAAGTATTAGAATAATAATTATGTAACAATATTATTGATAGCTAATGACCTTTAGATGACCCCCCCCGTTTCCGCAATGGAAAACATGAAGTTTAGTTAGTTAGATTTTGGCCGTTATTCAAAAGGACCAGACGTAACGTTCATAATCCTAAATGCCAGTTCTCTATCACCGGTTTTAGGAGAGTTATCTCCCCTAACTGATCTACACCTGATAATCTCACTGACAAGTAGTGACACAGGGAACACAAGAACGTGGCTGCATGTGATGAACACACACATGATAACACAGTTGAATTCTATCCAAACTCATCCCTCTGTATTCCGGTCGGTGAGAATAAATAAAACAAATATTGTAATATGTTAAACATATTTCACTGTTTTTGTTATCCTTTGTTATTCCTACATCTTGGATATAACAGTTTTAAAAAGAATAAGACGTTTGTAAAAAATCCAAGACTTGCTTAATTATTTCCAACATATTACCAGAGCAGAAATAAGCAACCCATTCATCACCATATCCATTCGAAGTGAGAGCCGTAACGTAACAAACGTTGACACGTCATCTCTCCATTCCAACATGAGAGCATAGTGTAAACACGGTGGTTTTTTTATTTCACTTGTCCTACTATCTCATCTTCCACAAGTTGCTGGGAAGCAAAGGAAGAAGAAAATAATGATACTAAGATCTTACTTTAAATAAATACATTCATGTACTTGTAAAATCTTCGAGCGTTTTTTTATTGTATTGAAATTTTAAATCTCCAGACCGTATTCTGCAGATACGACGAGACGGTGAGGATGCTGCACGCGTCTCATCAAAAGGATCTTAATAAGGAGATAATAACACACACTGATATCTGCTCTCTTCTCTTCTCCTCATCTCTCTCTCTCCTCATCTCTCTCTCTCTCTCTCTCTTTGATTTTCGATCAAAGCAGATCTTCAGTGAATTGAGGTTTGGTGACTGAAGATTGTCACACCGGGGTTCGCGCCAAATGTCAACTGGATCAAGAATCACGTCAATGTCAACCGCGTCCCCCTCTCTTCTTCTTCTCTCTCTCTCTCTCTCTCTCTCTCTCCTCTCTCTCTCTCTCTCTCTCTCGTTCTCTCTCTCTCCTCTCTCTCTCTCTCTCTCCATCTTTCTCTCTCTCTCTCTCTCTCTTCTTTCAATCTCACCTTCACACACCTCTCTCTCTCTCTCTCTCTCTCTCTGTTTTTCTTTCAATCTCTTTGTCTCACCTTCACCTCTCTCTCTCTCTCTCTCTTACCTTCCTCTGTCTCTCACCACTCTCTCTTTCAATCTCTGTCTGTCTGTTTCTGTCTCTGTCTGTCTGTCTGTCTGTCTGTCTCTCTCTCTCTCTCTCTCTCTCTCTCTCTCTCTCTCTCTGGTGTGTATTTAGAAGGGGTTGTGTGTACTCGTGTGTGTGGTGTGTGTGTTTTAAAGTGGTTTGTGTTTGTGGTGTGTTTATGTGTGTGTATATATGTGACTGTGTGATGTGCATGTGATTTTAGAGTGTTTTAGAATGGTGTGCATATGTGTGTGTATGTGTGTGTGTGTATGTATGTGTGTGCATGTGTGTGTATGTATGTGTGTGTGAGTGTTAAGCTAAACATTTCCGATTTAATGAGACATTTGTGTCCTGAGAGAAGGAGGGAGATAAAGAAAGATAGAGAGAAACAGAGAGAGAATGAGAGAAAGAAACAGAGAGAGAAAAAGAAAGGAGAGAAAGAGAGAGAAAAAGATAAACAAAGAGAAGGGGAGAGAGAGAAGAGAGAGAATATTTATATATATATATATATAATAGAGAGAGAGAAGAGAGAGAGAGTGAGGGTGTGTGTGTGTGTGTGTGTTGTGTGTGTGTGTGATAGATTCTTGGTGTTCGTTCCCAAGAAACATTTACACTTTCAAAAAGTCAGATTCCCCCCACCCACACAATAAAATCTTCATAATATCCTGCACGACATGAAACACTTGTGTGTGTGTGTGTGTACGAGAGTGTTGGTGTGTGTGTCTGCGTTCGTTTGTGTGAGCGTGTGTGTGAGTGAGTCTATGTGCGTGCATTTGTGTATGTGAATCTTTTTTGTGTGTGAGTGAGGTTGTGTGTGCGTTTGTGTGTGTGTGTGTGTGTTTGAGTGTGTGTGCTTGTCTGTGAGAGTATATGCATGCGTTTGTGTGTGTGTATATGTGTGTGTGAATTTTTCCCGCCTAAACTAGCAAGGTGTCCGTCAGTCATTTATCAGTTTAATTAGCTCACTCACGCTCGGCGATACCCATCTCCTCACCCCCCCCCCCAAAAAAAAAATTCGAAGTACTATATTCAAAAATCTTTTTCAGATTGAATCGGGAAAATGAAGGAGCATGAATGTTACATCATTCGTGGGTAGCCTACGAAATACGTCTGTATGTGTTGTTAGATTTTGAATTAAAATTCGTTGAAATTCAAAATCAGAGGCGGTTATATTATTGATAGCTAATGACCTTTAGTTGACCCCCCCCCCCACTTCCGTCAATGGGAAAACATGAAGTTTAGTTAGTTAGAATTTGGCCGTTATTCAAAAGGACCAGACGTAACGTTCATAATCCTAAGATGCCAGTTTCTCATCACGCGGTTGTTAGGGCGAGTTATCTCCCCTAATGATTCTACACCGGATATACTCACTGACAAGCAGTAAGACATCAGAACACAAGGACGTGGCTTCATGTGATGAACACACATGATATATTGTTGAATTCTATCCAAACTCATCCCTCTGTATTCCCAGTCAGTGAGAATAAATAAAACAAATATTGTTATATGTTAAACATATTTCAGTGGTTTTGTTATCTTTTGTTATTCATACATCTTGGAATATAACAGTTTTAAATACAGAATAAAGACGTCTTGTAAAAAATCCAAACATTGCTTGATTATTTCCAACATTATTACCAACAAGAAATAAGCACAGACAACCCAGCCCAGAAGAAGGAAGAACCAGTACAGCCCAGAAGAAGGAAGAATCAGTACAGCCCAGAAGGAGGAAGAATCAGCCCAGCCCAGAAGAAGAAAGAATCATCCCAGCCCAGAAGACGGAGGAATCGACCCAGCCCAGAAAATGAAAAGAATCAGCCCCAGTCCAAGAAAAACGAAAGAATCAGCCAAGCCCAGAAAACGAAAAGAATCAGCCCAGTCCAGAAGAAGAAAGAATAAGCCCAGCCCAGAAAATGAAAGAATCAGCCAGCTCAGAAGACGAAAGAATCCGCCCAGCCCCAGAAAACGAAAAGAATCGGTCCAGCCCAGAAAGACGGAGGAATCGACCCAGCCCAGAAAATGAAAGAATCCGCCCAGCCCAGAAAACGAAAGAATCGGCCAGCCAGGGGAGAGACGGGAGGAATCGACCCAGCCAGAAAATGAAAGAATCAGCCCAGTCCAGAAGAAGGAAGAATCAACCCAGCCCCAGAAGAAGGAAGAATCAGCCCAGCTCAGAAGAAGGAAAAATCAGCCCAGCCCAGTAGACAAAAGAATCAGCCCAGCCCAGAAGAAGGAGAATCGCCCAGAAGAAGAAGAACAGCCCAGCCCCGAAGACGGATGAATCAGTACAGCCCAGAAGAAGGAAGAAATCAGCCCAGCCCCGAAGACGGATGAATCAGTACAGCCCAGAAGAAGGAAGAATCAGCCCAGACCAGAAGATGGAGGAATCGGCCCAGACCAGAAAATGAAAGAATCAGTCCAGTCCAGAAGAAGGAAGAATCAGCCCAGCCCAGAAGATGGAAGAATCAGCCCAGCCTAGAAGAAGGAAGAATCAGCCCAGCCCAGAAGATGGAAGAATCAGCCCAACCTAGAAGAAGGAAGAATCGGTCCAGCCCAGAAGACGAAAGAATCAGCCCAGCCCAGAAGACTGAAAAATAAACCCAGAAAAAAGATGGCCGACGACGAAACATAACCAGTAAGAACCCATTTCCTCTCCTTTCACCGCATTATGTACCCGATATAAAGGGATATATAACAGGAAGACTGTGTTGCGCCAATCTTCTAAGTACTGTCTTTATACACACACTTCTCATCATCATTTGGGCATGTCTTTGTTGTTTTGTAATAATGGTTTGTGAGATGGGAGGTAAGTGGTCGTACAGTTGATGTTTTAGTAAGATACCGTTTCGAAAATTTTTGATACCGTCATTCCCCGAAAATAAGACAGGGGGGCTTATATCAATTTTCACTCTATAAATATAACACTGGGGCTTATTTTCGGGAGATATCGAGTTTTTGAGTCGCATGGTGGGATTGTGAAGAAAGCTTATTTCTTTCGTCTGTCTGTCACTCTCAACTAGGGCTTATTTTAAGGGGAGGGTGTATACTAAAATCATCCTGAAAGAAATCACGCTAGGTCTTTTTTTTTTGGGGGGGAACATACCCATATATCATCATCATCATCATCATCATCATCACAAGGCGTCGCGACAACGCGTTTCCACCTTGATTCTGTCTATCTCGCATCCGTCCCTATCGAAAGAAGCGAAGATAGACAAAAATGGTCCGCGAATCGTAACTCTCGTCTCTCTCCTCGTACTCTCGCTCTCTCTCTCTCTCTCTCTCTCCTCCTTCTCTCTCTCCTCTCTTAGTCTCCCTCTCCCTTCTCTCTCTTCTCGAGCTCTCTGCTCACTCTCCTCTTACTCTCTCTCTCTCTCTCCTCATTCTCGTCTCTTTTTCTCTCCTCTTACTCTCTCTCCTCAACTCTCGTTTATCTCCCACCTCTCTAGCTCTCTCTCTCTCTCTCTCTCTCACTCGTCTCTCTCCCTCCCCACTCTCTCTCTCAAATCTCCGTCTCTCTCTTTCTCTCTGTCTCTCTCTCCATCTCTCTCTTTCCTCTTACTCTCTCTCTGCTCACTCTCGTCTCTCTCCACTCTCTCTCCCCTCTCTCTCTCTCTTTCTCTCTCTCTCCTTTACATCTCTCTATCTCCTCATTCTCTGTCTCTGTCTCTCTCTCTTTCTCTACCTCCTCTTCTCACTCTCGTTTCTTACTCTCTCCCCGACTCTCTCTCCCTCCCTCTCTCTCTCTCTCTCTCCTCAATCCTCTCTTCTCATTCCGGTCCCCTCCCCTAGATCCAGCCCTTTTATCCGATCGTGCTCGTCGTCTTGTCACATCTTGATTGCTGTGCACTTCATGCACGTGATAAAGGTCTCTTCTGTACATTCCTGTGTTATCACGACAACGGTCTTAGGACGTGCCAACTGATGGCTTCTCTATATTTCCTTTGCTGCTACGAACAGATTCTGTATCTGTGCAGAGACTAGAATATACTGAGGATTGAGATTCAAAGTGGTACACCGCTGAAGTATCTCATGTCTTCACATGATTTGTCATCTACTGTGGCAGCTAAATTTCGAGATTACGCCGCTCCTTAGTATGTGGCGAAGTAAACTGATGATCATCTCTTGTATAGATCGTATCTTTTTCGACTCTCTCTCTCTCCTCTCTGCTCTCTCTCTCTCTCTCTCTGAGAGCCATCGATAGGTCTGTTGATTTCAGGCTATTCATTGATTTTTTTCGCGCATATTGTCTTTAGGAATTCTTTGATTGGAATTGGATTATTTATGCCCCACTGTCAGATTCCGTCAGTCACAGACACCTTTTTTCTGGAAGTGATTGGAAGTCCAAGTAAAATTCGGGACATGGAAAAATAATCAAATATTGGAATCAACATCTGTTTTTCTTATCGGGTTGGGGGGGGAGCAGATCGTCTTTTACAGGTGTGTGGCCTGGAAATCCATTTCCAATAATCAAGTAACTTTGTTATGTGTTCCCCAAAACTGGCCAAAAGTCTTGGAGGTTTTCGCCCTTCAAACACAAATGCCAACATTTGGTTCCGCCCCAACTGAAGAATATTGGTAAATGCAAAGAAAAAGATCTCTTAGGCAAATATGCATTCAGTGGATTAGTTATTTTGCTGAAATTATATATATATATATATATAAATATATATGGCGTAAGCCTACGCAAAAACAAAAGGCAAACCAGTAAATCGATACGATACGACTGGTCCTCTCTTGCCAACAGCGACATACGCAATCGCTACTCGGTAACAGTTAGGAATAAATTTGACATTCTCCAGTAGACCTCAGCAACATACACTCCAAATTAGGAATACGAAAACTTTGTCAATGCCCACCTAGAAGCTGCAGCAGAATGCATACCGACCAAACAAAAAAACAAACATACTGTCCCCTGAGAGACAGAAGCAGTTAGATTAAAGAGGGGAGATATTAAAAAAGCACCCCAACACATTAAAAATAACCCAACTAACACCAACAAAGAAGATATTAAGAAAGCACAGGCAGAACTAACTGAAATATACAAAAAAGAACAGATAGAATACATGCAAGAACAAATAAATAAAATCAGACAGGCAGTAGAAGACAGACAGTCGACATGGCAAACTGTAAATGAAATTATTGACAAGAAAAGTAGCACTAGATCAAAGCTAAAGGCAAACAGCCAAAAAGATAGACTTCAAAAATGGAAAGAGCACTTCGAGAAACTTCTAAGAACACCCCCTAAACCCATAGAAAATGACATACAAAAAATAACAAATAACGAACTAGACATTAAGCTAGGGGACTTTACGATGAAAGAACTTAATGAAGTACTAAGAAAGCTTAAAAATAGGAAGGCCGCGGGCCTCAACGAAGTACCACCTGAGGTCTGGAAAATAAGGAAATTTGATGATATACTGCTTAGACTATGTAATGCAGTATACAAACAAAATTCGATAGAACAATGGACGATGGGCTGCATTCTCCCATTCCCCAACAAAGGCGACCTAGGAATTGCCAAGAATTACAAAGGCATTACTCTTACTGCCATAGCTGCCAAGATATACAATGCCCTTCTCCTTAATCGCTACCGACCCGAAATAGAGAAAAAAACAAAACGGACTCCGCAGAAATCGATCTACAACCACACAGATTCTGACCATTCGCCGAATCATAGAAGGGGTCCGAGCAAAGAATCTCGAGGCAACACTACTATTTGTAGACTTCTCCAAAGCATTTGACTCCATACACAGAGGGAAAATGGAGCAAATACTGCTAGCATATGGCCTACCCAAGGAAACCGTTAACGCCATAATGATGCTCTACCAAAATACAAAAGCAATGGTACGATCACCAGATGGCGACACAGACTTCTTTGACATTGTCGCCTACAAGGGGATACACTAGCGCCATATATATTCATCATATGCCTAGACTACGTACTCAGAACATCACTAGATCCCATAAAAGAAAAAGGCCTCATACTAAAAAAAGCAAGAAGCAGGCGATATCCTGCACATACTATTACGGATGCATATTATGCTGATAACCTAGCACTACTCGCAAATACACCTGCACAAGCCGAATCCTTGCTACACAGCTTAGAAAAGGCAGCACGAAATGTCGGCATGTACGTAAACTCTGATAAAACTGAGTTCATGTCTTTCAAAAACAAAAGCGACATCTCCACCATCGATAGCAAACTCCTAAACTCGGTAGAATAATTTAGATACTTAGGCAGTAACATCTCCTCCACAGAAAACGACGTTAAGGCACGTATAGGAAAGGCATGAGCCGCTATGAATAAATTATCGGTCATATGGAAATCCAATCTCACAGACAAGTTAAAGAGACAGTTCTTCCAGGCCGTTGTCGTGTCAGTGCTGCTGTATGGCTGCACCAACTGGACCCTAACGAATCGACTAGAGAATAAACTAGACGGGAGCTGCACAAGAATGCTGTAGGTGATCCTGAACAAGACGTGGAAGCAGCACTCCACAAGAAAGCAGCTGTACGGACACCTGCCACATGGACAAGACACGCGGGACACTGCTGGAGAAGCAAGGACGAACTCATAAGCGACGTCCTCCAGTGGAAGTCAGCACATGGGCACGCCAGTGTGGGCCGACCAGCAAAGATGAACATTGGTCATCTCTGTGCGGATACAGGATGCTGCACAGAGGACCTCCCGAGAATTATGAGCGATAGGGACGGATGGAGAGAGATTGTCATGGATATCCGTACCAACAGCGCGACATGATGATGATGATGATATATATATATATATATAAATATATAGTTGTAGAAAAGTTGTTTTTTTTCTCTACCATGGTTTCGGTGTTCAATGTACACCTTACTCAGGAGAACTAAAAAATTATATGTAGTTAATATCATATATACTGGTTTAGAATTATCTTTATTACTCTCTCTCTCTCTCTCTCTCTCTCTCTCTCTCTCTCTCTCTCTCTCTCTCTCTCTCTCTCTCTCTCTTCTCTCTCTCTAAAATAAACCTTTAGTATTTAAATCTAAACAGTTTTCCTTTGAAATTAAAGATTAGTTTTCCATATGGTCATAATTTGTAGTTATATCTATTCTTAAAATCATTTTGTAAGATTTCTAAGAAAGGGAAAATTTTACCAAATTTAAATTTAAATGGGCTGAATTCTTAAGTTTTATTTGTAGCTGCGGTGTTGAGAAGCTAAGTTGTGGGGATGAGTGAAAATCATTTTTTATGGAAAATAAAAAATAATCTCTCTCAAATAAAACAGCAGTGAAAAATGTTTTGAAAAAAAAATTAAAATGTTTTTATACTTTTTCGGTAGTTAAATTAAAATTTCGCTAGAAGTAGCTGTTACATCTAGCCACACTGATGAGACGTAAACGTCTGTGAATGACATATATATATATAATATATATATATATAATATATATATATATATATATATACATAAATGTACATACAGAGATTGATTTTTCTCAAATTGTTGAGCCTTACATTTAAATAGGTATGCCCGCCTAATTAATTAATTATTTATTGATTAACTTTCAAAATTAGGTACGACTTCAATTAAGCACATATTCTCCCAATTGTCGGCTAAAAAAAGCCATATCAAAACACATCACTTATGTATTTACTTCTCATATATATATATATATATAATATATATATATATATATATATATATATATATTCATGTCGCGCAAGCAGCACGGATATCCATGACAATCTCTCGCGAACCTTCCCTATCACTCATTGCCCCTGGGAGGTCCTCTACGTAGCATCCCGAATCCTCGCACAGTTGGTCAATGTAGGTACTTAGGGGGTGTCCTACGTTAGCATGTCCATGTGTTGGCTTCCACAGGAGAACGTCACTTATGAGCTCGTCCCGCTTCTCCAGCAGTGTCCTGCATGCCTAGTCCGTCTCACCGGATGGTTTGTGAGATGGAGGGCAGGTGACCATATAGTTGCTTCTTTATGGGGTGCTGCTTCCACGACTTGTTCAGGACTGCACGCAACATTCTTGTGCAGGTTCCATCCAGCTTACTCTCAATGCGCTTTGTTAGGGTCCAGGTGGTGCAGCCATACAGCAGTACTGACATAACTACAACCTGGAAGAATTTAATATATATATATATATATATATATATATATATATATATATAATATATATATATGTGGTCTATCACTGATATTTTTCACTTTTTTTATGAATATACAAAATTGTATATTTATATAATATATATATATATATATATATATATATATGCGTGTGTGCCTCTCTGTGTGTTTGTGTGTGATTATATATTTATATATGTGTGTGTGCGTGTGTGTGTTTGTGTGTGTGTGTGTGTGTGTGTGTATCTGTGTGTCTGTGTTTGTATGAGTGTGTGTGTTTTGTGTGTGTGATTATATATCTGTGTCTGTGCGTGTGTGTGTGTGTGTGTGTGTGTGTGTCTGTCTGTGTGTGCTTTTATTAATAATATTCATAATTTATTTCATACAAAATTACATTTAAAGCTCTTTGTTAACAATGAATGTTATCATCTCTACCATTTGTATGATATCAAGTATTTCTATCTAATATTAATCATTTTAAACAGATCTATTTGACTTACTAATGAGACTCACAGGTGCTACCACTCACTTACCAATTGCTGTCCATCGTATCCGATAATAACACCACGCGAATCATTTTCCTCCAATTTATCAGTCTCTGATTGTGTCTTGCCAACTGCCTATGTTGGGGATGTTAAAGTCCTTCAGGTTTTTCTTGGTGTTGTCTCTGTACCTGAGCTTTGGTCTACCGATTCCACGTAATCCCTTTCTCGGTTGAGAGTACAGAATCTGCTTTGGTAGTCTGTCATCCCCAAGTCTGTTTAAGTGGCCAACCCATCTCAGGTTGCGTTGGACAAGTATGTCGTGCATACCAGGAGTCCAGTTCTCTTCTCGACATTTAATATACTGCGCAAGTGATGCATGTAGTAGACATGTAGTCTGTGGGCATCCGCTTTGTATACCGTCCAGGCTTCCACACCGTACAGGAGGGTCGAGAGAATTATTGCACAGTGTACTGTACGTTTAGTTTTTAAGATGTCTCTGTTGAACTAGACTTGCGTCTTCCGCCGGTCAAATGATTTGGAAGCATTTGTAATTCGGAGATCAAGCTCTGCATTGTGTCTATTGTTGATGGCAACTGTGGAGCCCAGATACCTGAAGGTTTACCTGAGCTGGAACCTGACCCTCTATCAATATGTCTTTTCCAATGTCATGTGATGTCGGAGGGTGCTGATATATAAACTCTGAATAGAACTTGAAGTAATGGCAATGAAGGACTCAATTATTACTCCACATGAACATCCAACGGAAACCGTTTCCCAAGGACATCCCTTTTGGGGGGAGAGAGGATTTGCCCTGTGTAGAGGATCCACTCATTGTATTCTAAGTCTTATCAACAGTGTGTGGAGGGCTAGTTAGAGTCACGTTTCTAGCTATTTCTGTTAGACACCGATGTTCCTGTGAGGATGAGACCGCAAGAGGTTCGTGATCCGTGCTGTTAGTTGGGTACTGTGTAAGCGGTTGACGATGGGTGTTAAACGGCGGGGTTCGTGGCAGGAGGGAACCGCAGGGGGGTCACGGTCCGTGTTGTCTGTAGGGTACTGTACAAGCTGGTGACGATGGGTGTTAGTAGCCTGAGATCGTCTGAGCAGGGAATCGCAGAGGGTTTGTAGTCCGAACTGTCAGTAGGGTACTGTACAAGCCGGGGACGAACATGCTATGGGTGTTATACGTCGGATTTCCTGTGAGAAGGAGACCGCAAGAAGTTCGTGATCCAACTTAGCTGTGTTGATCATGCGATGGGTGTTTTCTGTTGGAGTTTGAAATTTGAATCTCTCTTGAAGAGGATTCAGTCAGTGTATTTTAAGTCTTATCAACACTGGTGGGGTTTGGTCAGTTGAATCACATCTCTAGATATTTCAGTTAGACGATCGTGTAAGGAGAAGACTGCAGGAGATTCGCAGTCCAAGTAGTCAGTAGAGTACTGTATAAGCCGATGACGATCATGCGATGGGTGTTAGACGTCGGATTTCCTGTGTGGAGGAGACAGCAAGAGGTTCGTGATCCGACCTGTCAACAGGGTACTGTACAAGCTGGTGACGATCATGTGATGGGTATTAGACGCCGGAGATCGTGTGAGGAGGGAATAGCAGTAGGTTCGGGGTCCGATTTGTCAGTAGGTTACTGTACAAGCTGGTGATGATCCTGTGATGGGTGCTGGACGTCGGAGTTCCTGTGAGGAGACCGTGAGAGGTTCGCAGTCCGACCTGTTAGTAGGGTATTTACAAGCTGATAACTATCATGCGATGGGTGTTTTCTGTTGGAGTCTGAAATTTGAATCTCTCTTGAAGAGGACCCAGTCAGTGTTATTTTAAGTCTTATAAACACTGGTGGGGTCTGGTCAGTTGAATCACATCTCTAGCTATTTCAGTTAGACGATCGTATAAGGAGGAAACCACAGGTTGTTCGCTGTCCGAGCTGTCAGTGTGGTACTGTGTAAGCTGGTGACGATGGGTGTTAGACGGCGGGGTTCGTGATCCAACCTTTTTGTGGGGTACCGTGTAAGCTGGTGATGATCATGTGATGGGTGTCAGACGCCAGAGATCGTGTGAGGAGGGAATCACTGGAGGTTCGCGGTCTGATTTGTCAGTAGGGTACTGTAGTAGCTGGTGACGATAATGCGATGGGTATTAGACGACAGAGATCGCGTGAGAGGAGACCCCAGGAGGTTCGCGTTCCGACCTGTCAGTAGGGTACAAGCCGGTGACGCTATCATGTGATGGGTGTGTTCTGTTGGATTCGCCAGTGAAATTTGAATCTCTCTTGTTATACACACAAAACTTAAGTAGACAATTTGCTGTCTATTATGAGGTGTTAAATTGTAATGAAACAGCCAAGGAATATTGTCGTCAATGGAAATACGACGCCATTTTTTCTTGAAACCACAAACTCCACTGGAATGTGTTTTTTACTCGAGCATGACAACGAAATATTTCTAGTTCTCAGAAGTGACGTTTTGTTGTATCCTGCGAGGAACACGTATTGTTACATAATATCGTGGGTAGCCTACGAATTATGTATCTAAGTTTTGCTAGATGTTGAATTGAAGATCGTTGAAGATTCAAAATCGAATTGGCTTAAATGGAAAGTTATCGTTAGCCGTTATAGTTATTATTGGCAGTTAACCTATCGCTAACCTGTACGTTGACTTCCGCCAATAGAAAGGCGTGTGAAAGGGAACTGGTCTAGAGCAGATTTTGGTCGTTAGTCAACGGGAACAGACGTTAGGGTCATTTTCTCTCTCTCTCTCTCTCTCTCTATATATATATATATATATATATATATATATATATATATATCGGTTATCTTCCACTCACCTCCTCTCTGTCCACTAACTTCCTTTCTCCTCGTCTCCATCCTGCTATCTTCCTTTATCTCTCTCCTCCTATCTATCCCTACCAACTTCCTCTCTCTCTCTCTCTCTCTCTCTCTCTCTCTCTCTCTCTCTCTCTCTCTCTCCTCCTCCTCCTCCTCCTTCTCCTCCTCCCCTTCTCTACGCCTACCAACGTCCTCTCCTATCACTGCATTCTTCCCCCCTCTCTCTCTCTCCAACTACCCTCGTCTCTCCTCGTTTCTCATCCTTCTGGTCTTGTGCCAGACTAAGTTATGCAAAGATAAACGACACGAAGCTCGTTTGACTTGTTTTTTTTAGTAGCATACTAATATTATTGTTTAGATACAAACTTGTTTCTGACTATTAACCTAAAAAATTCTTATCATTTTATCTAACAGTTTAGACGAATTTATTATTATTATTATTTCACTTTATTCGAGTTTTTCACACCTGCAGAAGCCGGTGGTTCACTGGAGGCTGAGTGACAGCAAGTCTCCTCAGGTCTCCAGGACTCTTCTGAGTATTCTGGCAGATTGCAGCAGTGCAGTGTTCTGAATGGATTCAATCCTTCCTCTGATTTCCAAACTTTCAAACCCTTTTCTAATCCTTTTGGGACTGTTCCAAGTGCACCAACTACAATTGGTATCACTTTCACTTCATATTCCATAACTTTTTCCGTTCTCTGGCAAGATCCAGATATTTGTCCATTTTTTCATTTTCCTTTAACTTCACCTTGTGATCTGCTGGCACTGCAAAATCCACCAGTTGATAAGTTCTTTTTTTTTTGTTTATCAACACTAGGTCTGGTCTTCTTGCTGGGATAAGGTGATTATTATTATTATTATTATTATTATTATTATTATTATTATTATTATTATTATCACTCCGTTTGAGTTTTTCGCATCAGCGTTAGCTGATGGTATTTCACTGGAGTCTGAGTGGCAACAAGTTTCCTCAGGTCTCCAGGACTCTTCTGAGTATTCTAGCCGATTGCAGCAATGCAGTAATCTTGATGGTCTCAATTGTTCCTCTGATTTCTAGATCCTTCAGTCGTTTTTTCAAGTTTATTGGGACCGTTCCAAGTGCACCAACTACAATTGGCATCACTTTCACTCTCATATAACACAGCTTTTTCAATGCTCTGGCAAGGTCTAAGTATTTATCCATCTTTTCATTTTCTTTCAGCTTCACCCTGTGATCTGCTGGGACTGCAAAGTCCACCAGTTGACACGTTCTCTTTTTTATTTTTCGTTAATCAACACTAGTCTGGTCTCTGTCTTTATCACAAAGTACCAGAATTATTATTATTATTATTATTATTATTATTATTATTATTATTATTATTATTATTATTATCCACATACACAAACGCGTTTGTATTGTGAAATTACAGATTACGAGCAAATATATGTACCTCCGGTTGCAAGTATTTAAGTTTTAATGTAATAAATATTATATTAAATTAGAAAGGCTAATGAAACTAAATAAGAATGCAGATAAAAAGATTTGAAACTGAGGGAAGTATAATCGAAAAATAGAACAACTGAAACTTACTCTTCCATCACTCCCGTCTTTCATTGCTAAATTTTCCTAATTTAACTATTTAGTTAAAATAAGAAATTAAGAATAAAATTACAGTTATTTCTTCTTGTTAATGGATTTCTTTTAAGATTTATCCCTGAGATTTTTGCTCATATTCATCAAGATAAAATCAAACAATTAGAAATCAATAATACTAAACATATATTTATTAAAATCAAATTTTTAATATCAATATGCAAATTAGCCTTCCCATTCATACTGTGAACTGCTATTTTGTTGTATATATAAATACAATTGCATGTTATTAGTATGTAGACAAGACCAAGAGTATTATTAATGTAAAACAATTTTATTAATAATTGAGGTTTAGCTAAAATGAAAAAATAAAATCCTGGAGAATGTAACGTAAATAACAAAGGGATTTGTGACTTGAGTAGTGATATAGTTTCGGTTACAGACAAACAGCAATCTATATTCATCAAGATATAAACTTGTTTCTGACTATTAAGCTAAAAAAATTTTTATCGTTTTGTCAAACAATTTAGACTAATTTATTATTATTATTATTATTATTTACTCCTTTTGAGTTTTCACATCAGCGTTAGCTGATGGTCTTTCACTGGAGTCTGAGTGACAGCAAGTCTCCTCAAGTCTCCAGGACTCTTCTGAATATTCTGGCAGATTGCAGCAGTGCAGTGTTCTGGAATGGTTTGAATCCTTCCTCTGATTTCCAAACATTCCAGACCCTTTTCCAATCCTTTTGGGACTGTTCCAAGTGCACCAACTACAATTGATATCACCTTCACTTTCATATTCCATAACTTTTTTAGTTCTCTGGCAAGGTCCAGATATTTGTCCATTTTTTCATTTTCCTTTAGCTTCACCCTGTGATCTGCTGGAACTGCAAAATCCACCAGTTGACAAGTTCTTTCTTTTTTGTTTATCAATACTAGGTCTGGTCTTCTTGCTGGGATAAGGTGATCCGTTTGCTACATTAGTATATTAGTTATTATTATTATTATTATTATTATTATTATTATTATTATTGTTCTTCTTCTTCTTCTTCTTCTTCTTATTATTATTATTTTGTTGTTTTGTTGTTGTTGTTGTTGTTGTTAAAGGTGCCCAGTCATTTTAAGAACAATTCATGCATTGATCAAATCGCCAAAGGGAGACGGACAATGGCGTCCATTTTTATAAAATGGTGAATGTTCTCAGTTGCTCGACTGAACCACCCGACTCATCTCCACCGTAAATGATCCATTTGCCACAGACCGACCCTCACGAAAAGAAAAAAAAAAGTTTACCCACGAACAATGACAAGCAATTCTTTCTACTTTCAGGTTAAATAACAACCGTGGCAAGTTCATATGAAAGAGAAAACGAACCTGGGACTTTTTTACAGACAATACTGACATGGCGTAACTTCCGGTTTCAGCTTTCAGACTGCCATTTTTTTAAATACAATTTATTCATTCATTTCTTTATATATATATATATACTTGTTTTTCTATTTATTTTTCTTTGTCGGTGAACAAGGCAGATGTCTAAAGGTTTTTTCTTCTTCTTCTTCTTCTTCTTTTTCTTCTTCTTCTTCTTCTTTTTCTTCTCTTCTTCTTCTTCATCTCGTTTCTGATCTTCTTCTTCTTCTTCTTCTTCTTCTTCTTCTTCTTCTTCTTCTTCTTCACAAAAGAGTCTCCTTGTCATAATGACTGCAAAAGAACCGGGTGGCCAACCGGGTAGGTTAGATGCAGTCAATTCATCCACCCAGAAATACCCGTATTAACATAAAATGCTTTGAATTATGCAAATTAGAGAGAATAAAACCTGCTTAGAGAAATCGAAAAAGAACACCTATTGTGTTAAAGAACTATTGCTAGGGAAGTGAGTGTGATTCGCACTGAGTGGTATCTTCGTGTCATTGTAGCTAACGTGCTGTGCTGTGACATCGTTGTAATCGAGTTAAAACCCAAGTCGCGCTATTACGTTCCCTTTAGGACTCTAGGAAAAGGCATGAACCCTCTCATCCCTCCAGCTATGGCTTAAATAGACCCACTACTGTTCTTCTCCAAGGAGGGCTAATAACGTATGAAGGTTGATATGCCATTAAACAAAGAGACCTAACCAAATTATCTGATAAGTCGTGCTATTACGTTCCCTTTATGACTAATACTCTTGGGAAAGGTATGAACCCTCTCCTCCCTCCAGCTATGGATTAAATACTACCAATACTATTTTGATAATGAGGTATTTGGCATTAAATAACCCACAACGGTTTATATGCCATTAAACAAGGAAACCACACCATCTCTGGCCTTTCTAATCTTGCCTAAACTTAAGTAAGAAATAAAATTTGAAAAATGGAATGAAATAAAAAATTAAAAAAGATTAATATTCCAGAGTTGAAAAAGAAAGAAGGTCTTCCGTTTGAACGGTCAGTCTAGTGTAGGTAGACACAATTTGTCGAAAAATCCGTGTATTTACAATACAAATTTAATTCTGCGTTTGAAAAAAAATTACCAAAAAATCAATGAGCAACAGTAAAAAAAAAAAAAAAAAGAAAAAAAAGAAAAATAATATTACATATGTAATTTATTTTAATACATTTAAAACTATTTTTCGGTCAATTTTGATTGAATATATCTTAAGATAGCCGCCGTGAGTTGTCGTAAAATCCGTGCTTACAAAATAAATTTAACACTCACGATTGAAAAAAAATACCAAAAATCAGGGAATTATCTGATTTTAATGAAATTTTCACTGTTGATTTATCAACGAATGAATTTCATAATGCATCAGTTATTTTATTTCAAAACATTCTGATTTTTTTCAGATCACTTAACTTTGATACCCTCCCCTTATTTTTGGGACGCAAAATATCGATGGGGTTATATATGATTGATACCTTTTCTACATAAATAAAAAGACAAAACACCAAAAGTGTGAATAGAAGAAAAAAATTAAGGAATCTACTCTGGTAGAAAACAAGTATCGAGAATCGAAAAATAAAATGAAAATAAAAAGTCAGAAAATAATTTTTGGAGATTTTTTTTTTACCCATTTCGATAATTAAAAAAATATACAACAGTATTCGTTCCGTTTAAAAGGGGGGCGCTAAATTTCCTATACAGTTTTAGACAAAAATTATTAGTGATTGATACTAAAGTAAAGTAATTATTAAAAAAATGTTTTTAGAATCTAATAACATGACATTTTAAACTTAACTTCAGGCTGCTCATATTTTAAATGAATTTTAATTTATCATAGCAGAAATACCTAATTAAATCAGAAAGTTTTGAAATAAAATAACTGATGCTTTATAAAAAAAAATTCATTCATTGATAAATTAATACTGAAAATTTTATTAAAAACGGAAATTCCCTGATTTTTGGTAATTTTTTTTTCAATCGTGAGTGTTAAATTTATTTTTTAAACACGGATTTTACGGCAACTCACGGCGGCCATCATAAGATATATTTGATCAAAATTGACCCAAAAATAGTTTTAAATGAATTAAAAATAAATTACATATGTAATATCATTTTGCTTTTTTTTTTACTGATGCTCATTATGTCATTACTTTTCGACTTATACAAAAATTTGACCTTAAATAATCGATTAAATTAATTTTTATTAAAAGGGTTTTCTAATTTGCTTGAAGCATTGTGTTTATATTGGTTAGGTGGGATTGGTTTTGAAGGCTATCACAATGCAAGTGTAAAGAAAAATAACTATGGTGTTGTTTGTTAACCTTTGATTTATTCTTAATATTTCGAGATAAAAATCTCATCTACAGAAGATCTCCGAAACTGAGGTTGTTGTTAGTGGTTGTCCGTTTGGTTTTGTCTTATGTCTTCCTGTTACATAATCTATGCGGTTGCATAAGATTATTGTCAATCCCCTGTATTTCTAAAGGGATGGCCTTTTTCATATCACGGGCGGGACTTTCCATGGAATAGTACAGAAAGCCCGCGAAATACGTGAAGTCACGTGGGACCTGGTTGGGTCCTCAGTTTCAGTTTGGACGTCAGGCAGTGAAGATGTCCTGCCTTAACTGTAACTCACTGCATACGCACGCTATGTTAGTCAGATATTTAGTTACATGAAATGTTTAGTTAAGGAAATAAAAAGCTTATGAAAATAACCCGGTTTTGTGGTTGGTGAATGTTTTGGTAACAAGACTGATCTAGAAGAAGAAATCAGTTAAGTGCAACCGACCGACCAAGACGAAGTCGAGATGTTAGAAAAGACGTCAGAAGAAGAACAGAAGAAGAAGAATAGAAGTAAAAAGTAAGTAATGACAAGGGTATACAACATTCCAAACTCTCTCCGTTTTCTTTACACATGCATTGTGATAGCCTTCAAAACCAACCACCAAGCTAATTTGAATTAGTTTTTAAAATGAAAAGCAGACGAAAACATGGGTATCCGTATTCTAATGAGAATAAAATTCAAATTATTTCTCGTGTCTGAATAACAACAATGGGGGGGGGGGTAAGTGGTAGGGTCGAGGTCAAACAACTGATAATTTCGGGTGGGTCGACCCAGTAAAGAAACATGTCTGAACAAGTTTTGTATATTTCAGTTATCAATTTCACAAAGCATTTATCAGGGTAGATAAGGGGTGGAGGGTGTTGAGGGTCGGGATGGCGGCGGGTGGGGTGGGGGGCTCAGTTCATTGATATTCATTTATCTGATGATTCGGCATTCTTGCTGGGGTTGAATGAATGGAAACTAATTTGAGTGTGTCTCATTCATCTTTTTCTTATCTCAAAAGAGAGAGAGAGAGAAAGAAAGAAGAGGGAGAAAGAAGAGTGATAAAAAGAAGAGAAAGAGAAAAGAAGAGAGAGAAAGAAGAGAGAGAAAGAAGAAGAGAGAGAAAGAGAAAGAAGAAGAGGAAGATAGAAAAGAGAGAAAAAGAAGAGAGAGAGAAAGAAAGAAGAAGAGGGAGAAAGAAGAGAGAGAAAAATAAGAGAGAGGAGAGAAAGAGAAAGAAGAAGAGGGAGAAAGAAGAGAGAGAAGAAGAAGAAGAGAGAGAAAGAAGAGGGAGAAAGAAGAGAGAGAGAGAAAGAAGAGAGATAGAGAAGAGAGAAGAGAGAAGAAGAGAGAGAGAAAGAAGAGAAGAGAAGAAAGAAAGAGAGAGAGAAGAAGAGAGATAGAAAGAAAGAAGAATAGGAAGATAGAAGAGAGAGAAAAAGAAGAGAGAGAGAGAAAGAGAAAGGAGAGGGAGAAAGAAGAGAGAGGAGAAGAAGAGAGAGAGAGAAAGAAGAGGGAGAAAGAAGAGAGATGAGAAGAAGAGAGAGAGAGAAAGAGAGATAGAGAAAGAGAGAGAAGAAAGAAAGAAGAAGAGAGAGAAGAAGAGAGAGAAAAAGAAGAGAGAGAGAGAGAAAGAAGAAGAGGGAGAAAGAAGAAAGAGAAAAAGAAGAAAGAAAGAGAAAGAAGAAGAGGGAGAAAGAAGAGAGAGAGAAAAGAAGAGAGACAGACAGTATGAGACAGAAGAAGAGAGAGAGAGAGAGAGAGAAAGAAGAAAATTTTAAACTGAGAAAAAATGGATTCTATGTTTTATTTTCTCCTGATAATGGGTAAATTATGGAGGCGTTTGATGTGTAATGGTTATCGTCGTTGGTTTGTTTTGTCTACGCAGGGATCACCAAACTTTTTTCACGGTGGGCTGGATAATTGTAAAAATAACGAGCGCGGGCCATATTATTATTGTGTTCAATATTTGCTAGCCAGAACGAAAGCTCTTAGAAAAAGATGTAAAACAACATTTATCTTTCCATGTTATATTCATTATATATATATATATATATATATATATATATATATATATATATATATATAAGTAAGTAAAGTCGTCGGGTGGCCTTAAGTCGGTATCAGCCAATCAGCGAGGGAGTCTATCCCATTTTCACTAGCGCTAGACTAAGGAGATTATTTTAGCGTCTGAGGTGGAGTGCCACACTTACCATCAGCTCCTTTTTACCGCACAGTGAGACGAGTTCAAATCCTGGACGAGCCTGTTTGCATTTTCGCATAACGCTAACACCATTGGGAAAGGTGTGAATCCAACTATTCTTCCTCCACCTATGGGTAAATCATTCAAGTCCCTGTGCTACTCATACGCTGAGTTGGCGAGGGCCAGTATCGAACTAGGAACCTTATGGTTAACTAGCCGAACGCTCAACCGTGTGTGTGTGTATGTGTGTGTGTGTGTTGTGTGTGTGTGTGTGTCTATTTATAGTATATATATTGTTTGAGATTTAGTGTGAAGCATTACGAATGGTATATAAGAAACTCGGTTTTTTAAGTGTTAATTTCGTTTTATTTCGTTTAATTTTTGAGAGCGCTTGCTTCTCTTCATCGGAACAAATCTTATATACACACACACACACACACACACACACATATATATATATATAATAATATATATATATATATATATATATATATATTAGCATTCTCACCAAGTCTTAGCCGATGCCTTCACCGGCCTTCCTAGTATTGTAGGAGGTTCTCTATTGTTATGTTTCGATGAATTATGCGAAAAATTCTCATTGTTGTTTTGATCACTACGTTTCAGAATATGTACTCTAAAACCTTTTAATACGTTTCAGAATATCTACTCTAAAACCTTTTAATACGTTTCAGAATATGTACTCTAAAACCTTTAATACGTTTCAGAATATCTACTCTAAAACTTTTAATACGTTTCAGAATATGTAACCTATGACCTTTCTAATCTTACCTAAAGCCATGAAATGAATTATTCAGATTGATATATTTCGTTTTATGGTCAACACCTATCGACTGGTGTGTTCTCCCACCCTCCTCAGGTGCAGGATTATACTCTTTAATCTTCTAGAAAACTATTAACTTTTATCTCTGGGTTATAT
>CM042174.1:41111168-41123668 GCA_023376005.1 Doryteuthis pealeii | reverse complement strand
GTATTCTCCCCCCTTTTTTAACATCTTCTCAAATCAACCTTAAAATATTATTATTATTATTATTATTATTATTATTATTATTATTATTTGTTTGTTTATTTGTTTGTTTGTTATGCCTTTCACTGGAGGCTGAGTGAGCAGCAAGTCTCCTCAGGTCTCCAGGAATCTTCTGAGTATTCTGGCAGATTGCAGCAGTGCAGTGTTCTGAATGGTTTCAATCCTTCCTCTGATTTCCAAACTTTCCAAGCCCTTTTCTAATCCTTTTGGGACTGTTCCAAGTGCACCAACTACAATTGGTATCACTTTGACTTTCATATTCCATAACTTTTTCAGTTCTCTGGCAAGGTCCAGATATTTGTCCACTTTTTCATTTTCCTTCAGCTTCACCCTGTGATCTGCTGGAACTGCAAAATCCACCAGTTGACAAGTTCTTTCTTTTTTGTTTATCAACACTGGGTCTGGCCTTCTTGCTGGGATAAGGTGATCCGTTTTTATCTCAAAGTCCCAGAGAATTTTATGCGTTTCGTTCTCAAGAACAGATTCTGGTTTATGCATATACCATTTTGTTGTATGGTCAAAATTTAATTTTTTGCATAATTCCCAGTGGATCACTTTCCCAACCCAGTCGTGTCTAGTTTTGTACTCCCGTTGTGTTAGTTTGCTACATTATTATTATTATTATTATTATTATTATTATTATTATTATTATTATTTGTTTGTTTGTTTCTTATGCCTCCTCGAGCATCTCTCCTATTTTCTATCTTCTCAAATCAACCTTAAAAATATTATTATTTGTTTATTTGTTTGTTAGTTATGTCTCCTTAGGCATCTCCCCTATTTTCAATGTTCTCACACCAACCTTTGGAGAAAAAAAGGAAAAATGAAGAGAATCTCTTCACAGAAAATATACAAATTGATATAATATATTTACATATCAAATTCTGTTAATTAATTCATCGGATAATTACCAAAAATTCCCACTTAATTTCTTTTTCTTTTCATTAATTCTGAAATCAATCAAGAGACTCTATGTCTACGCTATCATCACTTTGATAATATACATCCTATATCAATCCTATTCGACACTTTTTATTTATAAATGTTGAGAACATATATATATATATATATATATATATATATATATATATATATATATATATAGGGGTTGCGTAGAATATGTATATATATATATATGCATGTATGTATGCATATATATATATATATATATATACATATATATTACACAAACCCACATATATAACGCATGTATAACACACACACATGCACACATACATATATATATATATATATATATATATATATATATATATATATATGTATGTATATACAACAGGGATACAAAGAGACACATATAACACACACAAATGCATATATATATTTATATAACACACACAAACATATATACATATACGTATATCTTATAGTACACACACGCGCACACACACAGAATATACACACAAAATACACACACACACACACACACACACACACACACACACACATATATATATAATATATATATATATATATATATGGTGAAAGGAGATGTACAGAGGCGGGGAGTTTAAGATGGGAGTTTGTATAACACACACAAAGACACACCTGCACACACATATATATATATATATATATATATATATGTGTGTGTGTGTGTGTGTGTGTGTGTGTGAGTGTGTGTGTGTTGTGATACATATATATATATATATATATATATATATATATATATATATATATATAAGATAGGAGTTTGTTTTGTTTTGTTTTTTTTTGTTTTTTTTTCTTGATTCATTGAGACGATTTGAGTTGATTGTGTGAATCTAATTCCGTTGTTGAGTTCGAATCATAACCAAAAGAAAAGAAGAAGAAAAAAATGGCTGCGAAAATGAAATAAAAGTTGTATTTAAAAAAAAAGGAAACTAAATCGGCGATTAATGTGTATTGATTGGTTGATTAGAATCGATTTTCAGAGAAGAAGAAAAAAAACAAAAAAAAATCGATAGCACACAGGATTGGTGCAAACAACGAATTCACTTATTCGCATTTTTCGCGCTTTTTTTTCTTTTTCCCGCTTTTTTTTTTCGCGCTTCTTTTCAAAATGTCTAATTAGTTGTTGGGTGCGCCTCTTCATTAATCAGAATTTTCTCTTCTTTCTTTCTCTCTTTTTCTTTTTTTTTTTTTTTTTCTTTTAAGAAAGTTTCTTATTGAAAGAGTTGAAACTGTATTAATAACCAAAAAATGTCTTATAAGATATAAAACTAAATTCAATACGTATATCATATATAGACTTTGAAGTTCAGGCAATTTGACTAGTTTTTTTTTTGTTTTTTGTTTTGTTTTGTTTTTGTTGTTGTTGCTTTATGGCATATCAACTTTTGTCGGGTTATTTAAAGTCGATACAATTCATTTTGATAAACCAAACTTGCTTACAGAACCGGACCATATGACCTAATAGGCACCCCTTTTGCGATCTTGATGCATAAGGACATTTTTTTCATTTACACCGTCAAAATCCGATTGTTTGTTAGGGGTTAGGGTTAGGGGTTAGGGGTTGCATTATCATTTATTTATTTGTACTAATACAAAATAAAAAACGCCCTCCGGGCAATGTAAAAATAGATTTTTGAAACATATTGCCTGTGAAGTAAGCTTTATGAGTCAGAGACTTTCTACCTCAGTTTCTCCTGATGATCCATTATGAGAAACAATTCGGCTTACTTTATCATTATTTATTGGCTCTATTTAGTGTATTGGACACAAGGGAATTGTGGCTTGAGTAGTAATATAGTATCGGTTATTGATAAACACACAATCTATAAATATAATAAATTATAAATAATATATTAAATTAATTAAAGTTCTTATTCTCTAACTCTGGGGAAAGAATATAGAATAGTGAATAGATATTGAAATTTAGGCGGACCTAAGCATCTGAAAAAATGTAAAATTTTTGTTTTTAATTTTTTTGTTTCTTCTTTCAATGGATTATTATCGATTGCACACCAATCTATCAGATTGTAAAAAAACATTCTAAAAAGTTATTTATTTTTCGAGTTTTCTGGGGTGCTCAGTTCCCGGTATAAGTTTATCGTAAATCGTTCCCCCATATCCGAACCGCAAAAAAATGTTTTTTTTTTTTTCCTTCAATGGATTATTATCAATTACACACCAATCTATCAGATTTTTTTTTTTTAATTCTTAAAGTTCTTTATTTTTTGAGTTTTCAAGGGTGCTCATTTCCCCGTATAAGTTTATAGTAAAACGAACCCCCATATCGGAAAACTCAAAAAATAAATAACTTTTTAGAATTTCTTTTTACAGTCTGATAGATTGGTGTGTAATCGATAATAATCCATTGAAGAAAAAGAAAAAAAATTACGTCATCAATTTAGGCCATATTGAAGGAAGAAACGTACATATTTTTTTGACTTAAAAAAAAAATCGCAAAAAAAAAATATTATTAATTAAATGATATTATAAATAATAGATGGGCCGGGTTAGCTCAGTCGGTAGAGCGTTCGGCCAGAAACCACAAGGTTCCTAGCTCGATACCGGTCCTCGCCAACTAAGCGTATGAGTAGCACAGAGATCTGTGCGGTAAAGTAAGGAGCTGATGGTCGGTGTGGCGCTCCACCTCAGACGCCAAAACAATCTCCTTGGTCCAGCGCTATTGAAAAGGGGATAGACTCCCTCGCTGACTAGCTGATACCGACTTTAGGCCGCCCCGACGACTTTACTTCCTTTTTTTATAAATAATAGAGGTTTAAATGAAAATAAAATCATGGAGAATGTGACGTAAATAACTAAGGGAATTGTGACATGAGTAGTGATATAGTTTCGGTTACTGACAGACAAACACACAATCTCCATTATATTAAGATTTCTTTTATCGTGAACCTTTTGCATTCTTTGTGTAAATTGAGACGCGGTTAAATTTTCAACGAGAAAGCAAAGACATTTTGGGAAACACCCGGCCGGATGTTAGGGGTTAAGCCGGGGGGAGGGTGACCTCTTCGATGTTTGAAATGAAGAGGGGGGCTGAGTGATGAGGAGGGGGGCGGTTCGATTGAACGGCTTGGGAAGTGTAAAGCAAGATAATCTGGCTATAAAAACACTCACACACACACATGCACATACACACAGACACAGATATACATATGCACGCACATGGACACATACGTATACATACACACATACACACACACACACACAGAGAGAGAGAGAGAGAGAGAGAGAGAGAGAGAGAGAGAGAGAAATATACAAACAGGTTAAGAACACATACAAGATTGCACTGACATATACGCACGCACACACACACACGTACACATTATATTTAAGGTAAGAGAGGGGGACGAAAAAAAGAGAGAGGGAGGGGCAGAAAGAAAAAAGAGAGAAAAATAGAGGGGGAGAAAGAGAGAGAGAAGGAGGGGGAGAAAGAAAGAGAAAAGGAGAGATAAAGAGAGAGAGAGTGGTAGAAAGAAAGAGATAAAGAGACAGAAAGCGTGTAAGAGAGAGGGAGAGAGAGAGAGAAAGAAAGAAAGAAAGAAAGAAAGAAAGAAAGAGAAAAGGAGAGCCAAAGAGGGTAAAATACAGATAGAGAGATAGATAGAGAGAGAGAGAGAGAGAAAGAGAGAGAGAGAGATAAAGAGATAAATAGATAGAGATAGATATATATATATATATAGAGAGAGAGAGAGATTATTCGTATTTACCCAAACTCGCCGTCCTGTATACATGCACTCACGCACTTTGCCGAAATTTGCGACCCGAGTTCAAATCCGGGAAGAAGCTATTTCTATTTCACTTTGCGCTTATGCTTTTAGCAAAGGCATGAAACAATCTCTCCCTCGACACGACTCGATCTGACCCACCCACCCCGCTCAGCTAATGGTACACAGTTGAGCAGGCTCGGTTCTTTAGCCTTGGTTACGCAACCGGTCTAAGAGTAGGAAAGACTCGGTCTTACCTCACTGCAGAGGTGCAGTCGGTGTATTCTACAGCCCCACCGACGGGGCGGAATTGATTTCGCTTTTATACTTTTTGGGGAAAGGGAACCTTCTTTTATTTTTCATTTCATTTTAATTTTATTCTTAATTTCTCATTTCGTGTTTGTTTACTCGCACGTGCGTTTTTGTGGGTGAGACATATCTCAAAGGCAATAAAAATAACGTCTAACTACAAAAATTGTAAATTTCATTCACTCAATTACATGAGCAATTGTCAGTGTAGGTGGAATATTCTTCAGAGACAGTCATAAAGCCGAAACATTAACGACGCCTATTCATTAAAACTTAATAAAATTAAAATAACTTTTTGTCTTTCTTAAAACAGTAAAAAAGTAAACAAAAAAAAACATTTATCTATCTAAAGATTGACGCAATAATCAGTTACCATTTGAAAAATTCAACAGCTTTTCAATAAATAAAAAAAACTACAGGAATATTTCTTTTAATTATATATACAAGCAAAAAATGCACTCCGGGCGGTGTAAAATTTGTTTATTGCCGCGTTCTTTCGTAAAAAAATGTAAACAGATCTTTGAAATCTTATATTTTTTAATAATAGATATAAATAATAGTTTTGCTGTAAACATTCAAATAACTATTTTCTTAGTAATTAATAAAAACAAGTTTCTAACAGTTGCATTCAAATTAATTCAAATGTTTATATATATATATATATATATATATATATATATATATATATATATATATATATATATATCGTCTGTTTATAGACTGGATCTCTCTGGTGATCGTAAAATTTATAAACAAATGTATGTATTTAATAGTTTAAACACCATCACCCCCTTTACGCCAGCTGTCAAATGGCTGAGAGATTAACGGAATTCACTCCTGGTCAGAGGCAGTTGTTGTGTCTAGCCACACTGAAGAAGCGTGAAACGCCGAAACACGGTGTCTGTGGATGACTTTTATACATATATATATATATATATATATATATATATATATATATATATATATATATATCAATAAAGGAAGAACTCAATACAGTAATCCCATAATAAATTTATTTCGACAAAAATTGGGGCCCATATAAATCTAAGTTGATTTAAACCGGCTCCCCAAGTTTTTGCCTCATCAGATGGGTAACAATTCACTTATCTTATATTGCTCTGTATATAATCTAAAAGGTTATTTTACATTGAGCTCTCTTTAGTGATTTATGATTCACTGTATTTATACATACTGGATCATCAATATTAGTACAGTGGATCTAGAAATCACATATAGAATCATCCCTTACCACCAAGTTTTGGATAAATCTCTATATATATATATATATATATATATATATATATATATATATATATATATATATATATCGTAGATGGGTTATCAAGTAAGTTGGTATTAGAATGATTCTTAGTTGGACCTTTCTTCCAACCTCGGAATGTTAGACTTGTTCAGGTCAAATTTGAGAGCTCGATGTTTAATATTATTTAACAGAGCAATATAATTGCTAAAGAAAAAGGCTTAAAAATCGGTCATTTTGCGGTTATAGATCTATTTCTACCTACAAGTATCAATGTATACCTATGAATATCATCAGACTGCTAACTTTATTGAAAATCTTTTCTTTTTTTTTTCAATAAATTTAGCGATCTGATGATGCTCATAGGTATACACAGATGCCTGTGAGTAGAAATAGATCTATAAAAAAAAAAGACGGAGAGATCGAATTCCATCCAAATATTAAAAAGTTGGCCAGAGAGCTTGAAAAGATCACCCACAAAATCATTAAACAGGAGACGTGCCTTTTGTTTAATTCCACGTGTATAAATTAAAGAATGCTGCCTAACACACACACACACACACACACACACAACATATATATATATATATTATATATATATATATATATAATATATATATATATATATACCTGCTGAAGTTCATGCCTGTGCTGTTGTAAGGTTCAAAGTCATAATTGAACATACAACTCCGACACATTTCTGAGATAAAACACTTTATATAATACAGCACTACGAATAAACAAGATACATAAACAATAGAAGATAGAATAGTGTACAATAACATACATACATAAAAGTCACGGACAAGATAATATAAAGTACACTTAATATATGTACAGACATGAGACTAAGAATAGTCCATGCTGTATAAATCACTTACAGTGACTAGTAACCGGCTTTGAGGGCGAAGCCCCAACGAGAAGGGAATGACAATTGTTTAACCCACGTGGGTTACCAATGAGGAGAGGTAGAAAAGAGCAAGAGAAGTTTAAATTAGGCGCTTATATACGAGAGGTCCCTAGTGGAACAAACGGCAACACCAACAGGAAGATAACTCTTCCTGTAAAGGGAACATAACCCCCACACTGTGTAGGATTGAAGACTTGGATCGCAGCAAGTTATTTTTTATAAATTCTCTTACCAATTAAAACTCGACACTGAATAATTCCAACGTTAATGTATCTATACAAATATAAACCCAGTTTGTATGTATGATTGGATGAAACTATGAAATAAATACAATTACGACAAAGTATATATATATATTATATATATATATATATATATATATATTATATATATATATCATTAATATCACCGGATTGTTTTTTGTGGTTTTTTTTTCTTTCTTTTTTTTTAAATTATGAAGATTTGATCTATATTCGAAAATATCTAAATATTGAAATATACATAAGAAATAGCATTGAAATTAAAAATCTCCACAAAAGATAAATCCTTTTCACAAACAAATAGATTTCAATAATTATTTCTACTATTGTGAAATTGATGTTGTTAATGAAAAACATGACAGCTTTTTTATAGAGAAACTTTTGTTTTTGTTTAGATTGATTGACTTTTAAAGATATTTTATTTAAAGATTTATATAAAAAACTGAATAATAACAATTGTCAATTCTTGATAGTAAATTAAAAAGGAATATTTCTTTGTGTTTGAGGAATGACGTCATTACTGACGTCATCGTATTGTGATGTCATATTGAAAGGTCTTTCTTTTTTCCCACAAATTGTTGTCAAGGCAACCGGATGAGGATGTATTGAAAATGAAAATGAAATAGAAATAGAAAAGTCGTTAATGATCCACTCTTATGTTAGATTTTACGGCATATCAACCGTGTTGGGTTATTTTATGCCGTCGACATTTTCTTTTATTCATCAATTTTTTTTTCTAACTCAGTTTTAAACACATCTTTAATACTCATTTTTATATATTTAACCCATAGATGGAGACCTAACTGGTACTTCACTCCAGTTCAGAGTGGACCTGGGAGTAATGGCGATTATGGGGTACTCTATACTCTTCAGAGTTCCAGAATTGGAACTTTCACCACTAGATACATTTCACGTCATTCCCAGGACATTAAGACCCTCAACCACCGCCTTCTAGCCACTATATGATAAATAGGTTGGGGCTTTGCCATAAGGGGAATAGGACAGGACAATCATATAGGTGCTAAGGCTTGATGTGTCCAGCCGATTGATTGAAGTGGGTCTCTCCGACTACCCCGGCTAGTCTAAGTAAGGGCCACGTTGACTGTTGCATGTAATGACTGCTCAGCCACAAGGACTTCCTGTCCTTAAGCCTCGCTGTCGCCACCTAGGGGGGTTTAACCATCTTTAGAGGCTACAGTCAGGTGTAATCTTTTATCCCACGACAGGGCGAGCAACCTGATGAGATGGGACGCTAACAGGTACTAACCAGCTCATGTTAGAGTGGACCTGGGAGTAATGGCGGTAAAGGTACTCCACATCCTCGGGAATATTAAGACCTCAGCCACCGCTTTCATAGCACATCTATTATAAAGTGGGTGAGGAGTTTGCCATTAAGAGGGGTTTGCCAAAGTTGACTGCTGCATGTTATGACTGCTCACCACCAGATTCCGTCTAAAGTCTCACTGGTCGACACTTAGGGGGGGGCTTTTACCGCTCTGTAGAGGGCAGTCGGTGTATTCTTTTGTCACAGACGACGGGGTTAGCACGATGAAATGAAAGTCATTCGACTGTCTGGAACATAAAAATAAATATAAAAACTAAAATAAAATGGAAAAGTTGTTGGAAATATGATGACCCCACTCTCAACTCGGTCGAAATTGTTTTATGATTTTTGTGGGGGACATTAATGTTGCATTGTCTCAAATTCTGTTAAGCGGTGATGCTAATCGTTTCATCCATAAATAATCCGAGGTTATGCTCCACACATTGAAATAGAAGATTATCCTTCCCTAGATTTTAATCGGTGCACTTAAGAAGATAAATGAGAAATGTCTTCGATGGCCGACAAAATTCAAGAAATAGAATTTGAAACCCTCTATGTTCAGACTGCTACAATTACTTCAGGAAATAAAACATTCTAACATTTTTAAGTTACGTCTATTACTTACTATTCATGTGTATATATATATATATATTATAATATATATATATTTATATTATATATAATATATATATATATATTAACTCCATCATGTTTTCTATTTACCCATAGATGGGTTTATATAATACTATATATATATATATATATATATATATATATATATGAAAGTAAACAAACAGGCTTAAGTCTATCGTTGAGATGCGCAATAGCCGACAATTTGGAGAATAATTGCTTAATTGAAGTCATACTAATTGAAATTTAATTAGTTGATAATTAATGACATTAGGCGAGCAATTTTTCAAATGTAAAGGCGTAAATGAATCGAGAAAAGTCAATCTCTGTATGTACATTTCGGCATATTGTGCCTCATCAGCAGGTTATAGATAGGAGACTGCTCTGTGTGTGATTCGAACCCTTTACATTTGAAAGATATGCTCACCTAATTCATTAATTATCAACTAAGTA
Organism: Doryteuthis pealeii; assembly: GCA_023376005.1. Taxonomy (NCBI): domain Eukaryota; kingdom Metazoa; phylum Mollusca; class Cephalopoda; order Myopsida; family Loliginidae; genus Doryteuthis; species Doryteuthis pealeii. The sequence goes on along the minus strand of CM042174.1, from coordinate 41,113,797 downwards.
ATTTCACAGATGGACCAAGGAGTAATATCGAAGAATGACATACTTCACACTCCCAGAGCTACATAACTGGAACTTCACCATTAGATGCTGTTTAAGGGTCATAGCCAGGACCACTAATACCCTCAGTCACCACCTTCTAGCACAAATATGACAAAAAGAGTTGGACACTGCTATAACGGAATAGGATCGGGACAATCTTATAGGTGCTAGGGCTTGACGTTAGCAGCCGATTGATCGGAAGAAGCCTCTTCGACCACCCGTCTTATCCGAAGTAAGGGACAAAGTGGAATTTTGCATGCTATGGTTTGCTCATCCACAGGATTCCGCTCTTAAGCATCACAAATTGCCACCCACGTTCCCATTAGCCCGAGTGAGTCAAAAAGTAATGCCATTTTCTTTATTTCATCTAAAGTTTTTTTTAGCCTACATTGAGACCCTAACGAGGCTCAGAGCAAGAATCCGACGGGTAAGACACAACTTGCCAAATCGACAATGTCCTCCTTCTGCATGACAATGCTCGACCACACACAAGCATCAGGACAAGGCTGAAAATCGCCTCATTCGGGTGGACAACATTACTGCATTCTCCATACTCACAAGATTTGGAGTTTTCAGACTATCATCTCTTGAAATGGGGTGAGAGGCAAACATTATTCCAGTGACGAGGAAGTGAAATCTGTAGTGAAGAAGTGGCTCAAGGAACAGCCAACATAATTTTATGGGGCTTGGATACATGCTCTCATTCGAAGGAGAAACGGTGACTATGTGGAGAATTGGGAATGTGATCCACAGAAGACCAGCTTCATTTTGATGTATGATACATGTTCCTGTGTTGGTAATTATACCTGCCCTAAATAAAATGGCATTACTTTTTGACTCACTCTCTGTCGAAGGTGGAACGTTGCTCTTGAGAGAAACGGTGACTATGTGGAGAAGTAGGGATGTGATCCACAGAGGACCACTTCATTTTGATATATGAGACGTGTTCCTTTGTTAGTAATTATACCTGTCCTAAAAAATGCATTCTTTTTGACTCACCCTCGTATATATATATATATATAGACAGAGAGACAGAGAGAGACAGAGAGCAGAGAGACGAGAAAGAGAGAGTGTGTGATCGGTCTCATTCAGTTCATTTCTATCTATCTATGGAATTGATGATATGTAATATATATAGAGAGAGAACAGACAGACAGAGAGAGAGGGAGGGAGAGACAGAGACAGAGAGAGACAGAGAGACAGATAGAGACAGAGAGACAGAGAGAGAGAGAGAGGGGAAATCATTCTGTTTATTTCTTCATCTATCTACGGAAGTGATGGCGGTGGATGAGTCTTTTTCATTGAACCAATTCCAATATGTGTTCACACTTTCTGGTTTTAAGAAAATCTAAGAGAAACCAATTCCTTAGAGATTGTGGATTATGCAATCACCGATATGGATTTTCGAATGAAGAATTCGCTATCTTCAAAAAACGAACATCTAATCGGGTAATGCAAAGAGGAATCAATCAATATGAAATAATGACGAGATTTTCACACAGCTGCAACCAACAAAAAATTGTTTTAAAAATACCAATAAACAATTGAAAAAGATTTTGAAAAAATTGATATGGAAACATCAAAATCTAGGATGTTATGAAGAAGCGAGGACGAACTCATAAGTGACGTTCTTCAGTGGAAGCCAGCACATGGGCACGCCGATGGGCCGTCCAACAAAGACGTACATACGCCAGCTGGATAATGGACAGTTTAAGTTTTAAAAATAAACAATTGAAAAAGATTTTGAAAAACTTGCTATGGGAACATCGAAATCTAGGATGTCATGAAGAAGCGAGGACGAACTCATAATGACGTTTTCCAGTGGAAGCCAGGACGTGGACACGCCGATGTTGGCCGTCCAACAAAAGACGTACATACACCAGCTGGATACTAGACAATTTAAGTTTTTGTTGTAGTGACTCACTATGGCACGAACATAGACTTACCCAAGGGTATATATTAACAGAGCAAAGCTAATCAAACGAGAAGATAGCAGTACACGTTCTTCGTGTAAGCTGTAACAAGGAAACCTTTCATTATACGTTAATATATATTGCTGAATACAATCTGTTCTCTACATTTTATCACCGTGTTGAGTTATTATTTATTGACCCTTAAACAGGTATAACAGTTTTTAAAATAAAGAATTGAAAAAGATCTTGAAAAATTCTCTTTCAGTTTGCTATGAATAAAACAAAATTGAGGATGTCATGGAGAAGCGAGGACGACCCATAAGTGACGTACATTCAACAGCTCTGCGTGGACACTGGATACTGCTCAGATGACTTCCCGAGAACATGAGTGATAGGGACGGTTGGCGAGAGATTGTCATGGATATCCGTATTAATACGTGACATTGATAAGCGTTCTTATTTGAGTTAAGGTACTTGGATATTGAGTCAACACCTGGTTACGGCCAGTTGCTTGCCTAGCCGATCTTCAGATAAAATAAGGAATATATATATATATATATTATATATATATATATATATATATATATATTCAGAGAAAGAGGAAGCGATATTAACAGACAATTACTACTGCAATGACTAAGCGTATAGTAAGACATACACGCTAGCACACACATGTG
>CM042174.1:41076168-41101168 GCA_023376005.1 Doryteuthis pealeii | reverse complement strand
ACGCTTCTCAGTAAACAAAGTTTGTTTTTCTTAGCGTAAAAATTATTTGGTTTAACTTTTTCGACCAATTAGAAATTAAAGTAGGATATATTGATTATTTTATCAGTTTTTTCTCTTAGAAAAAATATTCAAATTTTCATTTCATTTCATTTTCGATTTTAAAAATTAATACCAAAAGCGAAGACATTTTTTAAGTCATTTTACTGTGAAATAATTTTTGCGGCCTGAAAATTACCTATTACATATAATACGAAGATTTATTTATTTTTTAAAATAACGCTGTAATTTTTCCCATCGGATAATTTGATCTTTGAATTAACTGTTTTTCTTTGTAACAACGCTTGTACGATCTTTTTAATTGTTTTTTTAACGAGATTTTTGATAAACAAAGTTCGAAATATTTATTTCCGTTTTATTCAAGATGGCTAAACTGTTCAGCGTGACCGAATTGGTGATACCTACCGGTCAAGGACGCGGGTACTTTAGCTAGTTATATAATATATATATATATATATATATAATATATATATATATATATATTGGTTTGTTGGGTGGTTTTGAAGCTATCACAATGCAAGTAAGTGTAAAGAAAAAAGAGGTAACTTTGGTGTTGTTTGATAACCAGTGATTTATTAATAATTCTTAATATTTCGGGATAAAAAATCCTTCTACAGAAGATCACTAGAACTGAAGTTTGTTTGCTAATGGCTGTTCATTTGAATAAATGAACAGCTACTGAAACAACTTCACTTTCGCTTAGATGAACAATTTGATATTTTTTAAAAAGTGAAAATCGACCTCCCTATTGTCCATTTTTTTGTCGTTTTTTTTTATTTCAGTGTTTGTCGTGGTTGTGGTGTCGTAGAGGACGTGGAGTGGCGTGGGGGTGTGGTGGTTTGTAGTCGACTGTTGGTTGTGATTGTGTCAGCGGAAATCGCGATTCTCTTCTTGTCGAACTGTTTTAATTCAACGTCCTCACCAAAAATACAAAGATTGCAGAAAGGATGTGTCAATTTTACAACGGAGATTCCATCCCCCCTCCACAACACACACTTTTACTGACGGTGGCCATTCCGGATGGGAAGAGAATTTCGACTTCTTTTAACACTCTATTTCTTTCTTTCTTTCTTTCTTTCTTTCTTGCTTGCTTGCTTTTATCTTCTGCCTTTCTTTCTTTCTTTTTTATTTCTTTTGCTCCTTTTTTATTTTCTTTCTTTCTTTCTTTCTTTCTTTCTTTTCTTTCTTCTGCTTCTTCTTTCTTTTCTTTCTTTCTTTCTTTTTTCATTTCTGCTCCTTTTTTATCTCTTTCTTTCTTTCTTTCTTTTGCTTCTTTTCTTTCTTTCATTTTTCTTCTGTTTTTATTCTTTCTTTTCCCTATTCCTTCCCTTTCCCTTTTCTCTTCTTTTCCTAAAAGAACCGGCTTTTATTATTCCCACAGCTTTTATCCAACAAAGACCAATGGAAACTCACACGACACTAATCGCGTCCAATTCAGCGATGCGCGTCCACTTAGCAACCACTGGTCTTTTCAAACAACAACCACAGAAATACACAACACACACACACACACACACCCACACACACACACACTCTCTCTCTCTCCCTCTCTCTCTCTTCCCCTCTCTACTCAGAACATCATCCCTCCCTTTCACCATCTCTCACACCACTGTCCCCCTCTCTTTTCCCTTTTTCTTTTCTTTCTCTAACCATTCTTATTATCTTTCGTATTGTCCTCATCTCTCTCTCTCTCTCTCTCTCTCTCTCCTCTCTCTCTCCATATATTATATATATATATATATATATATATATATATATATATATTAATGCATTCGTTGCACCAATTCTTTCCTATTGACTGTGCCAAAAAGTGCGGATGCTCCAATACAAGCCTTCAGCCGCTAATAAACAAAAACTGTGTAGGCTGTTTCATTGGATGAACCTCATGCGTCGAAATCGACGGGTGAGTCCCACACAGACACACACACACACACAACACACACACATACCATATATATATATATATATATATCTGTGGGCTTAAACAGCCTTGGCCGACACCATTTATGAGTCTAATAAATTGTACGCATTACATATGTATGCATTACATGTGCATAGATATATGTGGAGAAAAGTAGACAAACACGGGATGGTTATGGAAATGGATGTTTATTTTCGACAATGCAACGTTTCGGTCATTTAGCCTTCTTCAGGACTCAAATATAGATCTTGCTTCAATGAAGGAAATTTTCAAAATGGTAAAAAACAGTAGTTGTCAGTAGGCAGGGGTGGTTGGGGGTGGGTAGTGGATTTTCTTCTCTCTAGATGGGAGTGTTTATATTGGTGATGCAGGTGTGGGTCCAGAATGTTGATGATGGGTGTGGGTCAAGATGAATGAGTATGTGTATGTGTGTATGTCTGTTTTAATTGTCTTATATATATATGTGTGTTTGGAAACTGGATTTGTCATTAGTTTTATTTGTATAGATATTATGTAAATGAACTTATCTTGTCGTTCGTTCCGTTTATTCAGTGTTAGTGTATCATTGTTCGTCTCTACGTCTATGTATGGGTGATAAATGTTTTGTGGAGTGTTGGCTTCCAAGATTTGTGCAAGCCAACACGCAGCATCCTTGTGTAGTTTCTATCTTGCTTTTCTTCGCTCAGCATTTCGTTAGAGCAAAGTACTAAATATATATATATATATATATCTTGAAGAAGAAAAACTCAACACCGTAATTCCATAATAAATTTATTTGACAAAATTGGATTTAGGGAGCTATATAAATCAACTTAGATTTATATAGGCCCAATTTTGGTCGAAATAAATTTTTATGGAATACGGTGTTGAGTTTTCCTTCCTTTCAACAAGATAAATATTGCTCTTTATATAATCTAAAATTTTTATACATTGAGCTCTCTTTAGTGATTTAGATTCACTGTATTTATACATACTGGATCATACAATATAATACAGTGTATCTAGAAATACATTAGAATCATCATTACAGCAAGTTTTGGATACTCACAACACAACACACTCACACACCACCACACCAACATATATATATACATATATATATAATTTAAATTGGTCAAGTGGTGGCGACATGTTTAAAACAGGACCATCCTGAAAAGAATGAACTCTCTGCTGTACCGAATACTTGTTCAGCGCAACCTGAGATTGGGCTGAGCACTTAACAGGCGCGGGGATGACAGACTACCAAAGCAGATTCTGTACTCTCAACTGAAAGGGTTCGTGGAATCGGTAGACAAAAGCTCAGGTACAAAAGGACTATACATCAAGAGAAACGCTGAAGGATTTAACATCCCCATAAGAGACCGACATAAATGGAGGAAAAGGATTCCGCGTGGTGTCATCATCGGATAACAATGCACAACAAGCAATATCTATATATATATATATATATATATAATATATTATATATATATATATATATATATGGTAAAGAAAAAGGCTTAAAATCGGCAATTTTGCGTTTATAGATTTAGTTTCGGCCACAGGTATCTGTGCATTGTGTTTAAGAATGGATAAAAAACCTCTTCCTCTAATTAATAAAATCCTCCGCATCATTAGTTGGCAGTTTGTCAGCCTGGAATGGAAAAAGACAAACACAAATCCAGAACAGTGTGTATTTACAAGAAAATTTTAGTCAAAGTGCTACAAACACACAACACAACTACCACACACATATATATATATATATATCATATGTGTGTGTGTGTGTATGTTTTGTATATATATGTATGCACACATACACACACACACACACAACACACATATATATATATATATATATATATTATATGTGTTGTGTTGTGTGTGTGTATGTTTGTATATATGTATCACACATACACTATATATATTATATAGCCAGATTCTTACTTATTTCTATCCATCTATCTCCCCTCTCTGTCCCGCTGCTCTCTACACAGACAGACAGACAGACAGACAGATATATATAGGAGGGCGCGTGGGGTAGTGGTTAGAGTCGTGGAAAATGACCCATCGTTTCGAGTTCAGTCCTTAGACGAAGCTGTTTGGCATTTCACATAACGCTATACCCTTGGGAAAGGTATGAATCCATTATTCTCCCTCACGCTAAATAGGTAGGGCAGACTGGGCTCTTTAAGCTTGGGTAGGTAACCAGTCTAGGAGAGGGCTAACTCTGGATTCAAAAATTCCTGGGTCGGTCGTTAATTGGATCCTTGATGCACCAATCTTTCTAATGCGCTGTGCCAAAACGTGTGGAATGGTCCAACACAAGCCTTCAACCACTATAAACAATCACTGTGTTGGTTGTTCACTGGATGAATCACTCACGCGTCGAAAATCGACAAAGAGTCATTTATATATATATAATTTATATATATATATATATACATATATTATATATATTATAATATATAAGCTTAGAGGCAGATTTAGCCGAATCATTTATGAATCTTCACAAACCTGTGCATTTACAATACGGTAGAATTCATAAGAGCCATATAAAATTATCTCCCCACCACTAAATTAGCAGTTGTTCGCCCTGCAGTGAAAAAGCGGACAAAATCCGAGCACAGTTGTGTACCAAAGAAACTAAGCCACACACCAAAATCACCAGTTCAACAGGTGGCTTTTGCGTTCAGATTCAATCGTATAATGGGAGTCTGATTAGCAGAGAGGAATATCGTTAAGCGAAGAAGCAATCAAAAAGTCTTTTGGAGTGCAAGAGAGATGCTTTTTTTTTTTTTTTTCTTATGGCTATGGACTCAATCCTCATTAGGGCAAGGTCTGATGCAATCGGCTTGTAGAAATTTATATTGATCGCCATTTATGGTGGGTCAATCCAGTGGACACTTACAGCAACGGAATAATATATTATATATATATTATATATACTATATATATATATATATATTATATATATATAGAGGAAGGTCGCAAAATGTATTTTGTTCTCGAGAAAAATTTTGTAAAACTCTTTTTTCTGAGAACTAAAAATACATTTGCGACCTTCCTTTTTTTTTTTTTCTTTATACAATATTGAATTTTCTCCCGTTGGAACCAGACACAACATTTAATATATATACTATATATATATATATATATATATTACCAACACCTAGGCACGAGGCAGGAAGTTGGCGTTTGTGGAGTCCCACGTATATTCTTTGTTGATACATCTGATGAATCTAGTTCTCAATGCCATATATATATATATATTATATATATTATAATATATATATATATATGATTATTTCTAATATTTTATTAGGGGGAGGGTTTCCAAGTATATATATATATATATAATATATATATATAAATATATTTATATATATATATAATATANCCGCAAAACGACCGATTTTAAGCCTATTTCTTTATCAATTATTATAATAGTCAAAATAAAAAAACACCCTCCGGCGATGTAAAAATAGATTTTTGAAACATATTGCCTGAGGGTGGGAGTAAAAAATTCAATGTCAGCGAGTTTGTAGCCTAAGTAAGTAAAATCATCAAATTCGTTAAAGGATTAAAAAATAAAACAATTTGAAATGTAAACTTTAAATATGTATTAAAATAAAACAAACTATATATAGATATATAATACCAGTCATGTATTTATTAAAAAATTTTATAAAAAACAAATGAGACTGTCTAATGTTGCATGTTCAAGTTTTGAGTGTATTTATTCTATGTTATGACGATTTTGGGTAAGCAGTGACGAATTATTTTGTTACAGACAAAAACCGGAAGCGAATCTCCATATTAATATATTATATATATATATATATATATAATATATATATATATATATAATTATATATATATATATTGCAACCCCTCCACACGAGAAGGAGGTAACACACGTTTGATTTCTTAAACAGAGTTAACAGGTTTGAATCGGAGTTTTCTATCTCCTAGACTGGTTATCTAGCTAAGGATACAAAGCCCAGTCTTCCCTACTATTCACCCATTAGCTGGCGAGCGCCCAAGTAAATTGAGATAAAGACATACACTTTCAAGGTCACAAGTGCTGTTATCTTATGTGACCTTTATAAACAAGCCTAAGACAACCTTCGATCTAGGATCTTTGCGACACACCCTCGCGCAGCGTCGCACGCAGCCTTCCAGCTACACTCTCTTCATCTAAATGCTTTTACGACACTACCCGCGATCTAAGTGTGTCGCTCGTACAATTCGTTAGGTTTTTCAGGAGTATACCCACGCCGAAGTGAAATCATGCATTTCCAAGAAGAAAATAAACAAATCCCTCCGAGGGAGATAGGGCCAAACAAGGAAATTTCAAGGAAGTAAGTGATTACGAAATTCTCAGAGTACGACTAATTTGACTTGAGGTGACAGGAATCGAAGCAATAGAATGCTGTAACCAAAAGATTGAAAGATATCAGTCTTACAAACAAAATACAAATTTAAGTAAATAGTGAGATATAGACTATTATAGGTGATTTAATATATTAACAATTACTAACCACAACAACCATACTCCACATCTACTCTTCTACTCTATACCTCGTCATCTCTCTTACTCTTACTAATATCTGCCTACTCTCTACTATGGTTCTCCCCAAGACATCGACTCTCTCTCTCTTCTGGCGTCTCCTACCTCTATATGATCTATTTATCTCGTTACTCTCTAACTCTCTCTCTCTCTTCATCTACTTTATGTGATATGTAAATATATATTTCTAGTACGCGACAAGTATACATCAAATATATATATGTATAATATGTATATATTATGTAAACTATGCGTACTTTCAATAAACGTAAATCGATAGATATATACTGAAGAACTATATATATAAGCTCTGAGCTGATATATATAGTATATTTGTAATGGTTAGTATCTCACTGCTCAGTATATTGAGCCAGTCAGAGGTTTCGATGTGTCACACACAGAGCAGTACTCCCATGTCCTATAACCCACTTTGCTAATGAGACCATTACATAGTACAAATAGTACTGTAATTCACTAATGGGATATTGGACATTTTTCTCAGATCGTTTTAATATGCACTTATGTACATCAAAGTGCGATACCTATTGATAGACTAATCTGCGACAGCCGTCGTACATAAATTTCATTGTAACTTAAATCCTGAGTTAAGATAATTTATAACTTTTCATAGAATAATAGACGTTATTACTCGACTCCAATTTAAGCACCACATATCCATCATACCCCATCATAACTTTCGTTTCGGCCTAATCTACAACCATCTCCTTAACCCCACAGTACACGTACCAAAACCACATATCAGTTTGTATTCAACTCCTTTCTTTCATAATGTCCCCATTAAACCATTCAAGTCCTCACCGTAATCTCAGAAGTGACTGAGAGTAAACTACGACGTACAACGCTGAGAGTATTCTGTGAAACTAATCGCTTCGAAAAGTAAAAAGGTATACACCATCATCATCAAGCCAATTCATGACAAAGGTGAAACCCGAAAAATGATGACTCAATATTTAGCATATGCTTACCTAAGACATCGCCAGAGGACACATACAAACACAAACGAACTATGACAAGAGTCATACGCCAATCGCTCAATATACACTAATACCGGAACACACAGATACAGACTGCGAACAAAGAAAAATAAGACATGGACGTAAATTTATAAATCGCCATAACAATTTATCATGAAGCGAAATAATGTACACATATGACGAAAAAGAGTTCTTCTAAAAACTTATGCCCACACTTAAATCAAAGTGTAGACTTAGCATAAACAAAATGAACAATAAAAATGAAAACTGAACGAGAGCAACAGCAAAGTAATAAGATCTAAATCAGAATGATTATTTAGAAGATAAAAAAATAAAGATAAAAAAAAATGAAAAATATATATAAAAATAAAAGAAATTTCTACACCTAGTTAAATCGACAGCTAGTAATTTATACAGATTCAAGAGAGAAGAGATTGCTATAATAAGATATATATATGATGATGAATAATTCAATAATATAAAATAAAATCAATTTAATTGAGAGAAATTGATAAAAAATTAGTGATTTGAGCATTCCAAACTATAATCTAAAGGAGTAGAGAAGATTGAAATATGTAGTAAAAGTGAAATGAGATAGCGTAGTCCAACATAGAAAATGAAAATAAAAATGATAATAAAAAAATAATAAAAATAAAAAAATAATATATGCGTTTAATTTATAAGAAAAGAAAACTATATAGTAAGTAAAAACAATGATAAAAAATAGAAAATTGATAAAAAAATAAAATCCGAACAAAGAAATCTTCCATAATATTCAGAAAAAAAAAAAAATAATAATTAATAATATAAATAAGAAAATATAAAGATAGAAAAAAGAAAATAAAAAAATTGTAAAAGATTAAATTAGAGCATTATAAAAAAACTAAAATGTTGTTGTCGATCGTAGTTTCAACAAATAGGTCCCCAATCGGTACCCCTCACCCCTCCCCGACCAATACACCGTGACGCACTGTATTACAGTGCTACACAGGTGACTAGATTATCACACAGCAGATAAGATCGCGCCAGAAGAATATACATCCGATCAGTGATATAGAACAAGTTTAACAATTAGCACAATAGAAAAAAGGTCGGCTACAGACAAGGAACGGCACTGTCCCGATGCAGGTGTGCAACCGTGTTTCCCCTTTTCCCCCAACCCGTCACCCCCCCCAGTCACCACAACATCCACTCGCATGCGAGTTATCTTACATGTCCACCTTGCTCTGACCAAGATCACCATTCTTGACTCTCCGACCAAGGACCTACTGTATAAGCCGTTAAGGTTCTTCATACAACAGCACGACAATACGAGGGAGAGACCGGAATATCCGACATAAAAAAAGAACTGTTCCTACAGAACAGACACCGAACTGAGTTCAACCCGACTGAAAATTAATGACAGAATACGGCTGAATATTTCTGTTTTAAAAAGTAAAATTATAAATAAATTATAGCAATGCAAATTATTAATTCAATCCTTATTGTACATTTATTTGTATACTACTTTGATACCCACTTTACATTTCGTCTTTTAACTCAACAATTTGCGGAGTTTCTCAAGTTGTTCTTAGAAATTTTATTGAAGCACTTGGAGAAAAAAGTAATTCTATTCCCCCCTGCCCACCACACGCACACGCCACACCAGAAGACACACATCAACATAAGCAGATTGTGATAGGCAAACGAAACTTGATTGAGGTTTATTGCGAGAGAGATAGAGTAAGGCGAACCGTAATGAGAGAGTGGCATCTGAGATTTAATTTAAAGAGAAGATGAAATGAAAAGAAGTAGAAAGAAGTAGAGTATATACGTACATTAAAGACATCATATTATCATAACACTACACAGAATATGTACTATTATCTTCAAACCATATCAGCAGTACTTGACAACACTCAAACACCGATGCTACCGCCTTATTCACTAGCACACATAAACACTAGTGCTCTTCTTTTTTAATCGTGAGACATATCCTATCTCCTATCCACCAATCGTATGCACGCCTACATCTATGAGTGAAGACCAACAGAGACACCACAACGGTTATAAATCAGAGATCTATCGGTACGGCACACACCTGAATTAATACATCAAAACAATACAAAATAACATGAGAGATATCCAAAGACTAAACACCACAAACACAACCAACACCACACACACACCAACAATACACACCACACACACACCACAACAACAAACCAACACATACATCTACTTCTCAACCACACTATACCAACTACCACACACACAACACACTAACACATACACATCAGTAGAAACGCAACACACTGACATTTAATTACACATCAACTAACACGACAAATAAAGAGAAACCACACAGACACACACAACACAGACACACACCACACACTATATTACACATTTCACTTACACCATTACAGACTAATATACAATATATATATATATAAAGTCATCTCATACAGCATCACTAGTGTTATTTCGTACAGTTATTTTAAACGTCTCACAGCGCATATAAGTAGCCAGAACACTCGATCACAACACACAGAGATTCACACTTACCTGACACAGCGAGAACCAAAACACGCACCTACTCGAACCCCATTGATCATCGAACCCGCATGGCAGCGACTACCTGGTACACCTTTACGGTCGTCCACTGTCACAGTACTATCAATACACTACACACTTTACAACAATACACGCACACTACAATAAGACACCAGCACACACACACACACACACACACACACATACACACATATAACAGTAATTAAATACACACACCACACCGACATACATTCATACTAACACATTAGATAGCATAAAACACAGACACATAAACAGACACTCAGATTACTATGTATGTATGTTATGCACCCTAGATACACACGAGTATATTGTAATATAATTAAAGTCGCCGTATAGTTGTGGTGTGTTGGTATGTTATGTGGTATATATTAGGTAATAACAATATAATATATATATAATATATAATTTATGTTTGTGGTGTTGTGGTGTGTCATGTTATAAATTAGCTCTATTGTAGTTATAGTCCTAAGGACCATTGTAACGCCATTGGCGGAAGAAGACAAGGCGGCTAAATAGATCCATACTCATACTTTCGGACCACTGACCCTTCACGCAGTTATTTACTTGAGGCCATCACCTTGGTAGAACAGGAAATCACAAACATCAGCTCAGATCCTGATGGCATGGGTCATCATCCGGTAATGGTATTATGATGTGATAATCGGAGTTATTTTCGCGCGGAGATTGGTACGGCATGCGGTCCCGGTGCTAATAGGACATACCGTGATGTGCAGCAGACTTCGTAGCAGTGAATCTAATAAAGTACGAGCCCTGTCTGTTTCTTAAAGTGTGGCTGATGTTCTTGCAAAGGCCATTAGAGCTATATAGTCAGCCAGCATTCTAGCAGCGTGTCATCCACCTTTTCCAACTTACAGCTATACCATTTGGACCGCTCAGTATTCCGCTCTCTGCGTGGACCGAGCAGTGGCTCTCCGATTAGCCGGAGCGTGCATATCTTGTGATACTGACTACACCCTGGAGTGGGACTAATCTTAGCCCCACAACCATGAAGCAAAGTTAGCGTCCAGAGAAGAAAGCGCAAGCGCCTTTGGCAAAAAGAGACCTGACCGTGTGCCCACACATCAATCTAATATCAGCCCTATGATTGCCTGAGCGATAGCTCCCACGACATGATAACATCGATGTCACATGTGATTGAAAATCCCTATGCATATGCATTATACCTACGTAATCTTCTTCACTGATAATAATGATAGAGCTTGACTTTCTACTTTAAAGCTGTAGACCGGTAAGTACTATATACTATATGAGTAATGGCTGTATATTTTATATTTTTTTTAAAAGCTCTCACGTACGAGGCCCGTCCTTGGAAGACTACATAAACAAAATATAAAGTAACCCAACAAGGAATATCCAAAGCCATATCTACAAGCCGCGCGAGTAGATGCTGCGCTTAAGTTCTAGCCCTCCGCGTTCTCTCTATGAAGACAGTCGATTAACTTAGCAGGAGACCAATAGAGGCTGCACGATGTCTGTTCGATATCCGGTCTGTTGCTGCGTCTGAAGTGGAGCTCGACCAATACCATCAGCTCCTTCCTTTACCGCCAAAGATCCCCTGTGTTTATCATAACGCTGAGTTTGGCGCAAAAAGCCTCAGCGGTTATCGAAACCCGGAACCTCTATGTTTCCTAGTTACGATGCTCTCTACCGTGAACTAACCAAGCTCGATCGGATCTGAACTTTCTTTTTGTTTCTTTTTATTTCGTTCATTTTCAGACATGACCTGATAACAATCATGCGAGCCCCGCAAACGTATCTTTGCAGCATAGCGGTTAAAGCGAAGAGCTACCACCGACAGGGATCGGATAAGATGTCGAGCATCCCACTTTCAGACGACCTAAAACAAATCCTTGGTCTAGCGTACTAGGAGAAAAGGGGATCAGATTTCCTCGCTTGTTGGGCTTGATACCGACTTTAGGCCAAACCGGACGCTTTAACTAATATCTACAAATATATATCATATCACTAATCAAGTGTACTATATAAAAACGTATATAATATATACTGACATCGCCTTTCTGATAGATGAGGGATACTGCCTACTAGCCACACAGAAGGTTATAACAGTGAAACAGCTCTACGATCTTCTCAAATCTGGCTACTGTCCACCGTCCAGATGTGTGAACACTATGTACCATCCTCTCACAATGTCCATAAAATCGTCGTCCCGACATGTCGCGCACCATCTATACTATCTGAGTTCACGTAACGCAGACCAACGTCTGCGTCTCTTGTGCACTACTCAAGGCTTATGATCTCACAACTAGCTCCATAGATGACAGCGAGAATACATAGCTAAGGCAGATCGAATAATTCTTAGTAATCTGCTAATCTTTATACACCCCCCTGTCAAACGACCCATATATAGTATAATACCCTACTACAACAACACTAAACACACACCACCAACATCCATATATACTAGTAAAATATAATAACAAAAAACCTGACTTTCTAATAATAAATTTACACAATCTAATGTTAACACAAAACAATATATATAGACACACACACACACTAACACATAAATAAAAAACTTATAACCATATAGAACTATTATACGTTATAATTTAGATATTATAGTATAATAAAATACACACACGCCAAACGCAAAACGCATATAAACATATACATATAATACTAAAACGTGTGTATCAATGACTTGTCATCTGGTAAGTAGTCGATGTCTGCATGTACATGATATGTTATAATGCCATAATGTAAATGTAGCATCTGAAATGTTATATTCGTAGTGTGTTTGTTATTGTGTTAAATCTGTCATTTCTATTATATAATTCACCAATACGAAATTTTCTTCACCAAAAAACAACCAAAAAAAACTTAATGATGACTGTATAGCTGTCATGACCGAAAACTCGATGGCGTAAGATTCAAAACTCTAATTTTTTAAATGCATATTCTGTCTTTAAACAATAAAATAAATTATTTAATTTTTTAAAAATTCAACATAAAAAAAACTTCAAAACTGGTAAAGTTTACTATATTAAAAATGTAAAATTGTGTGTGCATTGTATGTCAATATGTATGTGTGAACTCGATATAATCACAATTTAAAAAATTTATTTTTCTAAACAAAATACATTTCACAAAATTCATCTACTCATTCTGTCCTTGAATACGATCTGTAGTGGTACGTATCTCATTCGATTGCTTCCAGTACAAAATCATACCGGTGCCACAAACCAAACTACAATTTAGCAAACACACAGTTTTGTCATCCGAATATATTGTCCATGCACTCTCTGGTCTCGTGTGAATAACGTCCAAACCTCGCTGTCTACATGTATGTTAATATCAGTAATAATGATTACATCTCATGTATTGCTTCTGATGTTAAAATATATATAACAACTAATTATAAGATCCACTCTCATAAATAACAAACCTAAATAATTTAAATCTCACAATACCCTACTATTTACCACCAACACTCACCAATATTAGAATTCCATAAATCACTTCAATAATAAATAATATCTTGTATTTTTCTGTATATGAATATTGCGATTGATATCTCGTCTAAAAAACAATGTTCTCCACGATAACCCGTGTTCGAAACTAGTCATAAGTAAAAACAAAAAAAAACATCCTTTCTTCACTCCCACCTCCCACCCCTTTATTACAAATTTTAACCCAATCATCCCCTAGAAATTACGTTAAACCTGTGCCTTCGTGTATACTCACCTGACTTGCCTGTTGGTTAACAGATGGGTCGGACTCCTAGAGTTCCGTGTCGGTCTCAACCCGGCCAATATACTTGCTAAAATGAACCACTGAGAGTACCTTCCGAAAACACTGGTTCTGTAACGTTACTCTCTCTTATATATATTATATGAAATAAGTAAACAAAATCTTTGATTGGTTATGTCCGTCGTTTTTAGACCCGGACCATGGTTTTCTATGCTTTTTGACATTGCGTGATGTAGTTCTAGACTCGTAGTATAGTATCTAGTGATAAAATAAACAATAATTAAGAAGGAGCCATAAGTCAACATATGCCTAAGACGGATCAGGAAAATCACTGCTGAAGCCATTGTTCCAGTTCTCTAGATAGTTCTCATTAGCCAAGTTATACTGGACGCTCCTGTGAGGAAACACCTGCCTAGTGACAGGGATTCTAACAGTGAGCCACGCCCTTACATTCCAATTTCAGTTCCAGTGAACAGGTAACACCTTTGTATGAACGTGTCCGCCGACGTTTAATGTGTGTGTGAGATAGAAGAGAGGAGAGAGAGAGAATGAGAGAGAGAAGAGAGAGGAGACGAGAAGAGAGAGTGTGGTCAAAAGAAAAGAAAAAGATAGATGTGATGTGCAAAAAAAAAGTACAATATCCAATCAAGAAACAAGATAATATAGATGAAAAATAACACAAAAAAAATCAGTAAACTTGACATCGTAAAAAGAACAAGAAGCATTAGAATGCTTCTATTTGTGCTGTGAGACTAAGAAACAAGAAAAAAAAAAAAACTGTAAAAAAAAAAAAACAAAAATGTGATAGAATGACAATTGTGTGTAATAAACAAATGTAAGCTGTGAATGAAAAATAGAGTGTGTTTAGTCTTATAAGTCTCTAGTTTTTGTTTGTAATTAGACAGGTAATCCCAGTGTGAGTGCTGTCGTTTTCTGTGTGTGTGTCTTTCTGTGGCTCGGGGAATGTGTGTGTAGAAGTTAAAAGAGAGTAATTAGTAGTGTGATGTGTTTATGTGAATATAAAAAATGTGTCAATGTGTGTAAGGTGCCTTCTGTGGTTGGAGCGAAACAAAATATATCAAGTCTATCTAAAGTGCTAGTAAATCTAGTGTAATCATTTATGACAGATACCTCTCCATCTCTACTACTCATTCTCTCTCACTCTCTGCATACACTCTCTCTCTCTCATCATCTCATCGTCTCTCTCATCTCTCTCCTTCTACTAACTGTGTTTCAAAATACAGTACCGGCAGATAACAGAGTGTAAAACAACAATAATCCTAAACGAAAAGAACAAGATCAAATCCTAAGAGTGTACGCGCGCGTACCTCTCCTCCCCTAGCTCAAAATGTAAGCAGATAACAGTGCGTGACCCATCCCAAGTTATGGTGGAGGTAGAAGAGGAAGGAAATAGAATCACCTAATATTCTTCTGCTCCAGGAGTTGCGGTCATATAAACACTTTCGTACAGACACAGCTTAGAGACGCTCGACATGATTGTTGAGTTAAAGACGCAATAAATAATAAAACCAAGTTTAAAAAATCCTCCTACAGTTTTTATAGTCTCCTTTTTCTAGAAGAGTCTAAAAAAAAAAGAATGAAAAATAGAAACGTTGGCCCAAACAAACACAAACATAGACACATACGAAAAAAAAGCAACCCCCAAAAGGTGATATGCCCACCTGTGTTCCACGATATGAACGAAAGAAAAAATCGACTACAACACCCAAAATGAGTTACACGTAAACGGTCACAACCAATAAGGCAAAAATCCAACGAAAACAGCATCCAAATCGGAACGCAAAGACCACCACAAAAAAAAAAATATGGATAGGAGGAAAAAAAAAAAACAACAAGAATCCCACACACAATAGAATCCATAAATACAGAAGATATAAACACACAAAGAAAGACAATGAAAAACCCGAAGAAACAAGCGAGATACAATGACGATAAGAAGAACAGATCAAAACGGTCGAGCGGATAAAATGACCAAAGAGACAGCCCCAAGGCAAATCTAAAGCGGGACTATACTCCAAATATAAAATTATAATAAAAAAGAAAAAAAAGTAACCGGCCAGGACCGCGTAGGAGACACTGGGTGGCGAGGCTCAAGGTTTAATGGAACGGGTGAAGGAGTTCCCGGTTGTAAAAGGTCTTCAGGTCTAACGGCCTATAGCATATACGGCAAGGGCGAAGGCTGGTCTACAGGGCTAGGCACCTGGGTTATGTCGCTTGAACGGCTGTAGTATTCGACAACAGGTCAGCTAGTCGTAATCACGTCGCGTGTATGGGTCCCGGTTATGGTATATGACGGTCGCAGTGGTCAGTGGCCGGAGAAACAAGGAGGGATAGAAGCCAGACTCCTGAGATGCCACACTGCAAATCGGTGATATGAAAGCCCGGATATTTACACCAATAACTCGGTAATGTCTCTCCCCCTGCGAACTTTTCTTTTGTTTCTATTATAAATTATGTCTTTTTTTTTATTTTGGCACTTTTTAACATCGATTTTTCTCTTTAATTTTATATGATTTTTTAATTAGTTTTCCTGTTTTTACATTGAAAGATATCACACGCGCGGACCAACCACAGCCTACCTTCCTATTTTGGTTTAGACACTATAATATAGGACAATAATACCATTTCGGTGCAGTAGTGTCGTGCTTGCGGTAAATAAATGTTCTATAACGATACGACCAGGAGACGAGAGCAATCCAGTCTATAAAGCAGAACGATTATATTATATATATATTTAAAGGGGGTACTGCGTCGTGGAGCCGGGTAGTAGAGGGGGGTATATAATATAGTAGCAGGAGTAGTATGAACAGATTGAAATAGATTAGAATAGTTAAGATAGATAGATAATACTTATTTAGTTTCAATATCAATGTTTTTATAAAGCCAGTATATTCAATAATAGTAAAACAAAAAACAAAAAATTAACCGGTGTAAATATTTCCTTATTTAATATGAAATATCAATGAGTTAATATTCAAGAACCAAGTTTCATAGTTACAAACATTACTGAAAATGGAAACACTCCTACTACTTAGTTATAATAATCAATAATATTTGAATAGTATCTGTACATAAGTTGCTATAGGTCAAAATCATTTTACAAAGTAAACAGTCAAATGTAAAGTGCAATACAAATGATTAAATAACCAATATATAACATAGTGAAAATTAATTTTAAACATGATATAACGAATATCATATTTTTAGTTGTTAAATATCAGTTTTATATAATGTCAGTAATGTATTAATTTAGAGAAATCCACAAATTTGCGTATCATAGACACAAGGTAAAAATATGCTTGTTAAAATATACATAAGTGTACAGGATAAACAATATGTATATAAGAGGACACAGTATAGATATATATAGGGTCAAAAAAACATCCCTGAATTGTTGAAAACAAGTGTGAGAACAAATCTTCATATTTTATGTGATGCGAATATAACATACATTTAATAGCCAATATATTAACTCAAAGTTAAAAGAAAAATCAATATTGTTAAACAAGGTATATACACTTCATACGTTTTGCTTGCATATCAATGTTTTAAAGAGTGCCAAATGTTCTAAATTTCGTAGTTTCACAATTGCGTTCTTTAAACAGATTTGTCACAATATCTAACTGTTTAAGATGGCCACAAATGAATCATTAATTGTCCACACTTAGATTTATTCTTCAAACATCTATCTCAAACTAAATATTTTTAATTGACTCATACGATGATACTTAAACAGTTATTTACATAATTCTAGGTAAAGACTGATATCAAGTTAAAGTACATGACAAACGAAACAGTAGAGAGTCTACTACACTCTACCAACTAGCTTCACAAATTACAAGTACAGAGACTCAGCCACCGGATATAGTTTCTAGTTGTTCGATGGCCTAGTGTATACAGCGACTACAAGTTTTTTTTACGAACATCAGACGCGGCAATAAATACAAATTTTACAACCCCCCCCGCCCGGAGCGTTCATTTTTTTTTGCTTGTGATTATATAATTAAAAGAAATATTCTTACCACGATTGTGCTAGTTTTTTATTTATTGAAAAGACTGTGAATTTTTCAAATAGGGTAACTCTGAATTTCTTGCGTCAATCTTAGGATTCTCATAAGAGGAATAGTTTTTTTTATTGTTTACCGATTTTCGAAAACCTAAGTTTTAAGAGTTTGTATAATGTATACCAAAAAGTTTTAAATTTTAAATTTTATACTTATCAGTTTTTAATATTTTATATGAATAGGCCTTTCTTCATTTATTTATTTTCTTTTTTATATATTTTCTTTTTCGTCCACTGTTTAATGTTTCGGCCTTTATGACGTGTCATTCTGAAAGAATATTATTTTTATTCCTACCTACACTGACAATATATGAATCTAGAAATTCTTGAAACAGAGGAATCACCTCCTCGAAATATTGATTGAAATAAAATGCAACATAACATATAACATCTAACGGAGTTTTATATATATATATATATATATATATATATATATATATATATATGTTATAAAATGGGTACGAGAGATAACCTACTCGTGTTTCACCATAAGGATCTTCAGGGTTAAATCCACTGAATTAATCGAAGTACTGATTAATTGCTGTTGATCACACGTGTGTGTTCATTGCATTAGAGTGTCACTGGTAAGTCACTTTTTATCTTATATATATAATATATATATATATATATATATATATATATATATATATATACATTGAGAACTAGACTCACCATATATATATATATATATATATATATATATATATATATATTTTTGGGAGAATATGTGGTTAATTGAAGTCGTACCTAATTTTTGAAAGTTGATTAATTAATAATTAATTAATTAGGCGGAATACCTATTCAAATGCCTAATTAATTAATTATCAATTAATTATTAATTAGTTAACTTTCAAAAATTAGGTACGACTTCAATTAAGCACATATTCTCCCAAAAATTGTCGGCTAAAAAATCCCATATCAAAACACATCGTTTGTGTATTTACTTCTCATATATACATATATAAATATGTGTGTGTGTGTGTGTGTGTGTGTGTGTGTGTGAGTGTGTGTGTGTGTTTGTGTGTGTGGATATATGTGAAAATCGTGGATTCCGAGGCCATGCTTCAACCCATAGAGCCATATACGATGAGTAGCACTTGGAGAGTACCAGGCTAGCTGGGCATCGTATAATCCAGTTTATGACAAAAGAATCAGGAGCTGCCAAATTGTGAGACTCGGTATAAAAATATTGCAAAACTTTTGACTACTACTACTACTACTATATTAGTCGTCGTCGGTGTGGCCTAAAGTCGGTATCAGCCAATCAGCGAGGAAGTCTATCCCTTTTTCACTAGCGCTAGACCAAGGAGATTGTTTTAGCGTCTGAGCTGAAGCACCACGTGTACCATTAGCTCCTTACTCTACCGCACAGATCCCTGTGCTACTCATACGCTAAGTTGGCAAGGGCCGGTATCAAACTATGAACCTTGTGGTTTCTAACCGAACGCTCTACCGTATATATATATATATATATATATATATATATATATATATATATATGGGAGAAAGGTAAACAAACACGGGATGTTATGGAAACTGGATAACATCCCGTGTTTGTCTACCTTTCTCCACATACAGTCGGATTAACCTCCTTACATTTCTCCCACATATATATATATATATATATATATATAATGTGTGTGTGTGTGTGTGTGTGTTTGTATGTGTGAATTAAAGTTCTAATTCAAAGGTGCCTGTTGATTATTAGTTATCGATTAAGGAACTGAAGACTTATTGAGTTCACTTCGATGTTTCAAGTGCTCATTAAATGGTCACGTGAAGGTTAAAGTGGCCAACGTCATTCATGGCAGGTTACCCCCTCCCCCCCACACCCACTGTCCAAGAAAGATACAGACAGTTGGTCTTCTGGTTAGAACTCCATTTCGATATTGATGTGCAAAAAAGAAAGAGGGGAAAAAAAGTTTCGTCGCCATCTTTTTTTGAACAAAAGCAGATGCCACTTTTGTGTTTCTGCTTGAAAAGCAATCGCCCAGGAGAGAGAGAGAGAGAGAGAGAGAGAGAGAGAGAAGAGAGAGAGAGAGAGAGAGAGAGAGTCACGTGATGTTGTCACGTGATGATTTAATGAGCACTTGAAACATCGAAGTGAACTCAAAAAGTCTATCATAATATATATAGGTCGGTTTAGCTCAGTCGATATAGCGTACGGCTAGGAATCTCAAGGTTTCTGGTCCTCGCCAACTCAGCGTATGAGTAGCACAAGGATCTGTGCGGTAAAGTGAAGAGCTGATGGTAGGTGTGGCGCCCCACCTCAGCCGCTAAGATAATGAAAAAGGATAGACTCCCTCGGTGATTGGCTGATACCGACATTAGGCCGCCCCGACGACTTTACTTTTTTTTACTATATATATATATATATATAATATATATATATATATAAGTAAAAATATAACAAAAGACTTAGAGTTTTTGCATTATAGTCTATTTCAGGAAGCTTAGACAAAGTGTCTAATTCTCCCAGTGTCATCAGATTGGGAGAGTTAGACACTTTGTCTAAGCTTTCTTTTGTTATATTTTTTACTGCGACAGGTTTAAAAAGAAAAAAACTCCTATGTCGTAAGGAAGATTTCTTCTCTGAACTTTTGGATTATATATATATATATATATATATATATATATATATATATATATAGAACTTAAAAAATCAAATAGAATTGAAATAGGTGTCTTACCTTTGTGAAGTTCTATTGAGAAAAGGGTTCGAATTTTTTATTGTAGCTAAAATTGTCTTCAAATACATTTTTTAATTTTAATTTTTAAAATTTCTCATTATCTTCTCCAATATCTTATATATTATTATATAATTTAATGCTTCAAAAAGATGCCAGTAAGAATGAGGAAGCTTTTTCTTAGAGAGAGAGAGAGAGAGAGAGAGAGAGAGAGAGAGAGAGAGAGAGAGAGAGAGAGAGATTGGTGGGTGTGCGCGTGTACCTTCAATTAAGCATATTTAATAACATTATTATGATAGAGATATAGATATAGATATAGAGAGAGAGAGAGGAGAGGAGAGGAGAGAGAGGAGGGATCCTTTGGAAAATTATTTTTTCATTTATTCCATTCATTTCATTATTTTTTTTATTTCATTCATTCATTTATTTTTTCCATTAATTCTTAACTAAATAATTTAGAAGTATACGCGATTCTTCCTCTGATTTCTAGTTCACCCAAATTCTTTTCCAGAGCTGCTATTATTATTATTATTATTATTATTATTATTATTATTATTAAACTTGAAAACATATAATTGCATGCAAGTTATTATGGGTTATATATTGGAATACATGAAACCATAGTAAAGTTAATGGAAATTAATGCCCGGTCTGCTCTACTATTTTCCCATATCAAGAGGGAGAATTATATATATATATATATATATATATATATATATATATATAAAATCTGATGAGTCAGACGAACCTTCTAAAAGTTTCGCTTAATGCTCTTCAGGCTAAGAGTCAGATCTTAGCCCTGAAGAGCATTAAGCGAAACTTTTAGTAGGTTTATCTGACTCATTAGTGTATCTTATTATTTGCTCTACTTAGGTATTGAGCACTTTTTACTTATTAGCTTTAGTCTCCTGGCGGTTTTGTATGAAATATATATCTTTATATATATATATATATATATATATATATATATATATGCATTATAAATTTTTCTTTTGACCAAAAATTTACCAATAGATATTTTTGTTGGTACGATTATCTTGGTTTTTCTTTTTTCCAAAAATTGTTTTCTTCCCGGTTGATGTTTGGTAGTATATTTTTACAATCAAACTATTTTTGTTTTTTCACTGCGATGATTACAATAAGTTTGGTATATTAAATTATATATATATATATATATATATATATATATATATATATATATATTAATATGTTGTGTGTGTTAATGTATGATAGTGGCTTACCGGTAGGTACGGGTACGATCGTTGGGAGCGCACAGTATCCAGGCGTTTAATAAAAAAAAGGATGTAACCCTGACGATTCAGATGATGAAAATCGAGTAGGTTACTTTATATCCATTTTTAAATATATATATATATATATATATATATATTATATGCACATGTGTGTGCTAGCGTGTATGTCTTACTATACGCTTAGTCATTGCAGTAGTAATTGTCTGTTAATATCGCTTCCTCTTTCTCTGAATATATATATATATATATATATATATATATATATATATATATATATATTCCTTATTTTATCTGAAGATCGGCTAGGCAAGCAACTGGCCGTAACCAGGTGTTGACTCAATATCCAAGTTACCTTAACTCAAATAAGAACGCTTTATCAATGTCACGCTATTAATACGGATATCCATGACAATCTCTCGCCAACCGTCCCTATCACTCATTGTTCTCGGGAGTCATCTGAGCAGTATCCAGTGTCCACGCAGAGCTGTTGAATGTACGTCACTTATGGGTTCGTCCTCGCTTCTCCATGACATCCTCAATTTTGTTTTATTCATAGCAAACTGAAAGAGAATTTTTCAAGATCTTTTTCAATTCTTTATTTTAAAAACTGTTATGACCTGTTTAAGGGTCAATAAATAATAACTCAACACGGTGATAAAATGTAGAGAACAGATTGTATTCAGCAATATATATCAACGTATAATGAAAGGGTTTCCTTGTTACAGCTTACACGAAGAACGTGTATCTGCTACTTCTCGTTTGATTAGCTTTGCTCTGTTAATATATACCCTTTGGGTAAGTCTATGTTCGTGCCATAGGTGAGTCACCTACAACAAAAACTTAAATTGTCTAGTATCCAGCTGGTGTATGTACGTCTTTGTTGGACGGCCAACATCGGCGTGTCCACGTCCTGGCTTCCACTGGAAAACGTCACTTATGAGTTCGTCCTCGCTTCTTCATGACATCCTAGATTTCGATGTTCCCATAGCAAGTTTTTCAAAATCTTTTTCAATTGTTTATTTTTAAAACTTAAACTGTCCATTATCCAGCTGGCGTATGTACGTCTTTGTTGGACGGCCCACATCGGCGTGCCCATGTGCTGGCTTCCACTGAAGAACGTCACTTATGAGTTCGTCCTCGCTTCTTCATAACATCCTAGATTTTGATGTTTCCATATCAATTTTTTCAAAATCTTTTTCAATTGTTTATTGGTATTTTTAAAACAATTTTTTGTTGGTTGCAGCTGTGTGAAAATCTCGTCATTATTTCATATTGATTGATTCCTCGTTTGCATTACCCGATTAGATGTTCGTTTTTGAAGATAGCGAATTCTTCATTCGAAAATCCATATCGGTGATTGCATAATCCACAATCTCTAAGGAATTGGTTTCTCTTAGATTTTCTTAAAAACCAGAAAGTGTGAACACATATTGGAATTGGTTCAATGAAAAAGACTCATCCCACGCCATCACTTCCGTAGATAGATAGAAATAAACAGAATGATTTCCCCTCTCTCTCTCTCTCTGTCTCTCTGTCTCTATCTGTCTCTCTGTCTCTCTCTGTCTCTGTCTCTCCCTCCCTCTCTCTCTGTCTGTCTGTCTCTCTCTCTATATATATATACATATCATCAATTCCATAGATAGATAGAAATGAACTGAATGAGACCGATCACACACTCTCTCTTTCTCTGTCTCTCTGTCTCTCTGTCTCTCTCTGTCTCTGTCTATATATATATATATATATACGAGGGTGAGTCAAAAAGTAATGCCATTTGGTTTAGGACAGGTATAATTACTAACAAAGGAACACGTCTCATATATCAAAATGAAGTTGGTCCTCTGTGGATCACATCCCTACTTCTCCACATAGTCACCGTTTCTCTCAAGAGCAACGTTCCACCTTCGAACGAGAGTGAGTCAAAAAGTAATGCCATTTTATTTAGGGCAGGTATAATTACCAACACAGGAACATGTATCATACATCAAAATGAAGCTGGTCTTCTGTGGATCACATTCCCAATTCTCCACATAGTCACCGTTTCTCCTTCGAATGAGAGCATGTATCCAAGCCCCATAAAATTATGTTGGCTGTTCCTTGAGCCACTTCTTCACTACAGATTTCACTTCCTCGTCACTGGAATAATGTTTGCCTCTCACCCCATTTCAAGAGATGATAGTCTGAAAACTCCAAATCTTGTGAGTATGGAGAATGCAGTAATGTTGTCCACCCGAATGAGGCGATTTTCAGCCTTGTCCTGATGCTTGTGTGTGGTCGAGCATTGTCATGCAGAAGGAGGACATTGTCGATTGGCAAGTTGTGTCTTACCCGTCGGATTCTTGCTCTGAGCCTCGTTAGGGTCTCAATGTAGGCTAAAAAAAAACTTTAGATGAAATAAAGAAAATGGCATTACTTTTTGACTCACTCGGGCTAATGGGAACGTGGGTGGCAATTTGTGATGCTTAAGAGCGGAATCCTTGTGGATGAGCAAACCATAGCATGCAAAATTCCACTTTGTCCCTTACTTCGGATAAGACGGGTGGTCGAAGAGGCTTCTTCCGATCAATCGGCTGCTAACGTCAAGCCCTAGCACCTATAAGATTGTCCCGATCCTATTGCCGTTATAGCAGTGTCCAACTCTTTTTGTCATATTTGTGCTAGAAGGTGGTGACTGAGGGTATTAGTGTCCTGGCTATGACCCTTAAACAGCATCTAATGGTGAAGTTCCAGTTATGTAGCTCTGGGGAGTGTGAAGTAGTCATTCTTCGATATTACTCCTTGGTCCATCTGTGAAATTACTTAGTTGATAATTAATGAATTAGGTGAGCATATCTGTTCAAATGTAAAGGGTTCGAATCACACACAGAGCAGTCTCCTATCTATAACTCTGCTGATGAGGCACAATATGCCGAAATGTACATACAGAGATTGACTTTTCTCGATTCATTTACGCCTTTACATTTGAAAAGATATGCTCGCCTAATTCATTAATTATCAACTAATTAAATTTCAATTAGGTATGACTTCAATTAAGCAATTATTCTCCCAAATTGTCGGCTATTGCCATCTCAAACAGACTTAAGCCTGTTTGTTTACTTTCATATATATATATATATATATATATATATATATATATATATTATAT
>CM042174.1:41066168-41068668 GCA_023376005.1 Doryteuthis pealeii | reverse complement strand
GACCTAAATTCCACCATCGTATGTCACCCCACCGAAAGAAAAAAAATACCAAAAATCAAGGAATTAACCGAATTTAATGAAATTTTCAGAGTTATTTTATTTAAAAACCTTTACATTTTTCAGGGCAGTTAACTTTGACCCACGTATCTTTGAGAATCTGTGTTACGCCTCAAAGATACGTGGTTCAAAGTTAACTGATCTGAAAAAATGTAAATCTAAAAAAATAAAATAACTAATGCATTATATATTTTATTCATTAAATTCGGTTAATTCCCAGATTTTTGGTTGTTTTCTTTTTCTTTCGGCGGGGTGACATACGATGGTGGAATTTAAGTCTGTTAAATTTGATTTAATGTAGACATATTTGAAAACTATTTGTATTATATAGGAATACTTGATACCATTTAACTGTTAAGAATGAAGATCTGAGGTGTGTGGAGTTACCTCTTGTCATTACTCCCATGTCCACTCTGTTCTGGAAGTGTAATACCTGTTACGGTTCAATCAAAGTGTTAATTAGATCCGTTTAAAAATCATTCGCATTATATACGAATAGTTGAAGGTATCTAACTGTAGAGACACACCAGTGTAAGCCGACAAGCAAACACATACAGCAATAAACTTTGAGTGGATTCTAGATGCTGCGCGGAGCACTTCCCAGGGACGATGATGGATAGACAGAGAGGAATGGTTGGTTGGAGGAATAGAAACG
Source organism: Doryteuthis pealeii (assembly GCA_023376005.1). NCBI lineage: Eukaryota > Metazoa > Mollusca > Cephalopoda > Myopsida > Loliginidae > Doryteuthis > Doryteuthis pealeii. Next base: position 41,067,956 of record CM042174.1, on the reverse strand, counting down.
GTTAGAAACGGTTGATGACAGAGAGGAACGGTTGGAGAGAGAGAGAGAGAGAGAGAGAGAGGGAGAGAAAGAGAGAGAGAGAGAGAGAGGAGAGAGAAAGAGAGAGAAAGAGAGAGAGAGAGAGAGAGAGAGAGAGGAGAGAAGAGAGAGAAAAGAGAGAGAGAGAGAGAGAGAGAGAGAGAGGTGGGTGTGCGTGTGTGTCTTCAATTAAGCATATTTAATAACATATTTGTGGAGAGAGAGAGAGAGGGGGAGAGTGTGTGTTTATGTGTGTGTGTGTGTGTGTGTGAGAGAGAGAGAGAGAGAGAGAGAGAGAGAGAGAGAGAGAGAGAGAGAAGAGAGAGAGATTGGTAGGTGTGCGTGTGTGCCTTCAATTAAGCATATTTGATAACATATTTATGGAGAGAGAGAGAGAGAGAGTGTGCGTGTGTGTGTTTGAGGGAGTGAGAGAGAGAGAGAGAGAGAGAGAGAGAGAGAGAGAGAGAGAGAGAGAGAGAGAGAGAGAGAGAATTGCAGAAGATTTTTGGCCCCATGAGGATTGATTGCATCTTAAAAGAACCAAAATGAAGTAGTGCTAATCTTTCCTTCATCTTGTATTAGCATTTTCAGCCGATGAAAGAGCACCGGTTCTGCACCGGTTCCGCACCTTCGTAATCTAATTTAACCCTTTTCAATCAGTTCGCACATCTAACTTTTTACCTTTTCCTTAAGAATAGGTTAAGAGTCGACTAAAGAAACAGCCAGTGCACAATTTTGGTACGACGAACGTAAGTCAAAAATTTCTGCAATATCTTGGTAGTACTAGTTTGCAACGTATGACCAAAAGCAATTTAAACTTTGGGAAATGAGAAGCTGTATTGGTTTGAATCATCATCATCATCATCATCATGGGCGCAATTAGCACGGATATCCATGACAATCTCTCGCCAACCTTCCCTATCATTCATTGTCCCTTAGAGGTCTTCTTCACTGCAACCAGTTTCCTCGCATAGTTGGTAAATTTGGTCCTTGTTAGGCGGTCCACATTAGCATGTCCATGTGTTGGCTTCCACAGGAGAACGTCGCTTATGAGCTCGTCCTTGGTTCTCCAGTAGTGTCCTGCATGCCTAGCCCGTCTCACTCGGGTGGTTTGTGGAGCTAGTTTGGTTTTAATAATTTTAATATTTCGGACTATTCAAGTGCCCCAAGCAGTATAAAATCCCACCAGACTTATTGAGTCAAAAGTGTTGCAATACCTTGGTACGTACTAGTTTACAGCACATGACCAAATTAATTCAAACCTTAAAATTAAAATTAATATAACGTGTTTTTAAATGCCATCCTTGGCCAGTTGAAAAGTCCTGTGTTATAGAATCCTTTGGTAAGCGTATAAGTCCTATCCTGCGAATTGGTAAAGGTCCAGTGATTCAATCCTATGTCCTTAGTCAAAGGGTGTCAACGTAGTTATGGCCAGTATGGTCAGTTTAAGTATTGTATCAGCAGCAGAGTACTGCCAGTGATTGGCCAAGGGGTAGATCACATGATTGTAGCCGAGTCTATAAGTAGGAGCAGGCGTCTAGCACACACCTTATATGCCCAACATTTTCATCGACAGCGAGGAGAAAATACCCCCCCCCAAAAAAAATTGAATGAACTTCAGTAACTAGTTATTGAAGTTTATCCTTTTTATTTTAATTTTTTATTTAAAAATTTTTCCACAGTGTCCATGCACTTTATGTCCTCTCCCTCCCTCCCCTGTGCTCACATATTAGGGTAGATTAGAATCTTTGGTAATCTTCAACTTGTTCC
>CM042174.1:40968668-41056168 GCA_023376005.1 Doryteuthis pealeii | reverse complement strand
TTGAATATTAACTATAGGTTTTATATATATAATATTATATATATATATATATATATATACATATATATTATATATATATATATAATTATATATATATATATAATTTCCTATCTATTTATCTCAAATTAAGGGTATTAGTCCGATAGTGGACCTAATAACGCTACTGGAGTTCGAACTCGCTAACTACGACGTCGTAGTCCAGAACATTAGCCACAACGACATGGGATTCTCCCGAAGTAATCTAGTAATGAATAGTGAGTTCTATCTAAATTAGATGTCCCAAACTTACCGCTTTATGTCAAATTGAAGTGACATTTTAAGAACGCCAAGCAAATTTGTATTTACCCAACCCCTCCGCCATAGCAGGAAGTGGCACAAGGTCAATTTTTAAACGGAACACAACTGATTGAAATTAAGAGTTTTTTTTCTTCTCGTAGTCTGCTCTATTATTTACCTATAAGTAAGTAAAGTAACGTCGTCGGGAAGCTTAGAGTCGGTATCAGCCATACAGCGAGGGAGTCATCCCCTTTTCACTAGTGCTAGACTAAGGAGATTGTTTTTTAGCGTCTGAGACGGAGCGCCACACCTACCGTCAGCGCCTCACTGTACCACACAGATCCCTGTGATACTCATACGCTGAGTTGGCGAGGGCCGGTATAGAACCTGGAACCTTGAGGTTCCCAGCCGAACTACCGACTGAGCTAAACCGGACCTTAAGGGGGAGGGGTACCCGTAGTTGATGAAAAATTGTTGGTTGGGTGGATTTACGGTATGTCAACACTTGGGTTTTTATGCCCAAGACAGTTTTTATTTTATTCATTCTTTAATTCATTCTTGTTGGGTATTCAATTTTTAAAGATCATTTTTAAAAAACACATTTTTGTTCTATTAAACTTATAGATGGAACCCTTACAGGTACTACCAGTCCACATGGTAGTAACAGCAATGAAGGGATACTCTACACTCTCCAGAGTTCCAGAATTGAACCTCACCACTAGATGCAGTTTAACTTCATACCCAGGACACAAAAATGGTTGGAATCATACCTTTCGCAATGATATTAGCGTTATGTGAAATACAATCGGATTGATCCAAGATTTGAATTCGGGTAGCTGAGTTCATTTTTACTATGATAACCGTTACGCCACAAGCAAGTTGCCATGCTTGGCTAGCAGACCGTTTATATTAATAATGAGATAGATATCTTGTATCTTATGACTTTCTGCTTGAACTCAGCTAGGCTTTTTTTTTAATATAAGGGTCGTTTCGCATATGCTAGGCTAAGTGATCATTGCTACTGTTCAATTCTCGCTGGGCGCTTCTTTGTTAATTTTTGGCTGGTTGGTTGGTTGGTTGGTTGGTTGTTGGTTGGTTGGTTAGACTTTACGGCACCTCAACTCTTCTTGGCTTATTTTATGCCGAAGTTTGTTTATTTTTTTTATGGGAATCATTTTTTTTTCAAACTCATTTTTTATATTTTTTTGTAAACTCATTTTTTTATATATTTAAAACAATATATGACACTCTAACAGGTACTACCACCTCCGGATAAGAGTGGACCTGGGAGTAATGCTGATGAAGGGGTACTCCACATTCCCCAGCTGCAAATTGAAACTTCAACCATTAGATGCAGAAAAAATGAAGCACCAATATGTCACAACTCTTTGAACAACACATTTCTCATATCTGAATTCATAGTTTCTCTTCACCTAAAAACTAAATGCTGTACAAAGCTAGTAAGCCATGTCTGCCTACTATTTACCCAGTATTGGAATCCCACCACTTGATGCAGAAGAATGGAGCACCAGTGTACCAAAAACTCTTGGAACAACACTTCTCAGATTTTTGAATCAATTCTTCTAAAAACTAATTGCTTTTACAAAGCTAGTGGGCCACGTCTGCCCTACTATTTACCGACATTGGAACTTCTCCACTAGATGCAGTTTAACGTTGTACCCAGGCCACTTTATTTTTGACCTTATGCCAAACTAAACTAAGCTTAACGAATTTACCTCCCCCCCCCTCTCTTTTCCGGCTATTTTTGATATTTTTCCTAATCTGAAATGAGTTCTGTTTTTTGTTGTTTTTTGTTGTTTTTTTTTCTCTTCTCCCTTTTGATTAAAACAATCGTCTTTCTATTTAACCCGTTTCCCAAAGCAATCTTTATCATCAACCTCGACTAAGATAAACAAGATCTGTCAGTGTCTTCAACAAAAAATTAACGCCAAAGCCAGAGGAACACAACAGCCGGAATAACAGGGTGAAAAGGTGACAATGTGTTACCTGTCTCAGGTGTGCTAACCGAGGTCATAATTAACCGGACAGTCACTCGGGAAGATAATACAAAAGAAGGTGGGGTTGGGGGGAAAGTGAGATTGCCTTATCTATAAGGGTTTGATTTTTTTCTTTTTCTTTTTCTTTGTTTCTAGCATTGGGTCGATAAGAAAAATTATTGGTTTTGTGAGGTATTTAAGGCCGAAGGTTCTCCATTTCTTCTGATAGAATGAATTTAAATTGATGGGAAAGTTTTGAAAACTGAACAAATCAATTAAGGAATAATGATAAGAGAAAGTGAAAGAAAGAAAAGACAGAAATCGAGAGAGAGAGAGAGAGAGAGAAGAGGAGAGAGAGAGAGAGAGAGAGAGAGAGAGATAGAGAGAGAGAGAGCAGACAGACAAGACAGACCCAGAGAGTGAAAATGGAAGAGACGAGAAAATGAGATAAACGAAAAGGTGTGTATTTTCTAATGACATACTATTATTTATTGTTGTTATTGTTGTTGTTGATTACCAGGTTTTGCATAGGACACACGGACCCTGACTGCTTACAGTACTGCTGTAACTAAGTGGTCTACCTTATATACTCGACTATCCGGGCCTGTGTCCAGTGTCTACGACCATGTAGACTGTAAGATATTTATATCAGGGTGATCGTAAGAGGGGCTTCCCACTAGGCAATACCTGCCCCCTTGTCTAAAAGAAGCAGGCTTGGNCTGGAACTGTGCGCTCCCAACATCGTACCCCGTACCTACCGTTAAGCCACTACTCATACATTAACATATATATATATATATATATAAATATATATATATATATATATATATATATATATAATTTAATATACCAAACTTATTGGTAAATCCTCGCGGAGAGAAAAGAAACCAGCCAATAGTTTGATTGTAAAAATATACTTACCAAACATCAACCGGGAAGAAAAAAATTTTTGGAAAAAAGAAAGACCAAGAATACGTACCAACAAAAATAATCTATTGGTACAATAGTTTTGCTCAAAAGAAAAAAAACAATTTATATGCATAATAAAATATATAAGATATATATATTCATATAAAACCGCCAGAGACTAAAGCTAATAAGATAAAAGTGCTAATACCTAAGTAGAGCAAATAAAAAGATAAATCTAATGAGTCAGATAAACCTAACTAAAAGTTTCGCTTAATGCTCTTCTGGGCTAAATCTGACTCTTAGCCCTGAAGAAGAGCATGAACAACTTTAGAAGTTCGTCTGACTCATCAGATTTATATATATAATATATATATATAATAATATATAATTCTCCCTCTTGATATGGGAAAGTAGAAGCAGACCGAGCATTAATTTCGATTAACTTACATGGTTCATGTATTCCAATATATAACCCATAATAACTTGCATGCAATTTTGTTTTCAAGTAAAATAAATAATAATAATAATAAAGATAAATAATATAATAATAATAGCTCTGGAAAAGAATTGGTACTAGAAATCAAGGAAGAAATCGCGTGTATACTTCTAGATTATTAGTTAAGAATTAATGGGAAAAAATGAATGAATAAATGAAATGAAAAAAAATATAATTAAATGAATGGATAAAATGAAAAATAAATTCCAAAGGACCCCCCCTCTCCTCTCTCTCTCTCTTCTCTATATATATAATATAATATATATATATATATATATATATATAATATGTATAAATAGCGCTTAATTGAAGGCACACGCGCACACCACCACAACTCTCCCTCTCCTCTCTCTCTCCTCTCTCTCTCTCTCTCTCTCTCTCTCTCTCTCTAATGGAAAAGCCTTCCTCATTCTTATGGCATCTTTTAAGCATAAATTAATATAATATATAAGATACTGAGAAGAAATGAGAAATTAAAAATTAAAAATTAAAAATGTATTTGAAAAAAACAATTTTAGCTACAATAAAATATTCGAAGCCTTTTCTCAATAGAACTTCACAAAGGAAAGACATCTATTCAAATCTATTTGATTTTTAAGTTATATATATATATAATATATATATATATATAATATATATATATATATATATAATCCAAAAGTTCAGAGAAGAAACTTCCTTTCTTTTTAAACCTGTCGCAGTTTGCAGAGCTCAATGTGTTCTCTTATTGTTAGAGGCACAGAGCAAATTTATAAGTTTCATCAGTTTGGAGAGTAGGACACGTTGTCTAACTTCCTGAAATAGACTATAATGCAAAAAACTCTAAGTCTTTTGTTATATTATATATATATATATATATATATTATATATATATATATATAGAGTAAAAAAAAGTAAAGTCGTCGGGGCGCCTAATGTCGGTATCAGCCAATCACCAGAGGAGTCTACCCCTTTTCATTATCTTAGCGCTGAGGTGGGGGCGCCACACCTTACCATCAGCTTCTCACTTTACCGCACAGATCCTTTGTGCTACTCATACGCTGAGTTGGCGAGGACCAGAAACCTTGAGACTCCTAGGCCGTACGCTATATCGACTGAGCTAAACCGACCTATTATATATATATGTATGATAGACTTTTTTGAGTTCACTTCGATGTTTCAAGTGCTCATAAATCATCACGTGACAACATCACGTGACTCTTTTTTTCTGCTCGTCTCTCTCTCTCCGGCGATTGCTTTTCAAGCAGAAACACAAAAGTGGCACTGCTTTGTTCAAAAAAGGATTGGCGACGAAACTTTTTTCCCCTCTTTCTTTTTCACATCAATATCGAAAACGGAGTTCTATCCAGAAGACAAACTGTCTGTATCTTTCTTGGACAGTGGGGTGTGGGGGGAGGGGTAACCTGCCATGAATGGACGTTGGCCACTTTAACCTTCACGTTGACCATTTAATGAGCACTTGAAACATCGAGGAAGTGAACTCATAAGTCTTCAGTTCCTTAATCGATAACTAATAATCAACAGGCACCTTTGAATTATAACTTTAATTCACACACACCACACACATACACACACACCACACATATATATATATATATAATATATATTATATAATATGGGAGAAATGTGAGGGTTAATCCGACAGTATGTGGAGAAGGATAGACAAACACGGATGTTATCCATTTCCATAACATCCCGTGTTTGTTTACCATTCTCCATATATATTATATATAATGATATATATATATATATCATATATAGCTCGCGTCGTAGAGCGTTCGGCCATAGAAACCACAAGGTTCATGAGTTTGACACCCGGCCCTTGCCAACTTTAGCGTATGAGTAGCACAGGGATCTGTGCGGTAAGAGTAAAAGCTAATGGTACAACGTGGGCTTCAGCTCAGACGCTAAAACAATCTCCTTGGTCTAGGCACTAGTGAAAAGGGGATAGACTCTCTCGCTGGTTGGCTAATACCGACTTTAGGCCACACCGACGATGACTTAATATAGTAGTAGTAGTAGTCAAAAATTTTTGCAATATTTTTATACCGATCTCACAATTTGGCAGCCTCCTGATTCTTTTGTCATAAACTTGGATTATACATTGCCCATTAGCCTGGTACTCTCCGAGTGCTACTCATCGGTTATGCTCTATGGTTTGAAGCATGGCTCGGAATCCACGCATTTACACATATATCCACCCAACACACCACACACACACACACATCCACACACACACAACCCACACACACATATTTATATAGTATATATGAGAAGTAAATACACAAACGATTGTTTTGATATGGCTTTTTTAGCCGACAATTTTTGGAGAAATAATGTGCTTAATTGAAGTCGTACCTAATTTTTGAAAGTTAACTAAATTAATTAATAATTAATAATTAATTAATTCCCGCCTAATTAATTAATTATTAATTATTAATTAATTAACTTTCAAAAATTAGGTACGACTTCAATTAAGCACATATTCTCCCAAAAAAAAAAAAAAATATATATATATATATATTATATATATATATATATATATATGGTGAGTTCTAGTTCTCAATGTATATATATAATTATATATATATATATATATTATATTATATATTATATATATAACATAAAGAAAAATAGTGACTTACCAGTGACACTCTAGCAATGAAACACAACACGTGTGATCAACAGCAATTAATCAGTACTTCGAATAATTCAGTGGATTTAACCCTGAAGATCGCTTATGTGAAACACGAGTAGGTTATCTCCGTACCCATTTTATAACATAATATATATATATATATATAATATATATATATATATATAAAACTCCGTTAGATGTTATATGTTATGTTGCATTTTATTTCAATCATAATTTCGAGGAGGTGATTCCTCTGTTTCAAGAATTTCTAGATTCATATATTATATATATATATATATATATATAATATTATTGAGAACTAGACTCACCAATATATATATATAATATATATATATATTATATATATATATATGCATTGAGAAACTAGATTCATCAGATGTATCAACAAAGAAGTATACGGGGACTCCACAACGCCAACATTCCTGCTCGTGCCTAGGTGTTGGTAAATATATATATATATATATATATATATATATAATATATATAATATATATAAAATGTTGTTCTGGTTCCAACAGAGAAAATTCAATATTTTATAAAGAAAAAAAAAAGAAGGTCCCCAAAATTATTTTGTCTCAGAAAAAAGAATTAAAATTTTTTTTCTGAGAACAAAATACATTTTGCGGACCTTCCTTTATATATATATATAATATATATAATATATATATATATAATATATAATATAATTATCCGTTGCAGCAAGTGTCCAACTGGATGACACACCATAAATGCGATCAATAAATTCTGACAAGCCGATTGCATCAGACCTTGCCCTAATGAGGATTGAGTCCATAGCATAGAAGCATCTCTCTGCACTCCAAAAGACTTTTGATTGCTCTTCACTTAATCGATATTCCTTCTTCTGCTAATCAGACTCCATTATTATCGATTGAATCCTGAACGCAAAAGCCACCTGTGTTGAACTGGTGATTTTGGTGTGCGGCTTTAGTTTTCTTGTGGATACACACTGTGCTCGGATTTTGTCCGCTTTTTCTCACTTGCAGGCGAACAACTGTAATTAGTGGTGGGGAGTGTATTTCTTTATGGCTCTTTTATGAATTCTACCCTATTTGTAAAGTGCACAGTTTGTGAAGATTCATAAATGATGTCACTAAATCTCTCTAAAGCTATATATATATATATATATATATATATATATATATATGTGTGTGTGTGTGTGTGTGTGTGTGTGTGTCGTCTGTCTGTCTGTCTGTCTGTCTTCTGTGTAGAGAGGCGCAGACGAGAGGGGAGATAGATGGATAGATGGACAGAAATAAGTAAGAATCTAGCACATATATATGTGTGTATGGTGCATACATATATATACAAACAATACACACACACACACACACACACACATAATATAATATATTTATGTGTGTGTGTGTGTGTGTGTGTGTGGTGTGTGTTGTGTACAACATACATCAAACAACCAACATTTGACCCAATTACCAATCTAAAAATCATCCGGCGCGAGTACCGAGATAGCATACACACACTCACATTCACCACATATATGTATGCACACACATACATTTATATGTAACATATATGGTCATATACACAACTCCCAAGAACCCTACCTCACATATATAAGAGGCATTCAAAAAATAAAAGAGAAGAGATAAACCCACCTCATAGAGGTTCTTCACGGAACTAATGGACTTGCTACTACTAACACACTCTTCTACCCGGATTTTAAGAGCATGTCAAACCCTCAAAAAAAATACTCCAATTTTATAGTTCTTTCATAATGCTCCCTTTAAAAAATCTAAAAACAATTTCTTCAAATAAGAAATTTTCTCCTGACGATGACCTAAGGTCGAAACTGTTGAGAATAAATAACATATATATATATATAAAATATTCCTATTTGTCTTATTACTTTTTGTTCATACTATATATATATATATATATATATGTGTGTGTGTGTGTGTGTGTGTGTGGTGTGTGTTGTATGTGTGTGTGTGTGTGTGTGATGTGTGTGTGTGTGTGTACTTTGACTCTAACGAAATGCTGCACAAGGGATGCTGCGTGTTGTCTTGCACAAATCTTGGAAGTAACACTCCACAAAACATTTATCACCCATCACATAGACGTAGAGACGAACAATGATACACTAACACTGAATAAACGGAACGAACGACAAGATAAGTTCATTTACATATATCTATACATGTAAAACTAATGACAAATCCAGTTTCCAAACACACATATATATATAAAAGACAATTAAAACAGACATACACACATACACACACTCATTCATCTTGACCCATACCCATCATCAAACATTCTTGACCCACACCTGCATCACCATATAAAACACTCCCCATCTAGAGAGAAGAAAATCCACTACCCACCCCCAACCACCCCTGCCCTTACTGACAACCTACTGTTTTCACCATTTTGAAAATGTCCTTCATTGAAGTAAGATCTATATCTGAGTCCTGAAGAAGGTCTAAATTACCGAAATGTTGCATCGTCGACAATAAACATCCAGTTTCCATAACAACCCGTGTTTGTCTACTTTTCTCCACATATATCTATGCACATGTAATGCATACATATTGTAATGCGTACAATTTATGTAGATTCATAAATGGTGTCGGCCAAGGCTGTTTAAGCATATAATATATATATATATATATAATATATATATGTGTGTGTGTGTGTGTGTGTGTGTGTGTGGACTCACTCGTCGATTTCGACGCATGAGGGTTCATCCAATGAACAACCCACACAGTGTTTTGTTTATAGCGGTGAAGGCTTGTATTAGAGCATCCGCACTTTTTGGCACAGTCAATAGGAAAGAATTGGTGCAACGAATGCATATATATATATATATATATATATATATATATATATAGAGAGAGAGAGAGAGAGAGAGAGAGAGAGAGAGAAGAGAGAGAGAGAGATGAGGACAGATACGGAAAGATAATAAGAATGGTTGAGAGAAAGAAAGAAAAAGGGAAAAGAGGGGGACAGTGTGTGTGAGAGATGGTGAAAGGGAGGGATTGGATGTTTCTGAGAGAGAGGGGGAGAGTGTGTGTGTGTGTGTGTGTGTGTGTGTGTGTGTGTGTGTGTGTGTGTATTCTGTGGTGTTGTTTGAAAAGACCAGTGGTTGCTAAGTGGACGCGCATCGGCTGAATTGGACGCGATTAGTGTCGTGTGAGTTTCCATTGGTCTTTGTTGGATAAAAGCTGGGGAATAATAAAAGCCGGTTCTTTTAGAAGAAGAGAAAAGGGGAAAGGGAAAAGAAAGAATAAACCAGAAGAAAAATGAAAGAAAGAAAGAAAAGAGCAGAAAGAAAAAAAGAAAGAAAGAAAGAAAGAAGCAAAAGAAAGAAAGAAAGAAAGAGATAAAAAAGGAGCAGAAATGAAAAAAGAAGAAAGAAAGAAAGAAAGGAGCAGAAAATAAGAAGAAAGAAAGAAAGAAAGAAAGAAAGAAAGAAATATAAAAAAGGAGCAGAAATGAAAAAAGAAAGAAAGAAAGGGGCAGAAGATAAGAAGCAAGAAAGAAAGAAAGAAAGAAAGAAAGAAAGAAATAGAGTGTTAAAAGGAAGTCGAAATTCTCTTCCCATCCGAAATGGCCACCGTCAGTAAAAGTGTGTGTGTGGGAGGGGGGGTGGAATCTCCGTTGTAAAATTGACACATCCTTTCTGCAATCTTTTGTATTTGTTGGTGAGGACGTTGAATAAACAGTTCGACAAGAAGAGAATCGCGAATTTCCGCTGACACAATCACAACCAACAGTCGACTACACCCACCACGTCCTCCACGTCCACCACGACCCCCACGTCCACCACGTCCTCTACGACCACCACAACCACGACAAACACTGAAATAAAAAAAAAAGGACAAAAAAAAATGGACAATAGGGGAGGTCGATTTTTCACTTTTTAAAAATATCAAATTGTTCATCTAAGCGAAAGTGAAGTTGTTTCTAGTAGCTGTTCATTTGTTCAAATGAACAGCCATTAGCAACAACTTCAGTTCTAGTGATCTTCTGTAGAAGGGATTTTTATCCCGAAATATTAAGAATTATTAATAAATCACAGGTTAACAAACAACACCAAAGTTACCTTCTTTTTTCTTTACACTTACTTGCATTGTGATAGCATTCAAAACCACCCAACAAACCAATATATATATATATATATATATATATATATATATATATATATATATTATATACTAGCTAAAGTACCCGGTCCATGACCGGTAGGTATCACCAATTCGGTCACGTGAAAGTTTAGGCCATCTTGAATAAAACGGAAATAAATATTTCCGAACTTGTTTATCAAAAATCTCGTAAAAAACAATTAAAGATCGTACAGGGTTGTTACAAAGAAAAACAGTTAATTCAAAGATCAAATTATCCGATTGGGAAAAATTACAGCGTTATTTTAAAAAATAAATAAATCTTCGTATTATATGTATATAGGGTAATTTTCAGGCCACAAAAATTATTTCACAGTAAAATTGACTTAAAAAATGTCTTCGCTTTTGGTATTAATTTTTAAAATCGAAAATGAAATGAAATGAAAATTTGAATATTTTTTCTAAGAGAAAAACTGATAAAATAATCAATATATCCTTACTTTATATTCTAATTGGTCGAAAAAGTTAAACCAAATAATTTTTACGCTAAGAAAAACAAACTTTGTTTACTGAGAAGCGTCTCGTCTCTTTGTATAAAATCAAAACAAAATTTGTCAGTTTTGTTCTTCCGTATATTCTAAGAATCACACATTACTATTCAACAATAAAAATCACAAATTCTTTTAAAAAATATTAATATAGCGCTGATCGGACCAATTTTTAGTTCACCTGAATTCTAAAATTTCACGTAGAAAAAAAATTTAATTTATTTCACGCAGAAAATAAAATATTTAAGCGCACAAAAGATTGAAAATCTCTTAAAAATTAATTTCTTTAAAAAAATTTTTTGTTTTGACAATTTAATAGAATATAGTACAAAACAAAAAAATTTTTAATATTAATATTATGACATTTTTTGCACTTTTTATTTCCGATTTCATTTTTTTTAAACTACTGCGTTGTACGTTATACAATTTCATTGATATAGTTATTCAGACTCTTATCTTTATAGAAAAAAGTACAAAATTTTTCTGACGCGTCACTATTTTTTATCTCATAAAATAAAATGGAGGGATAGACCTCGTAAAAAAATATTTCCCCTAATATATTTTAGAAAAAAAACTATTTCAGATATATTTACATCCAAAGGTGAAACATTTATGGAAATTTTCGTGAAAATCAGACTATTAATTGCTTTTTCATAGAATTTTTTTAAAAAACCTCTTATCGTAACTTGTTTTTAGCTACGTTAAATTTCAGTTGATTTAACAGTGCAAAAATGAAAATATTGTTTTTCAATCATAATTTTCATTATTTCCGTAAGCTGAAAATTTTTTAAAAGATCATCAGGAGTTTGTTTAATGTTTTTTCTTTCAAATGAAAAAAAAACATTTTCTAGAAAATATTTATTTTTCTGCAAGTTTCATTGTGTTAAATCCTCTTATCGTAAGTTGTTTTTGGCTACGTTAAATTTCAGTTGATTTAACGGTGCAAAAAGGAAAACATTGTTTTTCAATCATGATTTTCATTATTTCCGTCAGCTGAAAAATTTTTTTTTAAATCATCAGGAGTTTGTTTAATGTTTCTTTTTTCGAGTGGAAAAAAAGTTTTCAAGATGATATTAATTTTTATGCAAGTTTCATTGTGTTAAATATTGGGGGGGGGGGATTTCACAGGGAAAATTGGTGGTAACTAATAACTAATAACTTTATCAAATTTTTTAAAAATTCACCGAGAATTGTCTAATGAATAAACGGTTGAAATAAATGTTATATTCGAGACGACACTAATATGAATGAATTAAAGTAACTTCTAAAGTTTTTAAAAATGTTAATAAATGATTAAAAGAAATCTCGAGATAAGGGCTGAACTTGAAAAACGGTCGGAAAATTAGGGTGACCCAAAACAAACAGAACCCTAATTATTTATTTATTTGCCCATTAAACTAACCCTAACCCCAATCCTAACTCTAACCCTAACCCTAAACCCCCTAGTTAAAATTAACAGTTTTATTTAAAAAATTGTGGGTTCTGTTTTTTCTGGGTAACCCTAATTTTCCGACCGTTTTTCAAGTTCAGCCGAGATAAATTCGAAACCATTTTTGACGGTTTTTAGTAAAAAAAAAAAAGAAAAAAAAAAAGAAGTGGTGACTTAATTTTTTTTTCAATCTGCCTTTTAAATCATTAGAATTATGATAAATTAAATAACAAATTTTCTTATTCAAGTTACGTACATTAGAATCATTTTTATTTTATGTTTGTTTAATAAACACGAAAGAAACAACAAAGCTTAACTTAACATTTCAAACACTGTTTATATACGAAATGTTAATTTAAACTTCTTCATATAATTTATTCAACTACATCGTATTTTTATGTTTTTAAATTTTGTTATTGTTATTAACTATATGTTTACTTATTTATGAAATAAGTAGTTATATAATTTAATTACCTATTTTTGTAAAAGGCTTTTTTTCTAAAGCTCCTTTGTATATACGAAAAAATTAAATACTGATTAAAAACAAACTTGAGTTATTAAATGTTTTCGCTTATTATTGTTATTTACTGTAAAAATAATTCAATCGATAAAACCACATCTTTCTTACCAAATAAATATTTGTAAGATAGATTATTTCATTTCATTTCTAACTAAATTAATATTTTAAAGATAGGAATAAAAAGATTGCGATATGAATAAGATTTGGTTTTTCGTCAAAACATACTTTTGCTGTCCGAAGCAAAATAATTTTTTTCTAACTCGCTATAAAAAATAATTCAATTGATAAAGACTCATACAAATTATATGTTGAGAAAGAATATCTTCTCTTCTTTCCAACCATATGGATATTTTTAAGATTGGACTATAAATAGGCGATAAATGAGCTGAACGGCTTAAGACTGCGAAATTTATTCATTAAAATTGAATTTTCACTGCTGATATTCACTATAACGAAAAGTCAGGCAGATGACAAAATTTCATCATCAGCAGAGTTGGTATACAGACAGTTTCGCAAATTGGGTGATTTTGGCTTAATTAATTAATTATATCCTTTAATCAGTAAAAATCAATAACCAAATTTGGCATGTTTCTTAGTTAGAAGGATATTAATATGTATGCAAGATTTCGAATCAGAGTGACCTCCCGTTTTGAACTTATACGTCGACACGTACATGCCAAAAACTTACTCTTAATATATATATATATATATATAGGCTGCTGTATTTATGAGTAAATAGTGCTCAATATCGTGGTTAGAGCATTTAGATTATGTGATTTTTCAAACAAAGTTAGTTTGTGCGTAAGTATATGTGTGTGAGGAGGGGGGCACATGTGGTGTAATGGTTGCTAAGCTGGTTTATATGCGCGCTTTTAGAGGCTGTTTCTCACTGGGGGTCCCATACTTACCCCGTTCTTCCGGTTTTGTGTCTCAACTATATATATATATATCTTATTATAATGGAGATTGTGTGTTTTTCTGTCTGTAACCGAAACTATATTACTAATCGAGTCACAATTAACATAGTTATTTACATCACATTCTTCATGATTTTATTTATATTTAAACCTCAATTATAATAAAATTTCTTCACCTTTTTATTAGTGTTGTCCATATCTACATACAAAAAACATGCAATTGTATTTATATATACAAAAAATAGCGGTTTGCAGTGTGAACGGAAGGCTAATTTGCATATTGATATTAAAAATGTGATTTTATTAAATATGTGCTTAGTATTATTGCTAACTGTTTGGTTTTATTTTAATGAATATAACAAAAATCTCTTCAATGAATCTTAAATGAAATCCATTAATATGTTAAATAAATAAAATTCAGCAATGAAAGAGGGGAATGATGGAAGAGTAAGTTTCATTTCTATTTTTCTATTATTCCCCTACTCTGTTACATATCTTTTTGTCTGCCTCTAATTTAATACGATATTTCATTACATTAAAACTTAAATACTTGCACCTGCAATATCTAATATATAATAGTAAATAAATATATATTATGTTTTTGTATATAGTCAATTGCATGGAAACTAAATATAAACAAATATGTAAAAAAATATTTACTTATTATTATTATTAATATTGCTCTATCACAGACATTGAGCACTCTCCTAAAAATACTGTATATATTGGCTTACTACTGTCTCATCACGTGAGATAGTGTTAAGCATACCTGGTGGTAATATATATATATATATATATATATATATATATGTGTGGTGTGTGTGTGTGTGTGGTGTGTGTGTGTGTGTGTGTGTGTGTAATTTTGAGATCGATATCCGAAAATATGAGTTAGAAATCTCACCAAAAAAAAAACGAGTTGTTGAAATTAATAATTTATTCATATAAATTCTATTGAAATTTTTCAAAGACAATTCCGTCCTATTCATCGGCCAAGCATTTTATCAGCCGAAATAAATAATTCATTTCAATGTCTTACTTTTCATGAGGAAATCATATGTCTTTACCACACACACTCACACACACACATATATATATATATATATATATATATATATGAAGATAGGAGGGTTGGAGTAAAATCGGACAGTATGAGGTGAGGTAAAAGGAAAGTGGACAAAATCAATCACTCAATCAAGTCTGAGAGGGGGACGAAATATTTCGTCCTTACTAAACGCAAAGGACTTCTTCAGTCAGATGACTGAAGAAGTCCTTCGCGTTTAGTAAGGACGAAAATGTGTGTGTGAGGAAAATGGGATTGGAATGAATCCGACATTTATTTCCGCCTTTATTGAATCACTTGTATGATCCTAATGATTCAATAAAGGCTGAGGAAGCGAAATTTAATATTCCAGCGAAATATACTACACATTTTTGTCTGAGTTTTGTTCTTTGATTCCTACTTTACCATATATATATATATATATTATATATATATATATATATATATATGTGTGTGTGTGTGTGTGTGTGTGTGTGTGTGGTCTTGTGCAGCTCCCATCTAGCTTATTCTCAAGGCGTTTCGTTAGGGTCCAAGTGGTGCAGCTATACAGCAGTACTGATATAACCACAGCATGGAAGAATTGTTGCTTTAACTTGTCAGTGAGGTCGGATTTCCATATGACTGATAATTTGTTTGTGGTCGACCACGCTTTTCCTATTCGTGTATTTACATCGCTTCCCGTCGATGAGATATTACTACCTAGGTATGTGAATTGTTCTACAGGCTTAAGAGGCTTACCGTCGACTGTGGATATGTCTCCTTTCCTTTTGGAAAAAACATGAACTCAGGTTTATCGGTGTTCACGTAGAGGCCGATTTTCTTTGCTGCCTTCTCCAGGCTATGTAATAGTGACTCGGCATGTGCCGGTGTATCTACAGGAAGTGCTAGGTCATCTGCGTAGTCTGCGTCTGTGCTGTACGGCCACCTGCCCAGTGTCTCACAGACCATCCGAGTGAGACGGACAAGACATGCGGGAGGAGCAAGCACGAACTCATGTTTCCCTGTGGACTGCGCAACAAAGACCTACATTGATCAACTTTGCGTGGATACTGGATGCTGCGCAGAGGACCTCCCTGGGGCAATAAATGATTGAGAAGGTTGGCGAGAGATTGTCATGGATATCTGTGCTAATTGCGTGACATGATGATGATGATGATAATGATGATGATATATGGTGGGTCGGGGTCGGGTTGGTGTAGTGATGCTTTTTTTTTGCAGATGGCAGTCTGAAAAGGCGAGGTGCTGGGAGGGGTAAGGAGACGATGGTTGATCGAAAGGTGTCAAGGCTGAAAACACCTGGGGGTAGTTGAAGTTGGGCCCCAATCCCTTTTTAGGGGTGGGGCGTAATACTCATTAACTTTTTATCCTCTGTTTCTGTCTGATTCCCCCCCTCTCTCTCTCTCTCTCTCTCTCTCTCTCTCTCTCTCTCTCTCACACACACACACACACACACACACACACACACACATACACACACACATATATATATACGCACATACATACACAGATAGAGACATATACACATAGGTAAACACATACACGCGCACACAAAAAACCCTAACCGTTTTAGGTTGGTTAATCATGACGTGTTTATAGTTGGACCCAACCCCACCTACCCACCTACCCATCCCCACCCCTTTTGACTGTAAATAGCCCACAACCCCCCCCAACTCTAACTCAGTAGTGCTTTCTAGACTCTAGAAAGAAAAAAAACGAAAAACACTACCCTACAGTTTCCTTCTTTTTTCCTTTTTTTTCTTTTACGTTTTTTTTTTTTTTTTTTTTTTTTTTTTTTTGTTTGTCTTACCATCTCTACCCGTACCCGAATTGCCGACAAAAAAGGGCCGGAAAAATAAGAGAGGGTGGCGGGGTGAGGGTGTGTGCATTGTGGAATAAAAAGTTCGAAGCGTACGTAGTTTGGGGGTAGGGGGTGCGCTACACTAAACAAGCGTAGACACGTACAAAACGCGCGTATTAAAGTGGGGTATGATCTCAATCAAACACAGCTGGATAGAATTGGCGGGAAAAAGTCAGGGTCACATGACATAAAGCAGCCATGAGCGAACTGCGGCCCGCGGGCTGTATGTGGCCCGCTGTGGTTTCTGAATGACCCCCACTAATTTACCAAGACTATATATATATATATATATATATATATATAATAATAAAGTTAAATCTAATAAGTCAAATATGCCTACTTACTGTGGCCCGCGAGCTGCATGTGGTCTGCAGTGCTCTCCGAATGACCCCACTAATATACCAAGACTATATATATATATATATAAGAAGAGATATTTTTACCGAAAAGAAAAAAATCTGCAAGAAGACATGCATTAACACAAACATATGGGAGGTTGGTGTAGAAAACCGAGCGGCCTGGCACCTCCTTGTCAGACAATGGACGAAAAGGCGTGAAAAAGAGTGGAAAGAAGCCACCACAGAAAAGAGAGCCAGAAGGAAGGGGAGATAGCAGCAACTCCAGGAAGCATCACCGTTTTTTGAAGGCCGCTGCAACAGAGATTGGCATTCAAAAATAAATAATGGACACTACGCCATCGTCTTTAACAGACGGACGAATGACAATATATATCCCCCTAGGGTTGAGCACTCTAGGGGGATTTTCGCTGACGACCGCCAACTAAAGCGTAAATGCAACGCTCTCCTATATAAGGGATGGAGCACTCTATGACGGCCTTTACATACAAAAGCGATATGTGTATTAAAACAGTTAAAAACGCCTTCGCATTCTGTAGGTGATGACAGCCTGATGGTTAAGTTGGCGGACTGACACTGAACCGATCGGATTTCAGTCCCGGCTCTAGGTAGCTAACAAATGTCTAGCCACACTGAAGAGACTTGATAAGTCGAAACACGTGTCTGTGGATGAATATATATATATATATATATATATATATATATATATATATATATCTGTTGGTATCTATCTATTTATCTATGTATCTCTCTCCTACTATATATATATATATATATATATGTTCATCTCTCTCTCCCGTTCTCTCTCTCTCTCTCTCTCTCTCTCTCTCTCTCTCTCTCTCTCTCTCTCTCTCTCTCAATATATATATATATATATATATATATATATATATATGTTCCTATCAATCTATCTATCTATATTCATATCTATCTATCTATTTCTCTCTCTCTCTCTCTCTCTCTATATATATATATATATATATATATATATATATATATATATATATATATCAGTGCATATCTAAGTATCTCTGTTCATATCAATCTATCTATCTATCCATGTATATGCATATCTGTCAAATATATATCTATCTGTTTATCTATCTCTCTGTCTCTCTGTCTATCCCTTTCATTATCTTCATATCTATCAACCTAAACACCAACGTCTGGGGATCCCATTGAAAACGCCGATAAATGATGGATGTTCCAAAACGGTAAATCTTCACAATGGCATCATGCAGCAGGAAATATTATTGCCTTGACGTTTGTTTGCAATCTATCTGCAATTGTTCTTCAGCTTCAAGAGTTGGGATGGGTAGGTGCGTTCATACGCGTGTGTGAGTGTGTGTGTGTGTGGGGGGGGGTGGGGGTATTTATTTATTCCAACGTCAGGTAAGCTTATCAATTTCATCCGCTTTTAATTCAAACCTTTCTCTTTGAAAAATCTTCCTTAGAATTTTCCTCGAAGACGTAGATTCTTATTTCGCACTCTGAAAGCAAAAATCTAATTCAGAATGGACCATAATTTTCCAGCAGGATAATTAGCATAGAAAATACAAAAGTTTTATTCAAAAAGGATATACAATTCTTTTAAACTAACATCATGCCTTGTGCCATTTATAGTAATATCACAAGGCCATTTCTTTTTTCTCTTGAGATTTTCATTTCCCCCAAGTTACAACTGCCGAGATAGAGAGCCACGTCTCACTCTGTCAACGCATAGTCCCAACTCTCCAAACATTCAAAAAGGATAAACAATTCTTGTAAACTCTTTATCATCCTTAACGTTTAATTGTTACCCAGGAAAATTAAATTATTTGCTTTAAGATATACTAGAAGTGGCAACTCGGCGTCGCCTGGGTAGAAGGGTTTTTTAAGTTAGTCTCGCAGATTCATTATTATTGAATTGTGAGTTGGATCTCCGCTGGATGCCCCATTAAAATCCCTACGTAAAAAAAACTCTGAAAATAAAAAATATCTATGTCTACAATATTAAATGGAAAAAATTCCATGTTGTTATCATTTTAATTTTATTTTTTTAGATATCTTCATGGATTTAAATCAAATCTTCATTATTTTGCCTCAGAAACCAAGCCCTGCTGATATTTAATGTGTATATATATTTACTTGGTCGTTAATTGTATTATTTTCGAAGTTTCCTCCGGACATACAGATTCACTCAACTGCCCTTTATATATGTATAAATGGGAGTAAAATGAGGAATTCAATCCGACAATATGTGGAAAATGTAGACAAACACGGGATGTTACAATGGATGAAAGTTTATTATTAGTCGTTGTGTTGTATATCCTCTTCATTACTTCTTTACTTACTTCTTTCTTACTCTATTCTTCTGGCCGTCTTTGGAATCTTATAACATCTTGTCTTGGTCTGGAATCTTCTAAGGTCTGGACTTTCTTGGGGACTTCGGGTCTGGTCTTCTATTGGGGATTTCTCTTTATCAGAAGCCCTGTGTCATTGTTAGTTTTTAGATAATAAACACAAGACTTCGATTTACTTGATCTTATTTTATTTTTAAATCCCCAACCAGACAATCTGCACAGATGAGAACGGCGGCGCGTAACACGCGACTTACAACCTACGAGCTCGGCTCCTACCTTCTAACTGACTGAAACTTACTTACTATCTAAACCGGAAGAGAGGGTCCTCTCTACCGGTTCTCACGGCTATCCCGGAAGATAGGGTTAGGACTGAGGTCAAGCTTGTCACTCAATCTTCAAGGCCGTCAGCTGCACTTAAAACGCCATCTTGTTTCTACACTATTGCACATAAATATTAGGTATCTAATAATTATGTAACAGTTGTGTCAATGTTCGAACATTTAGTATGGACCATAATTTTCCAAATGGAGAATCAGTGGGAAAAATAACTTTTATTCAAAAAGAATAAACTTAAATCTTGCCTTGTGCCATTATAGTTTTTAGTAATATCACAAGGCCACTTTATTTTCACACGTCACAACTGCCGAGAGAGAGGCACGTCTCACTCTGTCAACGCATAGTTTCCAACTCTCCTGACATTCTTACCGCTCACTCTTCCACTTCCCCTCCTCACCACGTGACACATCTCGACCAGTAGAAAAAAAAGGCCATGTGGCATTATGCTGATCTATCCTTTAAAATTGTCCATGCTAACCTTCTCTCTCTCTCTCTCTCTCTCTCTCTCTCTCTCTCTCTCTCTCTCTCTCTCTCTCTCTCTCTCTCTCTCTCTCTCTCTCTCTCTCGAATTGTAAATTCTTAACGTTTAATTGTTAATCATGAAAACTAAAATATTTGGTATATATGATATATGTCAATTTATTTAAACATCAATAATAAAAGTTATCTATTATCTATCTATCTGTCTGTCTGTCTGTCTCTCTCTCTCTCTCTCTCTCTCTCTCTCTCTCTCTCTCTCTCTCTCTCTCTCTCTCTCACCATGTTAGACATAATTTAGACCCCCATTGATCAGACATTAAGGTCACGACGAGAAGACACAACCACCTCCAACCTCCACCTCCATCTTCGATCCTTGACCTTTGACATTATTATTATTATTATTATTATTATTATTATTATTATTATTATTATTATTGAATTGAAAGCGTAACTTTCGACTTCGACAGAAATAAAATAAAAAAAATAAGTAAAACTAAAAACGTGAGAAAGAGACAAGAGAAAAAGCCAGACCCCACCTCCACCCCCACAGAAATGGCGTCAATCGACTTGAAGACATCATAAGACCAACCACTCCGTCACCCACCCACCTGCACTCCCCTAGGAGTGAGTAAATGGTGCTTCAAGTCTGTTTGCTTTTAAGTTTCGAGGTTGTTCTCTTTGTGGCAATCACCAAAAAAGACACCTGGCATCTTCTTTACTGGGTGAAATTGGAGGGAAAAAAAAGCCGCTTGAAACACGCATTGACGCGTAAGTTGAACCTAATGAATTTCTATGGTGTTATTATTAAAAGTCTCATCTCGTCAGACGTCTTGTCTGTCTGTTAGTCACCAAGTGAAGATTTGATAATAAGTGAGCTTCATTGTTATTGGCTTGTTTGTTAACTTGCTTACCAATTTCATTCATCGCTTACTCTTCTGCTCTCAATGGAAAAAAAAACTATAAACACTTTGATACACACAGCTGTGTGCCTTACGATTATAATTACTACTACTACATATATACTACTACTACTACTACTGCTGCTGCTCCAACTACTACTACTACTAATAATAATAATAATAATAATAATAATAAATAATAATAATGTCTCGTTAATGTTGTAGATCGATCTCCACGGGTAATATCTACCAAATTAAACAGCCAGAAATGTACTATTTGAACTTTTGAGACGAGGCTTGATAATTTATCTACGTTAGAAGACTATTGAGTTTGATTCTCACTGGGTGCCTGATACTTCCGACCTTGTGCCAAACTAAGCTCTCTCTCTCTCTCTCTCTCTCTCTCTCTCTCTCTCTCTCTCTCTCTCTCTCTCTCTCTCTCTCTCTCTCTCTCACACACACACACACACATATCTGAATGAAAAACCTATAAACACTTTGATACACACAGCTGTGGGTCTTACTAACATCACTACTAATACTAATACTAATACCACGGGCTCTTCGGGGCCTGTGTCTATTAATGAACACCCCCCCCCAATCAACATATGCCCCTGGATTTAAAGGGGTAGGGCTGAGTTTATTGCCCAGTGCCTAAGGTGCCCTCTCGAGGGGAATGCCGACGAGATCGACGCATTTTTTGTGTCTACCACCCATGAGCTTCGGCTTGTGGGTGGCCCACATAAAAATGTCCTTGTGTCACGCTCTCATAAGTGGGATGAGAGGTAAATACTACTACTATATAAATACTACTACTGTCTCGTTAATGTGTAGATCGATCTCCACAGGTGATAGCTACCTGGTTAAACAGCCAGAAATGTACTAGTTGTCTGAACTTTTAAGAAGAGACTTGATAATTTCTATTATTTGGATTTTTCGGACTGTTGTACTCGTCTACACAATATTTCAGCCGGTGTGCTCTCCGGCCTTCTTTAGGTGTTTCTTGTTTTTTAGATGAGGTTTGATAATTTGTATTATTTAGATTTTTCGGGCTGTTGTTTTCATTTTTATTGCTATATACATATAAACAGTGATGCTGATAGCTTTTTGATTGAGTGCGTCCTTGGACGCACATATTTGCTTTGAATGAGTCCCCAGGAAAATTTATGGGTCCCAACTAAAGTTTCTTAATAGATTGTAGGGTTTTTATTTATGATTTGGGGAAACAATTAAAGTTATCTAACTCGGTAGAGGATCTCTTCAGACTAGACAAAATACATAACAAGAATTTTTGAGATGAGGCTTGATAATTTGTATTATTTAGATTTTTCGGACTGTTGACCTCATCTTCATTGTTATATACACAACGCTTCGGTCGATGGGCCCTCCGACCCTCCTAAGGTGTTTCTTGTCAAAATCGGGAATTGTACAGTTTACCCCCGTGGATTGAATAGAGGGTTCGGTTCGAATTTTCGTGAAGGCTCCAGATTAAGACACGAAGCATGATAATTAGTAATATTTTCACTTCTTGGACCACCGTCCCCATCTCTATTGCCACACACACACAGCGTTTTGACCGATGTGTTCTCCGGCTTTCTTCAGGTGTTTCTTGGATCATTTCACTAATCATGTGTCAAGATTAACTTAGTTTGACACAAGGCCAGAAAAATGTGGGTACCCACTGAGAATTACAAACAATAGTGTGCTAACTCACCTCGCTATTACACCGCACGAGACGCCCTGTGTTATGCATGAGTGAACTAGGATTAGAAAGTCGATTTCAGTGAAGTGAAAAGCTAATACCTTCCTGTCGGCTAGTATTATTTGCACTTTTCGGAGCCTCGTCTCCATCTCTATTGCCATACACAACGCTTCGGCCGATATACCCTCCGGCCCTCATCAGATGTTTCTTGTCGAAATGAGAAACCTTTGTTATATACCCCTTATATATATTTACCAACCCCTCCGCATGAGCAGGATGTGACACAAGGTCAATTTCTTAAGCGGAGTTCAACAGGTTTGAATTCAGAGTTTTCCTTCTCCCTGGACCGGTTGCCTAACCAAGGTTAAAGAGCCCGATCTGCCCTACTATTTAGCCCTAGCTGGAGGGAGAGTAGGATTCATACCTTTCCCAAGTGTATTAGCGCTAAGTGAAATGCAATTAGCACGTCCAGGATTTGAACTCGCGGCGACGAGTCCATTTCCCATGACCTTAACCATTACACCACGTACCACGTATATACTCCTTATAACATCGTACGTCGAACATCGGGTATATACATGAGAGAGGAAACTCGGGTGATATATATATATATATATATATATATATATAAAGAGAGAGATAGAAGAAAGAGAGAGAGAGGGAGAGAGAGAGAGAGAGCTTGTTCTAACTTCTTGTCTGGCTGTTTCCTCTATTTTTTGGCCGTCATCTTGTCGTCTAGCTGTCTTCTTACTAAGGGTTTCTTTTTAAGGGCTAACTTTTTAGTCATGCAATTAATTAAACCACAAGACTTTTATTTCTTGATCAAGATCTATTTAACCCATTCTTATTCGCCGCGCGGTGAGAATCAACCACGCAGTAGCACGTCAATCTCAGGTTGAAACTGAAATCTAAACTAACTAAAAATCGCACATATATATATATATATATATATATATATATATATATATATATATATATATATTGTTAAGTCATCCACAGACACGTGTTTCGGCATTTCATGCCTCTTCAGTGTGGCTAGACACAAAATTATCCATTGGCTAGGATCGAACTCCGCTGTCTGTGGCCGAGTGGATAAGAGGTGGGATACTAGGTCATTTCTAAGCTGCTCCTTTCTTCCAACGGAAAAATGTCAGAGAGTTCAGGTCCGATTTGAGAGCTCAATGTTTAATTTTTGTAAACAGAGCAATATAATTAGTAAAGACAAAAGCTTAAAAATCGGGTAATAATGAACTACGTCGGACCGCATTCTTTACTGAAAACGTTTTCAATAAAGAATGTGGTCTGACGAAGCTCATGGATATATTCAGATACCTATGGGTGGAAATGCTACCAGAATCTAATAATACCAGATTTTTAAACTTTTGTCTTACATTTTCTCGATTTGTTTAGCCTTACATTTGAACATATATGCCCGCCTAAATTCATTAATTATTAACTAATTAATTTTCAAAATTAGGTATGACTTCAATTAAGCACATATCCTCCAAAAATTGTCGGCTAAAAGCCATATAAAATAAACACATTGTTTATTTACTTACTCTCATATATATATATATATATATATATATATATACTCTATCCACGATATTGATCACTATTTACTTACAAATATAACGCACTATACTATTTTTATTATTACTATTATTGTATATATATATGTGTGTGTGTATATGTGTTGTGTGTTTGTGTGTGTGTGTGTTGTACAGCAAAATCACAATATATATATATATATATATATATATATTATGTATATATATATGTGTATAGTGATTCTTTCACAACACACACACACACCCATATATATATATATATATATATATTATATATATATTGTGATTTTGCTGTCCAAACAGCTTATTAATCCAAAAGTCATGATGTAAATAATGCCTAACTTGTGAGGAGTGGCCTACGGCGCGCCAGGGGGGAGCACCACCCCCAACCCAAGCCAATCCTAAATACCAATAGGCAAAACATCTGCCCGGAGTCCATGAAGAGAAATTTGACACGTTATTACCAAAATGATTGGAACAGTCACGTAAAGGAACATTCTAACCCAATAACAGACGAACTTTATATTTTTGTCATAACAAAGAAATTCTAGGGGTGGGATGGGGGGGGGGTCATGAGTCACTTGTGGGAATTATGACATTCTTCAAAGGACTATCATCATCATTATCATAATCATCATGAATGCGTGCCGACAGTACGAATTCCCATGACTTTTTCTAGCCACACGTCTCTATCAGGTCTTCACTCTTGGAAAGTCCTCTAGACGGCATCTAATGTCCGTACGGAGCTGATGAATGTAAGTTTTTGCTGTCGGCTAGACTGGTGTATCCATACATAATAGTCCATAGTGTTATACCTCTTCTTCTGGTATATAAATGGCGAGAGTGCTTTCTATTACAGGGTGACCAAAAATTTTGGTTTGTTTTTTTTGGGGGGGTTGGGGGGGCGGAGCTGGTAATCTGCATCACTAATAATATATATACAGGGTGACCTCCCCTCCCAAAAAACAGAATTTGGTTTCTGTTTTTTTTTTTGTGTGGGGTCACTCTGTACTTACTTTCTTTCCGGGAGACATGCCGTGGTTATGTTTCCCGAATATTTAAGTATTTTACTTGTCTTTCGAAGTAACTGGCTGCTACCTTATTTATGAAGTCTGTTTCTTAATTTCTTCTAACTGTTTTTTCTTATTTCTGGGCTAAATAATTAGTATAATTAGATAATTAGTGAAATAAATCACTAATTAGGACTGAGCCTATTCTAGTAGTTACCACCCCAAACGGAGTTTAACAGGTTTGAATTCAGAGTTTTCCTTCTCCTAGACTGGTTGCCTAGATCACTAATTAGGATTGAGCCTATTCTAGTAGTTACCATCCCAAGCGGAGTTTAACAGGTTTGAATTCAGAGTTTTTCTTCTCCTAGACTGGTTGCCTAGATCACTAATTAGGATTGAGCCTATTCAAGTAGTTACCACCCCAAGCGGAGTTTAACAGGTTTGAATTCAGAGTTTTCCTTCTCCTAGACTGGTTGCCTAACAAAGGTTAAAGAGCCCAGTCTGCCCTACTATTTACCCATAGCTAGAGAGAGAATAGTTGGATTCATACCTTTCCCAAGGGTATTAGCGATCTAAAAAATTGTCAACTGGTCCGCAAGTTCCTAAGATTTTGAGAAGCACTGCTCTACACGTCATCCAGTGTCCGCACAAAGCAGATGAATGTAAGTTGTGCTGGTCGGCTAGCACCCGTGTGTCCATATGTAAGAGTCCATATGTGAATGTCACTTATGAGTTCGTCTTTAACTTCACTAGCAGTGTCAACCACCATCTATTGCTCGTCTTACTTGGAAGATGGGCGGTAGGTGACCGTACAGCTGCTGTTTTGTAGGGTCCTGGTTATAGGATTTGAGCGAAGCAGTACGCAGCATGCTTGTGTAGTTTTTTGTCTCCAGACGTTTTGTCAAATTACAAATGGTGTACTGATATTGCTACAGCCTGGAATAATTCCTGTTTTATTTTATCAGAGAGATCAAATTTTCATATGGTTGATAACCTCTCAGTAACCATCCATACTTTATTTATGCGTATGTTGACATTGTGGTGCAACCATATAGTAGTACTGACACAGCTACAAGACTGGAAGAATTACTGTTTTATTTTATCAGAGAGATCAAATTTCCATGTGGTCGATAACCTGTCAATAGAAGTCCATGCTTTACTTATGCGGATGTTAACATCGCTTTCAATAGATGAGATATTGCTACCAAGTTGGGATATCCTGTAGGCTAATTGCTAAAGACGACCATCACTTGTATGAAGCCTAACTTTATAATATTGCAAAATTAAATATATGTATTTACCCAACCCCTCCACCACAGACAGGATGTGACACAAGGTCAATTTTTAAGCAGAGTTTTATGCTGGCTTGAATTCTGTGCTGTGTGTGTGTTTTTTTTCTAGACTGGTTGCCTAACCAAGTCTGTCCCACTATTTACGCATAGCTGGGGGTGGGGAGAAAAATTGAGATGCCTTTACTAAAGGCATAGCGAGGATTTGAACTCGTGTCTCCGAGTCCCTTTCCTCCGATGATATGCATTACACCACCTAGTAGTAGTAGTAGTAGTAGTAGTAGTAGTAGTAGTATGTGACAATTTTGAAGCTGGTTTTCCTTCTCCTAGACTGGTTGCCTAACCAAGATTTAATTTTTTTCGGACTGTTGTCCAAATCTTTATTTTTATATACACAACGTTTCGGCCGATCTACCTCCGGCCTTCTTCGGGTGTTTCTTGTCGAACCCGGGAACCTTCTTGAACTTGGGAGCCCACATGTTTGGTTTGTTTTGTTTTACGGCATATCAACCTCGGTGGGTCATTTAATGCCGACAAAGTTTTGAAATAAATTCATTTTTAATGGATACTCAATTTTTTAATAAATACATTTTTCCTTTTAACCCATAGATGGGACCCTAACAGGTACTACCACTCTGAGTCAGAGTGGACCAGGGAGCAATGGTGATGAAGGGGTGCTCCACATTCCCCAGGGCTCCAGAACTGGAACCTCACCATCAGATAGAGTTTAACATCATTCCCAGTACATGAAGACCCTCAGCCACCGTCTTCTAGCACTCATATGATAAAAAGAGTTGGGGCTTGCCATTGGGGCAATAGGGTTGGGGCAATCATATAGGCTCTAGGGCTTGACGTGACCAGCCGATTTCTAACCGCCCGTCTAGTCTAAGTGTAGTGTTGCATGTCATTGACTGCTCAGCCACCAGGATTCTGTTGCAGCTCTATTAGGGAAGTCTTGCGCTAACATGCGGAGGGGGTCTCTCTGACCGCCCATCTAGTCTAAGTGTAGTGTTGCATGTCATGGACTGCTCAGCCACCTGGGTTCCCCCACATGTCGTAATCGGGAACCTTGATGGAACTTCGAGCCGAACCTTTTATTTTATCAGTTTGGGGTAGATTGTTCTCTTTCTGTTAACAATAACCGGATACAAGTGTGATGTTCTGTTAAGTATTCTCTTTTCGCCTGTTGGCACCCGATTACGACATGAAGGTTCCCGAGTTCGGAAAAAACACACAAGAAGAAGGTCGAAGAGCACATCGACCGAAACGCTATGTATATGACAATAAGAATGTGGACAACTACATAATACAAATTATCAAGCCTCATCTCAAAAATATCAAGAAATACCTAAAGAAGGCCGAAGAGCTCATCGGCCGAAATGTTGTGTATATAGCAATAAAGATGAGGACAACTGTCCGAAAAATCTAAATAATTCAGTGGCAGATGTCCAAATATATTTATTATAAAAAGTAAGTAAATTTGGCAGAGTAATTGGAGTCTATCCCCTTTTTAGTAGCGCTAGACCAAGAAGATTGTTTTTGTTGAGGTGGAGCGCCACAGCAACCGTCAGCACCACACTTTATCGCACTGATCAAATTATTCAATCTGTGTTACTCATCCGCTGAGTTGGTGGGGACCAGTATCGAACCAGGAACCTTGCGATTCCTAGGCGGATGCTCTACCGACTGAGCAAACCGGTTCCTTTATTTATCATAGTGTATAAGAAGACTATGTTGCGCCAATATTTTAGATGGGGATGGTCTATCTGTCATGAAATTCTACATTCAAATTTAAGTGTGTGTTGTATGTGAGTATTTTGTGTGTGTGTGTGTATGTGTGTGTGTGTGTGTGTGTTGTATGTGTGTGTTGTATGTGAGTATTTTGTGTGTGTGAGTTGTGTGTGTGTCTTAGTGTGTTTTGCATGTGTATGTGTGTGTGTTGTGTGTGTCTATATGTATCTGTGTGTATGTATGTGTTTTTATGTGTGTGTCTGTGTGTGTGTCTGTGTGTGCGTGTGGGTGTGCATGTGTATCTGTGTGTATACATTTGCGTCTGTGTGTGATGCGTATGTGCGTGTATGTGTGTGTGCGCGCGTGTATGTGTGAGTATGTGAATCTGTTTTTTGGGGGGTTTTGTTTTGTGTTTTTTTACCGGTGCGGTAACCCGACTGGTACCGAGAGGAAATACCACACAACAGTCGGATTAGGTTGGTCTTTAAAAAAAAAGGAAAGAAAAACCTTACCAATCCTGTAAACCTCAGATACCGTATTAATGCGGTTGAAATAAATTATTGTAATGAAGTAAGTTTAGAGTTTTTTCCTTCATTTACTGAATATCTTGCTCTGTCCTTCCATTCACTGGCACAAGGCACATTGAGATCTCCTTATGGTCTACATACATCAGCTTGGTTAAACCACACATGGAAAGATCCTAACTACGGAATATATATATATATATATATATATATATATATATATCCCTGTGCTACAGGGATATATACGCTGAGTTGGCGAGGCCCGGTATCGAACTAGGAACCTTGTGGTTTCTAGCCGAACGCTCTACCGACTGAGCTAACCCGTCCCTTAAAGTAAGGAGCTGTTGGTAGGTGTGGCACAAAAACGATCTCCTTGGTCTAGCGCTAGTGAAAAGGGGATAGACTCCCTCGCTGATTGGCTGATACCGACTTTAGGCCACCCCGACGACTTTACTTTAAAGTAAAGTCGTCGAGGTGGCCTAAAGTCGGTATCAGCCAATCAGCGAGAGAGTCTATCCCTTTTAGTCGTCGGGGTGGCCTAAAGTCGGTATCAGCCAATCAGCGAGGGAGTCTATCCCCTTTTCACTAGCTTATATATATATATATATATAGTATGAACAAAAAGTGATAAGACAAACGGGAATATTTCTTATATGTTATTTATTCTCAACTAGTTTCGACCTTAGGTCATCGTCAGGAGAAAATTTCTTGTTTTGAAGAAATTGTTTATAAAAAGTTTTTTTTTTTTTTTAAGGGAGCATTATAAAAGAAATATAGATGTTGAAATATTTTTGAGGGTTTAACATGGTATTATAATCCGGGTAGAGGAGTGTGTTAGTAGTAGCAAGTCCATCTGTTCCGTGAAAAAAGCCTCTTTGGGGTGAGTTTTTTTTGAATACTCTTATTATATATATATATATATATATATATATATATATATATATATTTCTTTTTTTTTTTTTTTTTTTCAAATAAGGATTTACTCTGATGAAGGTCGAATTTTCTTTGTGTGCGGAACATTTCTACATTTTTTCTATTATTATTATTTCATTTCTTTTGATTATTTAAAAATAATAATAGTTTGAATAATATACACATGGATAAACTCCTGACCGAAACACGTGTAAGTAATATTGATTAAAATATCCTATATTATCAATTCTATACGTTCTTTCCTTCATTCCTTCTTTCAACATATATATATATATATATATATATATATATATATAAGAGAGTTTTATATTTTGCTTGAAGCTTTGTGTATATATTGGTTAGGAGGTTGATTTAGAAGGCTATCACAATGCAGGTGTAAAGAAAAATTAATAATACGGTAACAATGGTGTTGTGTGTTAACCAGTATTTAATTAAGAATAAAATACAGGTTAACACACAACATCATTGTTACCGTATTATTTTTTTCTTTGCACTTGCATTGTGATAGCCTTCTAAATCAACCTCCTAACCAATATATATATATATATATATATATTATATATATATACTAAGCTTTGCATAGACGTGGCGCAAGGACAGAAGTGTTGGGCGCCCAATGAGAATCGAACTCACTAACAATGGTTTGCGAATCTAGCTTAATAACCATTACACCACGTGGGGTGTAATGGTTATCAAGAAAGAAGATTAAAGCCAGTCTTATATAAACAACACACAAAATATTTAGTTTCTAGAAAAAGAGAGTCATGTGTGCATGGACAAATGAAAACAGGATAGCCACCCACGGGCTTATTGAGGGGTTTGATCTTTTTGGCCGGGAACACAGATACACTCACAACTTCTTTTTTTCTGTTTTTTGGTTTGTTTTTTTTTTCTTTTTTTTTTGCGTACCGAGCATTTTTTTTAAAAAAAAAGGTCACACCATGAGACAGTCTGTCATTAATTTTCACACGGATACACATTTAAGAATTGTAATATCATCGCCCTGCGGGATATTGTACCCAACTAGTGTGTATCTGTGTATCCGTGTGTCTGTGTGCGCGTGTGTATGTGTGTGTATGTGGACCTATGTGTGTGTGTGTGTGTGTACGGTGATTTATCAATAAGTCAGTTGCCTTTACACATTTATTTGAAGGTAGACAGTGCTCAATATCATTGATAGAGAATTTATATTCATGTTAAGGTAGCGTGGATATGGAGTCAACACCTGGTTACTGACAGTTTCTCGCCTATACGATCTTCAGAAAAAAAGAAAGAAAAGAAAAGAAAAAGATCGCATAGATTATAAACTGTCAGTAACCAGGGGTTTGACTCCATATCCACGCTACCTTAGTTTATATATCTATGATTTTATATATATTATATATATATATATATATATATATATATATATATGCAGAGCGAATCAATGTTTGTCTCCAAAGGCTTTTTTAGTGTTTACTTTAATGACAAGAAAGTTATACTAAATTATTCATTACTTTTAGGATTAAGTTATGTTTGGAAAAAGATTAATTGGTTCTAATTAGTCGTAATTTGCAATTAAGTCAATAACTGACCCATCTCTTAGTATATATTCTGCCTATCACTTTCCCCTCTCTCTATGTATATCTTGATTACCTCCTCGTTATATATGTTAGTTTCTCAGTGAGAGTAGAGAGGGAGTGAGAGAGGAGGAGGAGGAGAGGGGCGCATTTGTATGTTAAGTTTCATAAACTACCAACCTGGCCAAGATCTTGGCTCTTAAATTCAAATTTGGTCAAACGTTCTCTTTCTGAGAAATCTTAGAAAATGATTTCAATGGTGTGTGTGTGTGTGTGTTGTTTTTGTTTTTTGTTTTTTGTTTGTTTGTTTGTTTTTTCATTCTCAGTGTGTATTTTTGTTCTAATTTAATTCGTTTTGCAAACTCACTTTTCCTTAATCCCAATTATCTCCCTAGAGCTCAATGGGTGACCCAACGGATCATGTTTTGTCTAGTATATATATATGTAAAGGTAAAAAATCCAATTGACTGGTAAATAGGGGATGGTTGTATTTGGGATCATCAAAATCTCACAGTACATTCACAATGTATGCTCATGTTGATGCAAACTTATAGATTTAGACAAGGATTTTTATAAATCCCTAAGAGATCTCAATGAATAATAACTAATAAATGAATTATATACACAGCAATATTTATACTTTCAAAGAAAGAAAAACTTAACAAACCGTCATTTAGCTCTTATAAATTTATTTCGACCAGAAACTCAATATGAGTTTAGTCTCATCAGATAGCATTTACATAGTCTGAGAAAAACAGAATAGAGAAAATATTTTTCTTTTTTTTCTTCATATATATATATATATATATATATATATATATAAAGATATAAATATAATCTACTGAGTCAGACGAACCTACTATTAGTTTCGCATAAAGCTCTTCAGGGCTAAAATCTGACTAGAGAAGAAAAAGGAGCAAGACCAATAAATACTACTAACCACAGTAATCATTTAAAATAGCAAAACCATACTGACCAATAAAAACACATATGCTTTATGCGAAACTAATAGTAGGTTCGTCTGACTCAGTAGATTATCTTTATTACTTGGCTCTACTTAGGTATCGAGCACTTTTTACAAATTAGCTTCTCCTAGCGGTTATATGAATATATATATATCTTATATACATATATATACATATAAATTGTTTTTTCTTTTGGCCAAATACTGTACCAATAGATTATTTTTTGTTGGTACAAATATCTTGGTCTTTTCTTTTTTTCAAAAAATTTTTTCTTTTCTGGTTGAGTGTTTGGTAGTATATTTTTACAATCAAACTCTCTCTGCTGGTTTTTTTCTCTCCGCAAGGATCTACCAACACGCTTGGTATATTAATTATATATATATATATTATATATATATATATATATATATATAATATAACTTTTCCAAGAAAGAAAAATATTACAAATCGTCATCCCAACCCGTCTGATGAGGCTAGAACTCATTTTTTGAGTTTCTGGTCGAAAACAAAATATAACGAGATGACGGTTTTATATTTTTCTTGTATTTTTTTCTTTCTTGGAAAGTTATATATATTATATATTATATATATATATATATGTATATACTATATATAATTTAATATACCAAGCGTGTTGGTAAGATCCTTGCGGAGAGAAACAAAACTCCAGCAGTAATGAGTTGATTGTAAAAATATCTACCAACATCAACCAAGGAAGCAAATAATAAAAAAATTTTTGAAAAAAAAAGAAAGATCCAAGATTTTAATTTTTTGTACCAACAAAAAATATCTATTGGTACAGTATTTGGCCAAAAGTAAAAAACAATTTATATGTATTATATATGTATATATAGATATATATTATATTCATCATAACCGCGTAGGAGAAGGCTAATTTGTAAAAGTGCTCGATTACCTAAGTAGAGCGCAAGTAATAAAGATAATCTACTGAGTTCCAGAACGAACCTAAACTATTATGTTCGCATAAAGCATATGTTGTTTTTATTGGTCGAAGTAATGGTTTTGCTTATTTTAAATGATTACTGTGGTTAGTAGTATTTATTGGTCTGCTCCTTTTTCTTCTCTATCAGAATTTTAGCCCTGATAGAGCTTTATGCGAAACTAATAGTAGGTTCCGTCTGACTCGAGTACGATTATATTTTATATCTTTTATATTNATATGTGTGTGTGTGTGTGTGTGTAATGTGGTCGTGTGTGTGTATGTGTGTGTGTGGAATGTGTGTGCCATGTGTGTGTGTGTGTGTACTTGACTCTAACGAAAATGCTGCACAAAGGGTGCTGAGCCTCTTATTTACAAATGCCGTATGGAAATAGAACTGTTGTCTTGCACAAATCTTGGAAGTAACACCCACAAAACATTTATCACCCATCACATAGAACGTAGAGACGAAAATGATACAAACTAACACTGAATAAACGGAAACGAACGACAAAGATAAGTTCATACATATATCTTTACATGTAAAACTAATGACAAATTCCAGTTCCAACACACATATAATTATTATACAAAGACAAATTAAAACAACATACACACCATACACACACCCTCATTCATTTTCTTGACCCATACCCATCATCAAAACATTTCTCTGACCCAACACCTGCATCACCATATTAAAACAACTCCCCATCTAGAGAGAAAGAAAGAAAAATCCACTAACCACCCCAACCACCCCTGCCCCTTACTGACAACCTACTGTTTTCACCATTTTGAATAATGTCCTTCATTGAAGTAGATCTATATCTTGAGTCCTGAAAGAAGGTCTAAATACCGAAAGTTGCATCGTCGACATATAAACATCCAGTTTCCATAACAACCCCGTGTTTGTCTACTTTCCAATATATCTATGCCACATGTAATGCATACATATGTAATGCGTACAATTTATAGATTCATACAATTGGTGGTCGGCCAAGGCTGTTTTAAGCATTAATATATATATATTATAATATATTTTACTATATTATGTGGTGTGTGTTGTGGGTGTGTGCGCCCACTGTGTGGACTCACTCTCGATCTTGACGCAATGAGGTCATTCCAATGAACAACCCACACAGTGTTTTTTATTACGGTGAAGCTTGATTAGAGCATCCGCACCCTTTTTGGCACATCATGGAAAGAATTTGGTGCAACGAATGCATATATATATATATATATATATATATATATATATATAGAGAGAGAGAAGAGAGAGAGAGAGAGAGAGAGAGAGAGAGAGAGAATCGAGGACCAGATACGGAAAGATAATAAGAATGGTTTGAGGAGAAAGAAAGAAAAGGAAAAGGAAGAGGGGGACAGTGTGTGTGAAGAGATGGTGGAAAGGGAGCGGATTGGGATGTTTCTGAGAGAGAGGGGAGAGAGTGTGTGTTGTTGGTGTGTTGTGTGTGTGTGTGTGTGTTGTGGTTGTGTGTATTTCTGTGCGTTGTTTGTTTGAAAAGACCAGTGGTTGCTAAGTGGACGCGCATCGGCTGAATTGGACGCGATTAGTGTTCGTGTGAGTTTCCATTTGGTCTTTGTTGGATAAAAGCTGGGAATAATAAAAGCCGGTTCTTTTAGAAGAAAGGAAAAAGGGGAAAGGGAAAAGAAAGAATAAACCAGAAGCAAATGAAAGAAAGAAAGAAAAGAGCAGAAAGAAAAAAAGAAAGAAAGAAAGATAAGAAAGGCAAAGAAAGAAAAAAGAAAGAGATAAAAAAGGAGCCAGAAATGAAAAAAGAAAAGAAAGAAAGATAAGAAAGGAGCAGAAAATAAGAAGAAAGAAAGAAAGAAAAGAAAGGAAAGAGAGAAGAAATTAAAAAGGAGCAGGAAATGAAAAAAAGAAAGAAAGAAAGGGTGCCAGAAGATTAAGAAGCAAGAAAGAAAAAAGAAATAAGAAATAAGAAGGGAAAGAAATAGAGGTTAAAAGGAAGTCGAATTCTCCTTCCCATCCGAAATGGCCACCGTCAGTAAAGTGTGAGTGTGTGGGAGGGGTGGTGGAATCTCCGTTGTAAAATGACACATCCTTTCTGCAACTTTGATTGTTGGTGAGGACGTTGAATAAACAGTTCGACAAGGAAGAGAATCGCCGAATTTCCCGCTGACACAATCACAACCAACAGTCGACTACACCACCACGTCCTCACGTCCACCACGACCCCCACGCCACCACGTTCCTCTACGACCACCACAACCACGACAAACACTGAAATAAAAAAAAAGGACAAAAAAAAATGGACAATAGGGAGGTCGATTTTCACTTTTTTAAAAATATTCAAATGTTCATCTAAGCGGGAAAGTGAAGTTGTTTCTAGTAGCTGTTCATTTGTTCAAATGAACAGCATTAGCAACAACTTCAGTTCTAGTGATCTTCTGTTCTAGAAGGGGATTTATCCCGAAATATTAAGGAATTATAATAAATCACAGGGAACAAAACACACCAAAGTTACCTCTTTTTTCTTTACACTTACTTTGCATTGGATAGCATATCAAAACCACCCCAACAAACAATTATATATATATATATTATTATATATATATATATATATATTATATATATAACTAGCTAAAGTACCACGGTCTCATGGACCCGGTCGGTATCACCAATTCGGTCACGTGAAAGTTATAGGCCATCTTGAATTAAACGGAAATAAATATTTCCGAACTTGTTATCAAAAATCTCGCTTAAAAAAACACATTAAAGATCGTACAGGGTTGTTACAAAGAAAAACAGTTAATTCAAAGATCAAATTATCCGATTGGGAAAAAATTAACAGCGTTATTTTAAAAAAAAATAAAATCTTTCGTTTATATGTATTATAGGGTAATTTCAGGCCACAAAAAAATATTTCACAGTAAAATTGACTTAAAAAATGTCTCGCTTTGTGTATAATTTTTAAAAATCAAAATAAATGGAAAATGAAAATTTGAATATTTTTCTAAGAGAAAAACTGATAAAAAATCAATATTTTCCTTACTATATTCTAATTGGTCGAAAAAGTTAAACCAAAATAATTTTTTACGCTTAAGAAAAACAAACTTTGTTTACTGAGAAGCGTCTTTCGTCTCTTGTATTAAAAACAAAAACAAAATTTGTCAGTTTTTGTTCTTCCGTATATATCTAAGAATCACACATTACTATTCAACAATAAAAATTCACAAATTCTTTTTAAAAATATTAAATATAGCGGCTGATCGGACCAATTTTTATTCACCTGAATTCTAAAATTCACGTAGGAAAAAAAAGATTTAATTTATTTCACTGCAGAAAATAAAAATTTAAGCGCCACAAAAAAGATTGAAAATCTCTCCTAAAAAATTAATTTCTTTAAAAAAATTTTTTGTTTTGACAATTTAATAGAATATAGTACCATACAATTACAAAAAAAGCAAAAAAAAAATTTTTAAATATTAATATTATGACATTTTTTGCACTTTTTATTCCGATTTTCATTTTTTTAAACTACTGCGTTGTACGTTATTACAATCATTGATATAGTTATTCAGACTCTTATCTTTATAGAAAAAAATACAAAATTTTTCTGACGCGTCACTATTTTTTATCTCATAAAATAAAATGGGAGGAATAGACTCTGTAAAAAAATATTTCCCTAATATATTTTAGAAAAAAAAACTATTTCCAGATATATTTACATCCAAAGTGAACCATTTATGGAAATTTTCGTGAAAAATCAGACTATTAATTGCTTTCTCATTTAGATTTTTTTTAAATCCTCTTTATCGTTAACTTGTTTTTAGCTACGTTAAATTTTCAGTTGATTTAACAGTGCAAAAAATTTGAAAATATTGTTTTTCAATTCTAATTTTCATTATTTCCGTAAGCTGAAAATTTTTAAAAGATCATCAGTGATTTGTTTAATGTTTTTTTTCTTTCAAAATTAAAAAAAAACATTTTCTAGAAAATATTTATTTTTCTGCCAAGTTCATTGATGTTAAATCCTCTTATCGTAAGTTGTTTAGCTACGTTTAAATTTCAGTTGATTTAACGGTGCAAAAAAAGGGAAAAACATTGTTTTTCAATTCATGATTTTCATTATTTTCGTCAGCTGAAAAATTTTTTCTTAATCATCAGGAGTTGTTTAATTGTTTCTTTTTTCGAGTGGAAAAAAGTTTTCAAGATGATATTAATTTTTATGCAAAGTTCATTGTTGTTAAATATTGGGGGGGGGGATTTCACAGGAAAATTGGTGGTAACTAATAACTAATAACTTTATCAAATTTTGTAAAAATTCACCGAGAATTGTCTAATGAAAAAGGTTGAAAATAAATGTTATATTCGAGACGACACTAATATGAATGAATTAAAGTAACTTCTAAAGGTTTTGAAAAATGTTATAAATGATTAAAAAGAATCTCCGAGCATTAAGGGCTGGAATTTTGAAAAACGGTCGGAAAATTAGGGTGACCCAAAACAAACAGAACCCTAATTATTTATTTATTTGCCATTAAACCTAACCCTAGCACCCCAATCCTAACTCTAACCCCTAACCCTAAACCCCCTATGTATAAAATTAACAGTTTTATTTAAAAAATTGTGGGTTTGTTTTTTCTGGTAACCCTAATTCCGACCGTTTTTCAAGTTCAGCCGAGATTAAATTCGAAACCATTTTTGACGGTTTTTAGTAAAAAAAAAAAAAAGAAGAGGAAAAAAAAGCAAGTGGTGATCTTAATTTTTTTTTCAATCTTGCCTTTTAAATCATTAAGAATTATGATAAATTAAATAACAAATTTCTTTTTCAGTTACGTACATTTAGAATTCATTTTATTTTTATGTTTGTTTAATAAACACGAAAGAAACAACAAAGCTTAACTTAACATTTCAAACACTGTTTATATACGAAATGTTAATTTAAACTCTTCATATAATTTATTCAACTACATCCGTTTTTTATGTTTTAATTTTTTATTGCTTATTAACTAATGTTTACTTATTTATAGAAATAAGTAGTTATATAATTAATTACCTATTTTTGTTAAAAGCTTTTTTCAAAGCTCCTTTGTATATACGAAAAAATTAATATAGATTTAAAAACAAACTTGAGTATTAAAGTTTTCGTTATATTGTTATTTACTGTAAAAAATAATATCAATCGATAAAAACCAACATCTTCTTACCAAATAAATATTGTAAGATAGACTATTTTCATTCATTCTAACAAATTAATATTTTTAAAGATAGGAATAAAAAAAAAAAAAAAAAAAAAAAAAAAAAGATTGCGATTATGAATAAGATTTGGTTATTCGTCAAAACATACTTTTGCTGTCCGAAGCAAAATAATTTTTTTCTAACTCCCCTATAAAAAATTAATTCAATTGATAAAGGACTCATACAAATTATATGTTGAGAAAGAATAATCTTTCTCTTCTTTCCAAACCCATATGGATATTTTTAAGATTGGAACTTACTTAAAATAGGCGATAAATGAGCTGAACGGCTTAAGAACATGCGAAATTTATTCATTAAAATTGAATTTTCAATGCTGATATTCGCCTATAACGAAAAGTCAGGCAGATGACAAAATTTCATCATCAGCAGAGTTGGTATACAGACAGGTTTCGCAAATTGGGCTTTGATTTTGGCTTAATTAATTAATTATATCCTTTTTAATCAGTAAAAATCAATAACCAAATTTGGCATGTTTCTAGTTAGAAGGATATTAATATGTAGCAAGATTTCGAATCAGGAGTGACCCCCGTTTTGAACTTATACGTCGGACACGTACCTGCCAAAACTTACTCTTATATAATATTATATTATATATGGCTGCTGTATTTATATGAGTAAATAGTTGCTCAATATCGTGGTTAGAGCATTTAGATATGTGATTTTTCAAACAAAGTTAGTTTGCGTAAAGTTATGCTGTGTGAGAGAGCGGGGGCACATGGGTGTAATGGTTGCTAAGCGGTTATATATGCGCGCTTTTAGAAGGCTGTTTCTCACTTGGGGGTCCCATTTACTTTTACCCCGTCTTCCGGTTTTGTGTCTAACTATATATTATATATATCTATTATAATGGAGATTGTGTGTTTTCTGTCTGTAACCGAAACTATATTCTAACGAGTCACAATTCTAGTTATTGACATCACATTCTTCATGATTTTATTTATATTTAAACCTCAATTATTAATAAAATTTCTTCACTTATTATGTATGTTGTCCATTACTACAAATTAACATGCAATTTATTTATAATATACAACAAAATTAGCGGTTATCAGTGTGAACGGGAAGGCTAATTTGCATATATATTAAAAATGATGATTTATAAAATATGTGTTAGTATTATTGATTTCTACACTGTTGGTTTTTATTTTACTATGATATAAGCAAAAATCTCTTCAATGAATCTTAAATGAAATCATTAACAAGAAAAAATAAACTGTATTTTATTCTTTATTCCTTTATAACTAAATTTTAATATAAAAAATTACAATGAAAGAGGAGAATGATGGAAGAGTAAGTTTCACTTTTCATTTTTTATTATTCCCACTACCTCTGTTAACATTCTTTTTGAATCTGCCTTTCTAATTTAAGATACATATTTTCATTACCATTAAAACTTAAATACTTGCACCCGGAGGGTGCATATATTCAGTATATATAAAGTAAATAAATATATATTATGTTTTGTAATAGTCAATTGCATGGGAAACTAAATATAAACAAATATGTAAAAAAAATATTTACTTATTTTATTATAATATTGCTCTATCACAGACATGAGCACTTCTCCTAAAAATACTGTATATATGGCTTACTACTGTCTCATCCGTGAGATAGTGTTAAGCATACCTGGTGTAAATATATAATATATATATATATATATAATATATTGGTGTGTGTGTGTAGTGGTGGTGGTGTGTGTGTGTGTGTTGGTGTGTAATTTTGAGATCGATATCCTAAAAATGAGTATAGAAAATCTTCACCAAAAAAAAAGGAGTTGTTGAAATTAATAAATTTATTCATATAAATTCTATTGAAATTTTTCAAAGACAATTCCGTCCTATTTCATCGGCAAGCATTTTATCAGCCGAAATAAATTAAATTCATTTCAATGTCTTCTTTTCATGAGGAAATCATATGGTCTATTACCACACACACTCACCACACCACACACTATATATATATATATATAATATATATATGAAGATAGGGAGGGTTGGAGTAAAATCGGACTAAGATAGGTGAGGTAAAAGGAAAGTGGACAAAATCAATCACTCAATCAAGTCTGAGAGGGGACGAAAATATTTCGTCCTTACTAAACGCAAAGGACTTCTCAGTCAGATGACTGAGAAGTCCTTCGCGGTTTAGTAAGCGACGAAAATGTGTGAAGAAAAATGGATTGGAATGAATCCGACATTTTTTCCGCCTTTATTGGAATCACTTGTTGATCCTAATTGCATTCAATAAAGGCTGAGGAAGCGAAATTTAAATTCCAGCGGAAATATACTACACATTTTTTGTCCTGAGTTTGTTTTGATTCACTACTTTACTCATATACTATATATATATATATATATATATAATATATATATATATGTGTGTGTGTTGGTGTGTTGTGTGTGTGTGTGTGGTTCTTGTGCAGCTCCCATCTAGGTTATTCTCAAGGCGTTTCGTTAGGCGCCAAGTGCGTGAGCATATACAGCATACTGATATAACCACAGCATGGAAGGAATTGTTGGCTTAACTTGTCAAGTGAGGTCGGATTTCCATATGACTGATAATTTTGTTTGTGGTCGGACCACGCTTTTCCTATCGTATTACATCGCTTCCCGTCGGATGAGATATTAACTTACCTAGGATGTGAATTGTTCTACAGGCTTAAGAGGCTTACCGTCGGACTGTGATATGTCTTCCTTTCCTTTTGGAAAAAACATGAACTCAGGTTTATCGGTTGTTCACGTAGAGGCCGGATTTTTTCATTTGCTGCCTTCTCCAGGCTATTGTATAGTGACTCGGCATGTGCGGTTGATCTACAGGAAGTGCTAGGTCATCTGCGTTTAGTCTGCGTCATTGTGCATGGTTACGGCCACCTTGCCCCAGTGTTCACATGACCATCCCCCCCCAGAGTGAGACGGACAAGACATGCGCGAGAGCAGCACGAACTCATGTTTCCCTGTGGACTGCGCAACAAAGAACCCTACATTGATCAACTTTGCGGTGGATACTTGGATGGCTGCGCAGAGGACCTCCCTGGGGCAATTAAATGACTTGAGAAGGTTGGCGAGAGATTGTATGGATATCTGTGCTAATTGCGTGACATGATGATTGATGATGATGTTGATGATAAGGTGGGTCGGGCGGGTTGGTGTAGTTGATGCTTTTTTTTTGCAAGATGCAGTCTTAAGGCGAGGTGCGGGGTAGGGGTAAGGAGACGATGGTTGATCGAAAGGTGTCAAGGCTGAAAACACCTGGGGTAGTGAAGTTGGGCCCCAATCCCTTTTTAGGGGTGGGGCGTAATACTCATTAACTTTTTATCCTCTGTTTCTGCTGATTCCCCCCCCTCTTTCTCTCTCTCTCTCTTCTCTCTCTCTCTCTCCTTCTCTCTCCACACACACACCACCACACACACACACAACACACACATACAACACACAATATAATACCGCCACATACATACAACAGATAGAGACATATACACTAGGTAAACACATACCGCGCACACAAAAACCCTAACCGTTTTAGGTTGGTTAATCATGACGGTTTTTATAGTTAGGACCCAACGCCCACCTTAACCCACCTACCCATCCCCACCCCCTTTTGACTGTAATAGCCCACAACCCCCCCCAACTCTAAACTTCAGGTAGTGCTGTTCTAGGACTCTTAGAAAGAAAAAAAGAAAACCACTACCCTACAGTTTCCTTCTTTTTTCCTTTTTTTTTTCTTTTACGTTTTTTTTTTTTTTTTTTTTTTTCTTTGTTTGTCTTACCATCTCTACCCGTTACCCGAATTGCCCGACAAAAAGGGCCGGGAAAAATAAGAGAGGGTGGCGGGTCGTGAGGGTGTGCTGCATTGTGGAATAAAAAGTTCGAAGCGTACGTAGTTTGGGGTAGGGGTGCGCTACCACTAAACAAGCGTAGGACACGTACAAAACGCCGCGTATTAAAGTGGGGTATGATTCTCAATCAAACACAGCTGGAAGAATTGGCGGGAAAAAAGTCAAGGGTCACATGACATTTAAAAGCAGCCATGAGCGAACTTGCGGGCCCCGGGCTGTATGGTGGCCCGCTGTTGGTTTATCTGAATGACCCCCCCACTAATTTTACCAAGACTATATATATATATATATATAATATATATATATAATAAAGTTAAATCTAATAAGCAAATTATGCCTACATTACTGTGTCCCGCGGAGCTGCATGTGCGTCTGCAGATGCTCTCCGAACCCCCCACCCCCCACTTCTAGCCGCCTTCTTGAGGCTCGCGGCCTCCTAGCCCCTCGCAACCCCGCCACCTCCAGCTGTCACCACAAGAGGACCCCCCTCCCTCTCCTGCACACAGCGCCCGAGCCGCAGATGACCCCACTAATATTAACAAGACTATATATATATATATATTATAGAAGAGATATTTTTACCGAAAGAAAAAATCTGCAAGAAGACATGCATATCTAACACAAACATATGGGAGGTTTGGTGTAGAAAACCGATGCGGCCATTGGCACCTCCTTGTCAGACAATGGACGAAAAGGCTT
The DNA here is from genome assembly GCA_023376005.1 of Doryteuthis pealeii. Classification (NCBI taxonomy): domain Eukaryota; kingdom Metazoa; phylum Mollusca; class Cephalopoda; order Myopsida; family Loliginidae; genus Doryteuthis; species Doryteuthis pealeii. Next base: position 41,012,983 of record CM042174.1, on the reverse strand, counting down.
TGAAAAAGACGTGGAAAGAAGCCACCACAGAAAAAGAGAGCCAGAAGGAAGGGAGATAGCAGCCAACTCCATGGAAGCATCACCGGTTTTTTTGAAGGCCGCTGCAACAGAGATTGGCATTTCAAAAATAAAATAATGGACACTACGCCATCGTCTTTTAACAGACGACGAATTACAATATATATCCCCTAGCGGTTGAAGCACTCTAGAGGGGATTTCCGCTGACGACCGCCAACTTAAAGCGTTAAATGCAACGGCTCTTCCTATATAAGGGATGGGCAACTCTATGACGGCCTTTACATACAAAAAGCGATAGTTATTAAAACAGTTAAAAACGCCTTTCGCATTCTGTAGGTGATGACAGCCTTGATGGTTAATTGGGGGACTGAACACTGAACCGGATCGATCTTTCAGTCCCGGCTCTAGGTAGCTAACAAATGTCTAGCCACACTGAAGAGACTTTGCATAAGTCGAAACACGTGTCTGCTGGATGAAATATATATATATATATATATATATATATATATATATATATTAATACTGTTGGTATCATCTATTTACTATGTATCCTCCTTACTATATATATATATATATATATTATGTTCATCTCTCTCTCCCCGTCTCTCTCTCTCTCTCTCTCTCTCTCTCTCTCCTCTCCTCGTCTCTCTCTCTCCTCTTCTCTCTCAATATAATATATATATATATATATTGTATATATAATATATATATGTTCCTATCAATCTATTACTATCTATTATTTCATATCTATCTATCTAAATTTTCTCGCTCTCTCTCTCTCTTCTCTATATATATATAAGTTATATATATATAATATATATATATATATATTATATATATTCAGTGCATATCTAAGTATCTCTGTTCATTACAATCTATCTATCTATCCATGTATATGCATATCTGTCAAATATATATTCTATCTGTTTATCTATCTCTCTGGTCTCTCTGTCTATCCTTTCATTTATCTTCATATCTATCAACTAAACACCAACAACGTCTGGGGATCCCATTGAAAACGCCGATAAATGATGGATGTTCCAAAACGGTAAATCTTCACAATGCATTCATGCAGCAGGAAATAATTATTTGCCTTGACGTTTTGTTTGCAAATCTATTCTGCAATTGTTCTTCAGCTTCAAGAGTGGGATGGGTAGGTGCGTTTTCATACGTTGTGTGACGTGGGTGTTGCGAGGGGTGTTGGGGGGGGGGGTATTTATTTATTCCAACGTCAGTAAGCTTATCATTTCATCCGCTTTTTAATTCAAACCTTTTCTCTTGAAAATCTTCCTATAGAATTTTACTCGAAGACATAGATTTCTTATTTCGCACTCTTGAAAGCCAAAATCTAATTCAGAATGGACCATAATTTCCAGCAGGATAATTAGCAAGAAAATACAAAGTTTTTATTCAAAAGGATATAACAATTCTTTTAAACTAACATTCATGCCTGTTGCCATTATAGTAATATCACAAGGCCCATTTCTTTCTCTTGAGATTTTCATTTCCCCAAGTTTACAACTGCCGGAGATAGAGAGCACGTCTCACTCTGTCAACGCATAGTCCCCCAACTCTCCAAACATTCAAAAAAAGGATAAACAATTCTTGTAAACTCTTTATCATCCTTAACGTTTAATGTTACCCAGGAAAATTAAATTATTTGCTTTAAGATATACTAGAAGTGGCACTCGGGCGTCGCCTGGGTAGAAGGGTTTTAAGTTAGTTCTCGCAGATTCATTATTATTGAATTGTGAGTTGGATCTCCCTAGGATGCCCCATAAATTAAAAATCCCTACGTAAAAAAAACTCTGGAAATAAAAATATCTATTGTCTACAATATTAAATGGAAAAAATTCCATGTTGTTATTCAGGTTCTTAATTTTTATTTTTTTTAGATATCTTTCATGGATTTAAATTCAAAATCTTCATTTTATTTTGCTCAGAAACCAAGCCCTGCTGAATTTAATGTGTTATATATATTTTACTTGTCGTTAATTGTATTATTTTCGAAGTTTCCTCCGGACATACAGATTCACTCAACTGCCCTTATATATGTAAAATGGGAGAAAATGAGAGGATCATCCGGACCAAATGTGGAAACATGTAGACAAACACGGGAGTTACAATGGATGAAAGTATATTAGTCGTTGTGTTTGCTATATCCTCTTCATTACTTTGGGGCTACTTACCTTTCTTTCTTTTTATTATTCTTCTGGCCGTCTTTGGAATTTATAACATCTTGATCTTGGTCTGGAATCTTCTAAGTCTGGACTTTCATTGGGGACTTCGGGTTCTGGTCTTCTCATTTGGGGATTCTCTTTATCAGAAGCCCTGTGTCATTGTAGTTTTTAGATAAATAACACAAGACTTCGATTTACTTGATCTTATTTTATTTTAAATCCCCAACTCAGACCAAATCTGCACAGATGAGAACGGCGGCGCCGTAACTACGCGAACTTACAACCTACGAGCTCGCTCCACCTTCTAACTGACTGAAACTTACTTACTATCTAAACCGGAAGAGAGGGCCTCTCACCGGTTCTTCACGCTATCCCGGAAGATAGGGTTGGACTAGGTCAAGCTGTTCACTCATCTTCAAGGCCGTCACTCGACTTAAAAACGCCATCTGTTTCTACACTATTGCACATAAATATTAGGTAATCTAAGTAATATGTAACAGTGTGTAATGTTTCGAACATTAGTATGACATAATTTTCCAAATGGAGAATCATGGCGAAAAAATAACTTATCCCCAAAAAAGAATTAAACTTAAATCCTTGCCTTGTGCCATCTATTAGTTTTAGTTAATATCACAAGGCCACTTTATTCTTTCCACACGCACATACTGCCGATGAGAGAGGCACGTCTCACTCTGTCAACGCATAGTTTCCAACTCCCTGCATTCTTACGCTCACTCTTTCCACTTCCCCTCCTCACCACTGACACATCTCGAACCAGGTAGAAAAAAAGGCATGTGCGCATTATGCTGATCTATCCGTTTTAAAATTGTCCATGCTAACTTTCCTCTCTCTCTCTTCTCTCTCTCTTCTCTCTCTCTCTCTCTCTCATCTCTCCTCTCTCTCTCTCTCTCTCTCTCTCTCGCCCTCCTGATTGTAAATTCTTACGTTTAATTGTTAATCATGAAAACTAAAATATTTGGTATATGATTATATGTCAACTTTATTTTAAACATCAATTAAATAAAAGTTATCTATTGAATCTGCTGCTATCTATGCTGCTACTTCACCCTTTCTCGTTCTATGTCCTGTTCTCGTTGGTGCGTCTCCTCCGTTCATTACTCTCTCTTCTCTCTCTCTCTCTCTCTCTCTCTCTCTCTCTCTCACACCATGTTAGACATAATTTAGACCCCCATTGATCAGGACATTAAGGTCACGCGAATGAAGACACAACCACCTCCAACCTCCACCTCCATCTTCGATCCTTGACCTGTTGACCATTATATATTATTATTATTATTATTATTATTTTATATATTATATATTATTATTAATTGAAAGTCGTAACTTTCGACTTGGACAGAAATAAAAAAAAAAATAGTAAGAACAAAAAACGTGAGAAAGAGGCAAGAGAAAAAGCCAGACCCCACCCCACCCCCCACAGGGAAATGGGTCAACGAGCTGAAGACATCATAAGACCAACCACTTCCGTCACCACCCACCTGCACTCCCCCTAGGAGTGATAATGGTGTCAAGTCTGTTTGCTTTTAAGTTCGAGGTTGTTACTCTTTGTGGCAATCACCAAAAAGACACCTGGCATCTTCTTTACTGCGGGTGAAATTGGAGGAAAAAAAAGCCGCTTGAAACAGCATTGACGCGTAAGTTGAACCTAATGAATTTCTATGGTGTTATTATTAAAAGTCTCATCTCGTCAGACGTTTGTCTGTCTGTTAGTCACCAAGTGAAGATTTGATAATAAGTGAGCTTCATTGTTATTGGCTGTTTGTTAACTTGCTTACCCATTTCATTCATCGCTTACTCTTCTGCTCTCAATGGAAAAAAAAAACTATAAAAACACTTTGATACACTACAGCTGTGTGCCTTACGATTATAATTACTACTTACTATACAATATTACTACTACTTACTACTGCTTGTGCTCCAACTACTACTAACTACTATAATAATAATAATAATAATATAATAATTATATAATATAATAATAATGTCTGTTAATGTTGTAGAATCGATCTCCACGGGTAATATTACCAAATTAAACAGCCAGAAATGTACTATTTGAACTTTTGAACGAGGCTTGATAATTTATCTACGTTAGAAGACTATTGAGTTTGATTCTCACTGGGTGCCTGATACATTCCGACCTTGTGCCAAACTTAAGTCTCTCTCTCTCTCTGTCTCTCTCTCTCTCTCTCTTCTCTCTCTCTCTCTCTCTCTCTCTCTCTCTCTCTCTCTCTCACACACACACACACACACCACATATCTGAATGAAAAACCTATAACACTTTATACAACAAGCTGTGGGTCTTACTAACATCACTACTAATACTAATACTAATACCACGGCTCTTCGGGGCCTGTGTCTATTAATGAAATCCCCCCCCCCCATCAACAATGCCCGATTTAAGGGGAGGGCTGGTTATTGCCAGTGTCTAGGCCCCTCGAGGGGAATGCCGACGGATCGACGCATTTTTTTGTGTTACACCCATGAGCTTCTGCTTGTGGGTGGCCCAGGCATAAAAATGTCCTTGTGTTCACCCTCATAAGTGGGATGAGAGGTAAATACTACTATGCTGCTACTATACTAATACATACTACTGTCTCCGTTAATGTATAGATCGATCTCCACAGTGATAGCTACCTGGTTAAACGCCAGAAATGTACTAGTTGTCTGAAACTTTTAAGAAGAGACTTGATAATTCTATTATTTGGATTTTTCGGACTGTTGTACTCGGCTCACAATATTCAGCCGATGTTGCTCTCCGGCTTCTTTAGGTGTTTCTTGTTTTAGATGAGTTTGATAATTTGTATTATTTAGATTTTCGGGGCGTTGTTTTCATTTTTATTGCTATATACATATAACAGTGATGCTGATAGCTTTTGATTAGTGCGTCCTTTGGACGCACATATTTGCTTTGAATGAGTCCCCAGGAAATTTTATGGTCCCAACTAAAGTTTCTTAATAGATGTAGGGTTTTTATTTATATTGGGGAAACAATTAAAGTTATCTAACTCGGTAGAGATCTCTTCAGACTAGACAAAATACATAACAAGAATTTTTGAAGATGAGGCTTGATAATTTGTATTATTTAGATTTTTCGGACTGTTGACCTCATCTTCATTGTTATTATACACAACGCTTCGGTCGATGGCCCTCGACCCTCCTAAGGTGTTTCTTGTCAAATCGGAATTGTACAGTTTACCCCCGTGGATTGAATAGAGGGTTCGGTTCGAATTTTCGTGAAAGGCTCCAGATTAAGACACGAAGCATGATAATTAGTAATTATTTCACTTCTTGGACCACCGTCCCCATCTCTATTGCCACACCACACCAGCGTTTTGACCGATGTGTTCTCCGGTTCTTCAGGTGTTTCTGGATCATTTCACTAATCATGTGTCAAGATTAACTTAGTTTTGACACAAGCCAGAAAAATGGGGTACCCACTGAGAATTACAAAACAATAGTGTGCAACTCACCTCGCTATTACACCGCACGAGACGCCCTGTGTTTTAATGCATGAGTGAACTAGGATTAGAAAGTCGATTTCAGTGAAGTGAAAAGCTAATACCTTCCTGTCGCTAGTTATTATTTGCACTTTTTCGGAGCCTCTCTCCATCTCTATTGCCAACACAACGCTTCGGCCATATACCCCCGGCCCTCATCAGATTGTTCTTGTCGAAATGAGAAACCTTTGTTATATACCCTTATATATATTTACCAACCCCTCCGCATGAGCAGGATGTGACACAAGGTCAATTTCTTAAGCGGAGTTCAACAGGTTTTGAATTCAGAGTTTCCTTCTCCCGTGGACCCGGTTGCCTAACCAAGGTTAAAGAGCCCGATCTGCCTACTATTTAGCCCTAGCTGGAGGGAGAGTAGGATTCATACCTTTCCCAAGTGTATTAGCGCTAAGTGGAAATGCAATTAGCACGTCCAGGATTTGAACTCGCGCGACGAGTCCATTTCCCATGACCTTAACCATTACACCACGTACACGATATTACTCCTTATAACATCGTACGTCGAACATCGGGTATATACATGATAGAGGAAACTCGGTGTAATATATATATATATATATAATATATATATATAAAAGAGAGAGAGAAAGAAAGAAGAGAGAGAGAGAGAGGGAGAGAGAGAGCTTGTTCTAACTTCTTGTCTGGCTGTTTCCTCTATTTCTTTGGCGTCCATCTTGTCGTCCAGCTGTTCTCTTACTAAGGGTTCTTCTTTTAAGGGCTACTTTTTTTAGTCATGCAATTAATTAAACACAAGACTTTTTATTCTTGATCAAGATCTATTTAACCCATTCTTATTCGCGCGCGGTGAGAATCAACCACGCAGTAGCACGTCAATCTCAGGTTGAAACTGAAATCTAAACTAACTAAAATCGCACATATTATATAATATATATATATATATATATATTATATAATATTATATATGATAAGTCATCCACAGACACGTGTTTCGGATTTCACGCCTCTTCAGTGTGGCTAGACACAAACAATTATCCTGGCTAGATCGAACTCCGCTGTCTGTGGCCGAGTGGATAAGAGGTGGATACTAGGTCAATTTCTAAGCTGCTCCTTTCTTTCAACCGAGAAATGTCAGAGAGTTCAGGTCCGATTGAGAGCTCAATGTTTAATTTTGTAAACAGAGCAATATAATTAGTAAAGACAAAAGCTTAAAATCGGGTAATAATGAACTTCATCGGACCGATTCTTTATGAAAACGTTTTCAATAAAGAATGTGGTCTGACGAAGCTCATGGGTATATTCAGAATACCTATGGTGGAAATGTACCAGGATCTAATAATACCAGATTTTTAAACTTTTGTCTACATTTTTCGATTTGTTTAGCCTTACATTTGAACATATATGCCCGCCTAAATTCATTAATTATTAACTAATTAATTTTCAAATTAGGTATGACTCAATTAAGCACATATCCTCCAAAAAATTGTCGGCTAAAAGCCATATAAATAAACACATTGTTTATTTACTTACTCTCATATATATATATATATATAATATATATATATATATACTCTATCCACGATATTGACACCTATTTACTTACAAATATAACGCACTATACTATTTTTATTATTACTATTAATGTATATATATATGTGTGTGTGTATATGTTTTGTATGCGTGTGTGTGTGTTTGCTACAGCAAAATCACAATATATATATAATATATAATATATATATATATCTTTTATATATTTATGTATAGTGATTCTTTCACACACACACACACACACATATATATATATATATATATATTAATATATTATATTGTGATTTTGCTGTCCAAACGGCTTATTAATCCAAAATCATGATGTAAATAATGCCTAACTTGTGAGGAGTGGCCTACGGGCGCGCCAGGGGGGAGCAACACCCCCAACCCAACCAATCCTAAATACCAATAGGCAAAACATCTGCCCGAGTTCCATGAAGAGAAATTTGACACGTTATTACCAAAATGATTGGAACAGTTCACGTAAAGGAACATTCTAACCATAACAGACGAACTTTTATATTTTTGTCATAACAAAGAAATTCTAGGGGTGGGGTGGGGGTCATGAGTCATTGTGGGAATTATGACATTCTTCAAAGGACTATCATCATCATTATCATAACATCATGAATGCGTGCCGACAGTACGAATTCCCATGACTTTTCTAGCCACACGTCTCTATCAGGTCTTCACTCTTGGAAAGTCCTCTAGACGGCATCTATGTCCGTCGGAGCTGATGAATGTAAGTTTGCTTGTTCGGCTAGACTGGTGTATCCATACATAATAGCCATAGTGTTATACCTCTTCTTCTGGTTTATAAATGGCGAGAGTGCTTTCATTACAGGTGACCAAAAATTTGGTTTGTTTTTTTTGGGGGGGGGTGTGGGGGGCGGAGCTGGTAATCTGCATCACTAATAAATATATATACAGGGTGACCTCCCTCCCAAAAACAGAATTGGTTCTGTTTTTGTTTTTTTTTGTGTGGGGGTCACTCTGCTACTTACTTTCTTTCGGGAGACTCCGTGGTTATGTTTCCCGAATATTTAAGTTTTTACTTTCTTTCGAAGTAACTGGCTGCTACCTTATTTTATGAAGTCTGTTTCTTAATTTCTTCTGTTTTTCTTATTTCTGGGCTAAATAATTAGTATAATTAGATAATTAGTGAAATAAATCACTAATTAGGACTGAGCCTATTCTAGTAGATTACCACCCCAACGGAGTTACAAGTTGAAATTCAGAGTTTTTCTTCTCTAGACGGGCTACCAGGTTAAAGAGCCCAGTGAATAGATCACTAATTAGGACTGAGTCTATTCTAGTAGTGACCACCTCAAGCGGAGAATTAAGAGGTTTGAATTCAGAGTGCTTCCTTCTCCTAGACTGGTTGCCTAACCAGGTTAAAGAGCCCCAGTAAATAGATCATTAATTAGGACTGAGCCTATTCTAGTAGTTACCACCCCAAACGGAGTTTAACAGGTTTGAATTCAAAGTTTTCCTTCTCCTAGACTGGTTGTCTAACAAAGGTTAAAGAGGCTCAGTCTTCCCTACTATTTACCCATAGCTAGAGAGAGAATAGTTGGATTCATACCTTTCCCAAGGTATTAAGCGATCTTAAAAAATGTCAACTGGTCCGTAACTTCCTAATTTTTTGAGAAGACTGCTCTAGACGTCATCCAGTGTCGCACAAAGCAGATGAATGTAAGTTGGTGCTGGTGGCTAGACCCGTGTGTCCAAATGTAAGAGTCCAATGTGAATGTCACTTATGAGTTCGTCTTTAACTTCACTAGCAGTGTCACCAGCCATCTATTGCTCGTCTTACTTGGAAGGATGGGCGGTAGTGGACCGTACAGTGCTGTTTTGTAGAGTACTGGTTATAGGATTTTAGCAAGCAGTGCGCAGCATCTGTGTAGTCCCTATCTAGCTCTCTCTCTCTCTCCTCTCTCTTCTCTCTCTCTCTATCTCTCTCTCTCTCCAGGCGTTTTGTCCAAATTACAAATGGTGTACTGATATTGCTACAGCCTGGAATAATACTGTTTTTATTTTATCAGAGAGTTCAGATGTTCATATGGTTGATAACCTCTCAGTAACCATCAATACTTTATTTATGCGTATGTTGACATTGTGGTGCAACCATATAATAGTACTGACACAGCTACAACCGTAAGAATTACTGTTTTATTTTATCAGAGAGATCAAATTTCCATGTGGTCGATAACCTGTGATAGAAGTCCATGCTTTACTTATGCGGATGTTAACATCGCCTTCAATAGATGAGATATTGCTACCAAGTTGGGATATCCTGTAGGCTAATTGCTAAAGACGACCATCACTTGTATCAAGCCTAACTTTAATATTGCAAAATTAAATATATGTATTTACCCAACCCCTCCACCACAGACAGGATGTGACACAAGGTCAATTTTTTAAGCAGAGTTTTTAGCTGGCTTGAATTCTGTGCTTGTTTGTTTGTTTTTTTTCTAGAACTGGTTGCCTAACCAAGCTAAAGAATCCAGTCGTCCACTATTTACGCATAGCTGGGGGTGGGAGAAAAATTGAGATGCCTTTACTAAAGCATAGCGAGGATTTGAACTCGTGTCTCCGAGTCCCTTTCCCCCGATGATATGCATTACACCACCTAGTAGAGTAGTAGTAGTAGTAGTAGTATGTTGACAATTTTGAAGCTGGTTTTCCTTCTCCTAGACTGGTTGCCTAACCAAGATTTAATTTTTTTCGGACTGTTGTCCAAATCTTTATTTTATTATACACAACGTTTCGGGCCGATCTACCTCGGCCTTCTTCGGGTGTTTCTTGTCGAACCCGGGAACCTTCTTGAACTTGGGAGCCCACATGTTTGGTTTGTTTTGTTTTACGGCATATCAACCTCGGTGGGTCATTTAATGCCGACAAAGTTTTGAAATAATTCATTTTTAATGGATACTCAATTTTTTTAATACATTTTTTCTTTTAACCATAGATGGACCTAACAGGTACTACCACTACATGGGACAATTTCTTAAACACATTTTTTGGAAATCATTTTGTTTATTTAACCCATAGATGGGATCCTAACAGGTACTACTATCCCGGGTCAGAGTGGACCAGGGAGCAATGGTGATGAAGGGGTGCTCCCACATTCCCAGGGCCTCCAGAATGGAACCTAACCATCAGATAGAGTTTAACATCATTCCCAGTACATGAAGACCCTCAGCCACCGTCTTCTAGCACTCATATGATAAAAAGGGTTGGGGCTTGCCATTGGGCAATAGGGTTGGGGCAATCATATAGTGCTAGGGCTTGACGTGACCAGCCGATTGATCGGAGGGGGTCTCTCTGACCGCCCGGCTCTAGTCTAAGTGTAGTGTTGCATGTCATGGACTGCTCAGCCACCTGGGTTCCCCCACATGTCGTAATCGGGAACCTTCTGGAACTTCGAGCCGAACCTTTTATTTTATCAGTTTGGGTAGATTGTTTCTCTTTCCGTTAACAATGACCGGATACAAGGTGGATGTTCTGTTAAGTATTCTCTTTTCACCTATTGTCACCCGATTATGACATAAAGGTTCCCGAGTTCGGAAAAAAAAAAACACAAGAAGAAGGCCGTAGAGCACATCGACCGAAACGTTATGTATATGACAATAAGAATGTGGACAACTACATAATAAAATTATCAAGCCTCATCTCAAAAATATCAAGAAATACCTAAAAAGGCCGAAGAGCTATCGGCCGAAACGTTGTGTATATAGCAATAAAGATGAGGACAACAGTCCGAAAATCTAAATAATTTCAGTGGCTGATGTCCAAATATATTTATTATAAAAAGTAAGTAAATTTGGCAGAGTAATTGACAGCGAGGGATCTATCCCTTTTTGGTAGCGCTAGACCAAGAAGATTGTTTTTGTTGAGGTGGAGCGCCACAGCAACCGTCAGCACCACACTTTATCGCACAGATCAAATTATTCAATCTGTGTTACTCATCCGCCTGAGTTGGTGGGACCAGTATCGAACCAGGAACCTTGCGATTCCTAGGCAGATGCTCTACCGACTGAGCAAGAACCGGTTCCTTTATTTATCATAGTGTATAAGAAGACTATGTGCGCCGATATTTTAGATGGGGATGGCCTATCTGTCATGAAATTCTACATTCAAATTTAAGTGTGCTTGTATGTGAGTATTTTGTGTGTGTGTGTGTTGTGTGTGTGTGTGTGTGTGTGCTGTGGTGTTTGTATGTGTGTGTTGTATGTGAGTATTTTGTGTGTGTGAGTTGTGTGTGTGTCTTATGTGTTTTGCGTGTATATGTGTGTGTTGTGTGTTGTGTGTGTCTGTTATAGTGTTTTTATGTGTGTGTATGTATGTGTGTGTGTTGATCTGTGTGTGTGTCTGTGTATCTGTATGTGTGTGCAGTGTGGGTGTGCATGTGTATCTGTGTGTATACATTTGCGTCTGTGTGTGATGCGTATGTGCGTGTATGTGTGTGTGTGCGCGTGTATGTGTGAGTATGTGAATCTGTTTTTTGGGGTTTTTGTTTTGTGTTTTTTTACCGGTGCGGTAACCCGACTGGTACCGAGAGGAAATACCACACAACAGTCGGATTAGGTTGGTCTTTAAAAAAAAAAAGAAAAAAACTTACCAATCCTGTAAACCTCAGATCCGTATTAATGCGGTTGAAATAAAATTATTGTAATGAAGAAGTTTAGAGTTTTTTTCCTTCATTTCTGAATATCTTCTCTGTCCTTCCATTCACTGGCACAAGGCACATTGAGCTCTTATTATGGTCTACTACATACAGCTTGGTTAAACCACACATGGAAAGAGCCTAACTACGGAATATATATATATATATATATATATATATATATATATATATATATATCCCTGTGCTACTATACGCTGAGTTGGCGAGGGCCGGTATCGAACTAGGAACCTTGTGGTTTCTAGCCGAACGCTCTACCGATGAGCTAACCCGTCCCTTAAAGTAAGGAGCTGTTGGTAGGTGTGGCACAAAAACGATCTCCTTGGTCTAGCGCTAGTGAAAAGGGGATAGACTCCCTCGCTGATTGGCTGATACCGACTTTAGGCCACCCCGACGACTTTACTTTAATAATTATAATTATATATATTTATATATATAGTATGAGCAAAAAGTGATAAGACAAAACAGGAATATTTCTTATATGTTATTTATTCTCAACTAGTTTCGACCTTAGGTCATCGTCAGGAGAAAATTTATTTTTTGAAGAAATTGTTTATAAAATTTTTTTTTTTTAAGGGGCATTATAAAAGAAATATAGATGTTGAAATATTTTTGAGGGTTTAACATGCTATTATAATCCGGGTAGAGGAGTGTGTTAGAGTAGCAAGTCCATCTGTTCCGTGAAAAAAGCCTCTTTGGGGTGAGCGATTTACTCAGATGAAGGTGAATTTTCTTTGTGTGCGGAACATTTCTACATTTTTCTATTATTATTATTTTCATTTCTTTTGATTATTTAAAAATAATAATAGTTTGAATAATATACACATGGATAAATCCTGACCGAAACACGTGTAAGTAATATTGATTAAAATATCCTATATCATTTCAATTCTATACGTTCTTTCCTTCATTCTTCTTTCAACTATATATATATAAATTTATATATATATATATATATATATATATATATATATATATATATATATATATATATATATAAAATTTTATATATTTTATGACATAGGAACATAGGACATTTATAAATTCTTATATATTATTTATTATTATATTGTATAATAGTTCTATTTTATATTGAGCACTCTCAATAATACTGCACTTTGGCAGACCGTTCCAGTAAAAAAGCTGAAACAGTGCAATCCCACACTATAGTTATATATATATATATATATATAATATATATATATATATATATATATATATATGATAAAAAAATAACAAAAGACTTGAGATTAGCATTAATTCTATTTCAGGAGCTTAGACAAATAAGTCTAAATCTCCCGACTCATCAGATGCGAATCGGAGATTTAGACTATTTGTCTAAGCTCTCTGAAATAGACTATAATGCTAAATCTCTAAGCTTTGTTATTTCTTTACTATATATTTGCTTCGTGACTCTAACATTAAGAGCAACATTGAGCTCTCAACTGCGATTGGTTTTGTTTATAACTCTTATTCGTAAGGAAGATTTATTTCTGGACTTTTGATTATATATAATATATATATATATATATATATATATATATATAGTTATACTAAGCTTTGCATAGACGTGGCGCAAGGACAGAAGTGTGGGGCGCCAATGAGATCGAACTCACTAACAATGGTTTGCGAATCTAGCTTATAACCATTACACCACGTGAGTGTAATGGTTATCAAGAAAGAAGATTAAAGCCAGTCTTATATAAACAACACACAAAATATTTAGTTTCTAGAAAAAGAGAGTCATGTGTGCATGGACAAATGAAAACAGGATAGCCACCCACGGGCTTATTGAGGGGTTTGATCTTTTTGGCCGGGAACACAGATACATCACAACTTCTTTTTTTCTGTTTTTTGGTTTGTTTTTTTCTTTTTTTTTTTGCGTACCGAGCATTTTTTTTTTAAAAAAAGGTCACACCATGAGACAGTCTGTCATTAATTTTCACACGGATACACATTTAAGAATTGTAATATCATCGCCCTGCGGGATATTGTACCCAACTATGTGTATCTGTGTATCCGTGTGTCCGTGTGTCTGTGGCGCGTGTGTAATGTGTGTGTATGTGGACCTATGTGTGTGTGTGTGTGTGTACGGTGATTTCATCAATAAGTCAGTTGCCTTTACACATTTATTTTAGGTAGACAGTGCTCAATATCATTGATAGAGATTATATTTATGTTAACGTAGCGTGGATATGGAGTCAACACCTTTTTTTCTGAAGTCGTAACGAGAACTCGCCTATACGATCTTCAGAAAAAAAAAAGAAAAGAGAAAGATCGCATAGGTTAGAAACTGTCAGTAACCAGGGGGTTTGACTCCATATTCACGCTAGAGCGAATTTTCAATGTTTGTCTCTTAAAGTTACAAATTGGTCAAAAACGTTCTCTTTCTGAGAAATCTTAGAAAATGATTTCAATGTGTGTGTGTGTGCGTGTGTATGTGTGCACGTGTGTGTGTGTGTGTTTGTTTTTTTTTTTTTTGTTTTTTTTTTTTTGTTTTGTTTTTTTTTTTGGTTGTTTGTTTGTTTTTCATTCTCAGTGTGTATTTTTGTTCTAATTTAATTCGTTTTGCAAACTCACTTTTCCTTAATCCCAATTATCTCCCTAGAGCTCAATGGGTGACCCAACGGATCATGTTTTGTCTAGTATATATATATGTAAAGGTAAAAAATCCAATTGACTGGTAAATAGGGGATGGTTGTATTTGGGGTCATCAAAATCTCACTGATATTCACAATGTATGCTCTTGTTGATGCAAACTTATAGATTTAGACAAGGATTTTTATAAATCCCTAAGAGAGCTCAATGATAATAACTAATAAATGAATTATATACACAGCAATATTTATACTTTCAAAGAAAGAAAAACTTAACAAACCGTCATTTAGCTCTTATAAATTTATTTCGACCAGAAACTCAATATGAGTTTAGTCTCATCAGATAGCATTTACATAGTCTGAGAAAAAAAGAATAGAGAAAATATTTTTCTTTTTTTTCTTCATATATAATATATATATATTATATATATATATATATATAAAAGATAATCTACTGAGTCAGACGAACCTACTATTAGTTTCGCATAAAGCTCTTCAGGGCTAAAATCTGACTAAAGAAGAAAAAGGAGCAAGACAATAAATACTACTAACCACAGTAATCATTTAAAATAGCAAAACCATACTGACCAATAAAAACACATATGCTTTATGCGAAACTAATAGTAGGTTCGTCTGACTCAGTAGATTATCTTTATTACTTGGCTCTACTTAGGTATCGAGCACTTTTTACAAATTAGCTTCTCCTAGCGGTTATATGAATATATATATATTCTTATATACATATATATACATATAAATTGTTTTTTCTTTTGGCCAAATACTGTACCAATAGATTATTTTTTGTTGGTACAATATCTTGGTCTTTTCTTTTTTTCAAAATTTTTTTCTTCCTGGTTGATGTTTGGTAGTATATTTTTACAATCAAACTCTCTGCTGGGTTTTTTCTCTCCGCAAGGATCTACCAACACGCTTGGTATATATATAATTATATATATATATATATATATATAACTTTCCAAGAAAGAAAAATATTACAAATCGTCATCCCAACCCGTCTGATGAGGCTAGAACTCATTTTTTGAGTTTCTGGTCGAAAACAAAATATAACGAGATGACGGTTTATTAATTTTTTCTTTATTGAAAGTAAATATGCTCTGTAATAATCTAATTTATTAATTATTATACATTGAGCTCTCTTTTAGGGATTCATAAAAAATCCTTGTATGAATATATGTTTGCACTAAAAGAGCCTACAGGATGATATATACAGTGAGGTTTCGAAGATCCCAAATAGAATCATCCCTTAAACCAGACATTGGATTACCTAACATTCTATATATATTATATTATATATATATATATATATATATAATATATATATATATATATCATACTCACACCGTAGAAGAGAATATTTGACGTCATAATTTCAAACCGTCCACTTTTTCAGCGTCCTTTCTTCAGATTTCAAATTTTGAACAGATGATAAACAAGGACTATCACTTGCTTTTCTCGTTATTCTATGATAAAAATTTTATCACCTTCCTTATACCAACAAATGCCCTGAAGATGATCTAATTAATAGAAACACTGCAGCTTCGGCTAATAAACTTACCACTCAACTTATTTAAACCTGTGTTTTTTCAATTTTCTTATATATATATATATATATATATATATATATATATATATATATATGCAACAGATTCTCTTGTAGACATGTTTTATTTGAAAATGATAGACAAGGATTTCATCTTGATTTTTTTATTCAGCTTTTTGTATTCAGAAAATTTTAGTTTAAAAACTTAGGCCTTTTTTTTTTAAAAAAATGAGTGAAATTCTAATGCAAAAAAATCGTCTGTAAACAAACAACCGCAAGAGGTGTTCTTTTCAAAACAGCTCCCAGCTGGGGTGCCTATTGGATACCTGGTCCATTTTTTATACGTAATTTAGACTCTGTTCTTAGGGGGGGGGTGACAATTTGCAATTTAAATTTTTTTATAAAAGTTATAAAAAAATGGTATGTGTAGGGGGTGTACTGTTGTACAAATAACAAATTTTGGCCCTACCTAATTATCAATCACCCAGAGAATCTTAACTAGTTATAGGAAAACTGCGGGGTGCCGTTATAGTATGTGGCCTACCTTTTTGATTCTGTTATAGTATGTGGCCTACCCGGTTAGAATGTGTCCTACCTCAGTAAGAGTATATTTATAGAGATATAAGTAGTAGGCAATTTATTAAAACTAATTATTTTTCACATATATTCAATTTCAAGAAATCCAATTCATTCATAAACTGTATATAGTAATTAAGAATTATTTTAAAAAAAAGAATTTATCCATAATTTACATGAATCGGAAATCTATTTAATTCCAAAATATTCTAAAATTCTGAAAAAGGGTTAAGTGTTCGTGTTAGGGTTAGCAGTTATCATTATAACCTTATAATATACTTTTTATGGTAGGCCACATACTATAAGAGGGACATGATTTCGTAGGCCACATTCAAAAGGTAGGCCACATACTATAATGTTACCTTTTTTTTATATATATAAAACTAGTTTAGGTTCTGTTATTGAGGAAAAAACGTGACAATTTACAATTTAATTATTTTTTTAAATAAAAGTTTATAAAGAAATGTTATGTGTAGGGTGGAGGGGTGGGGTACTGTTTTGCAAATCACAAATTTTGGCCCTACCTAAATATCAGTCCTTCAGAGAATTTAAAACAGTCATAGGAAAACTGCGGTTTACGAGGTACTTCCGGAATGACCCACCTAATTTCAAGAGAAAAATTTAAATTTCATTTGTTCCGTTTTGTACTCACTCGGTTTACTGGGGTGGGGGGTATATTCAGCGAATGAATAAATTAGAAACCAATTTTCATACTTTTATCTTTAATAAATTAGATCTACTAGCAAATATATGCACCCTCCGGGTGCAAGTATTTAAGTTTTAATGTAATAAAAATATTGTATTAAATTAGAAAGGGTAATGAAACTAAATAAGAATACAGATAAAAAGATTTGAAACAGAGGGAGTATAATAAAAAATGGAACAACTGAAACTTACACTTCCATCACTCTCGTCTTTCATTGTTATTTTTTCTAATTTAAGTATTTAGTTATAAGAGGAAGTAAAGAATAAAATTACAGTTATTTTATCTTGTTAATGGATTTCATTTAAGATTCATTGAAGAGATTGTTGCTTATATGCATTAAAATAAAACCAAACAGTTAGAAATCAATAATACTAATCACATATTTATTAAATTCGATTTTTTAATATTAATATGCAAATTAGCCTTCCCGTTCACACTGTAAACCGCTATTTTGTTGTATATATAAATATAATTGCATGTTGTCAAGTATGTAGACATAGTTAACAGTATTAATAATGTAAGAAAATTTTATTAATAATTGAGGTTAAATAAAAAATAAAATCATGGAGAATGTGATGTCAATAACTAAGAGAATTGTGACTTGGGTAGGAATATAGTTTCGGTTACAGACAGAAAAACACACAATCTCCATTATAATAAGATAAGATTTATATGGTAAATATCAGATTCGTGCGTCCTGGCCTCCTGTCCTAAAAAACGTTGAGTGGTGCCTGCTAAAAAAGTGAACCGTCCTAGTCACGAACCACTTAACTATTTGAAGGCGTTTTTACTGACAAGTTTTTTATCGACAAGTAATTGTAAATAATTTAACACCCCCCCCCCCACCTCTTTAAAATATATTTTTAGCGATTGACAAATATCTTTTATTAGTGGTTTGAAAACGTTAAAATCAACAAGTTAATGCTATAAGAACGCGATATTTTACAGTCACACCCCAGGCTTTTTTATCGATAAGTAAATGTAAATATTTCACACACACACACACACACACACACACACACATCTTTAAAATATCGTCTTTTATTCTCGGTATTTTCATTTTATTTTAATTCAAAACAACTGTCATGTATTTTTAAATAAACCACGGTTCACTTTTTCAGCAGGCATCGCTTAGCGTTTTTCTGGGTAGGATGCCATTTTTAGTTTATTATCTTATAGATTATATATTCTTATATCTTATATTATTATAATTATATATATATTATTATATATCCTATATTAGATGTTATATTCTTAGAATTGTATTTGTGCGGGTAAGAGGATTGGCGAACAAAAGTTCATTCGGGTCTCGAACCCGGCCAGAGGTAGCTGTTAAATGGTATAACCGCATTGATGAGACGTGATACCTCGAAACACGTGTCTGTGGATTACTTTATTATATGCTCCCAATTTGGTTGAGCACTTTAATTAGAAGGGATTTAATTGCAAAATTCACCGTATTCGGCGTACAACTAAGCCTTGCTTTGTTTATATAAAGTTTGAGGCCTCTAGTGAATTCATTTCCGCTTAGAAATGTAGCGATTAAATAGTCTCCTATATTTGACAGCTGCCTGTGGCCGTACGGTTAAGAGGGTTGGCGAACGAAAGTTCATTCGGGTCTCGAACCCGGCCAGAAGTAGCTGTTAAACGGTATAACCACACTGATGAGAGGTGATACCTCGAAACACGTGTATGAGGATTACTTTATATATATATATATATATATATATATATATATTATATAAGGTATCCAAAACTAGTAGTAAGGGATGATTCTACATGGGACCTTCACTGTAGAATCACATTGCATGTTTTAGTAGTTGCAAATACAAGGATTTTTATAAATCCCTAAAGCGAGCTCAATGTATAATAATCAATTTTAGATTAAATACAGAGCAATATTTATACGGTTTATTGTGTTTTTCCTTCCTTTCAAAGGTATATATATCTTATTATAATGGAGATTGTGTGTTTTTCTGTCTGTAACCGAAACTATATTCCTACTCAAGTCACAATTCTCTTACTTATTGACATCACATTCTCCATGATTTTATTTTTATCTAAACCTCAATTATTAATAAATTTGTCTTACATTATTAATACTGTTAACTATGTCTACATACTGACAACATGCAATTATATTTATATATAAAACAAAATAATGGTTTACAGTGTGAACGGGAAGGCTAATTTGCATATTTATATTAAAAAATCGAATTTAATAAATATGTGCTTAGTATTATTGATTTCTAACTGTTTGGTTTTATTTCAATGAATATAAGCAAAAATCTCTTCAATGAATCTTAAATGAAATCCATTAACAAGATAAAATAACTGTAATTTTATTCTTTACTTCCTCTTATAACTAAATACTTAAATTAGAAAAAATAACAATGAAAGACGAGAGTGATGGAAGAGTAAGTTTCAGTTGTTCCATTTTTTATTATACTCCCTCTGTTTCAAATCTTTTATTATACCCCCCCTCTGTTTCAAATCTTTTTATCTGTATTCTTATTTAGTTTCATTAGCCTTTCTAATTTAATATAATATCTTATTACATTAAAACTTAAATACTTGCACCCGAAGGGTGCATATATTTGCTAGTATATATATATTATATATATATATATATATATATATATATATGTGTGTGTGTGTGTGTGTGTGTGTGTGTGTGTGTGTGTGTGTGTATAATTTATTGTATATTTTTTTATTATATCTTATATTATTATATCTTTTTGAATTCATTTTTCCGTATATTCAGTGAATGAATAAATTAGAAACCAATCTTACTTCTTTTATCTAGATTTTTATTGATGGACGAGGCTGTTTGCATTTCACATAGCGCTAATATATTTGGGAAGGGTATGCATTCAACTAATCACCCTCCAGCTATGGATAAATAGTAGAGCAAACTGGGCTCTTCAATATTGGTAAGGCAACCAGTCTAGGAGAAGAGAAACTGAGTTTCCCAAGATGCATGTTACTTTTCAATTTAAAATTGAAAAATGAAATTATTCAACCGTCAGATTGTTAAATATGC
Organism: Doryteuthis pealeii; assembly: GCA_023376005.1. Lineage (NCBI taxonomy): Eukaryota > Metazoa > Mollusca > Cephalopoda > Myopsida > Loliginidae > Doryteuthis > Doryteuthis pealeii. Next base: position 40,992,572 of record CM042174.1, on the reverse strand, counting down.
CCCTATAATTTAAAACAATATTCTTGAATAAAATTTTGATTCACGGATTATGAGAATATTCAAATTTTTCTCCAATACACAGATCATATTCATATCAAATACATTGATTTTTCAAATCTTTTTTTGTTCTTTTAATTATTCCATAATGTAATTACAGCAACAGCGTGTGTGTTAATCATATTGATATTAGTGATGATATTATATCAAGACTTCAATATTTTATAGAAAAGATCTTTTTACCGAAGATGGAAAAATAAAATCGACTTTTCCTTATTTCTAAGACAGATGGCTTACACGTAGTGTCTTGTCTAGTGGAAAGAGTTGATGTACTGGCACGAAGATCGAAGTGTAGTATCTGCTCGAAGCATAAGCAAAATAAAGCAATTAATGACAAAGTATATATATATATATATATATATATATATATATATATATATATATATATATATATATATAAGTTAAGAGAAAGGAAATGAATCCGATGGTATAAGTATAGATATGAGTCCGGAGTAAAAACAAGCTCTGAAGATGATTTTTATAAATCGGAATATTGTACAATATTAGCTATGAATATGATATAAAATGTTTTCACTTTAACAGCATATTGTGTGTTTTCATATCCTTTTATCTATCTATCTATCTATCTATCTATCTATCTCTCTCTCTCTCTCTATATATATATATATATATATATATATATATATATATATATTATATATAATATCACCGGTTCTTGCTTTTTCTGCCAAAAATATGAAGATTTGATTTATATTCGAAGATATTTAAAAATCAAAATATACATAAAAATAGCATTGAAATTTTACTTAAAATTGTCCAGCATTTGTAAATCTCAAAAGTAAACAAATCAATACACCAAAGTTTCCCCCTCTACCCAGGTGATGCTGGGTAGCCGCTTCTAGTCGATATTAAATTGTACATAATTTCATCTCACTCGTATTTAAAGCTTTTAAGTAGGTTAAAGCCATGGAGAGACTGAGGTATTTTGGTGGAAGCAGGCTGCACAAGAAGAAGAACATAAGTATCTGGGGGGGGGGTATGGATCGGTCAGTGCATGTACGTAGTTAGCTAGAACCGGAATAGCTGTATAACCACTTTTGTTACCCTTTCACCCAAACGTAACACTTCCGGTTTCATGCCGAGGCGCGATGACACACCTCTGTATTTGCTTTATTGAAGAAACGGGTTCTCTGGAGGGGGATGCAGAGGTGTGCCCCTACTAAATAACTCAGTGTAGTATCTGTTGCAGATACAACGACCTGATAAACTTTGGTTTAAACAAACTTCAAAAGAATAAGCCATCTGTGAAAATTAAAAATGAAATAAACAAAAATGATAAAGAGAAAATTTCAATATAGATATTTCAATAAATTTATTTGGTTTGGTTTGGTTTGGTTTTGTTTTACGGCATATCAACCTGAGTGGGTCATTTAATGCCGATAAAGTTTTGAAATAAATCAATTCTTAATGGATAACAAATTTTGCTTATTAACTCATCTTTTTCTATTTAACCCATAGATGGGACCCTAACAGGTACTACCACTCCGGGTCAGATTGGACCAGGGAGCAATGGTGATGAAGGGGTGCTCCACATTCCACAAACCTCCAAAATTGGAACCTCACCATCAGATAGAGTTTAACGTCATTCCCAGGACATGTAGACCCTCAGTCACCACCTTCTAGCACCCATATGATAAAAAGGGGTTGGGGCTTGCCATGAAGGCAATAGGGTTGGGAAAATCATATAGGTGCTAGGGCTTGACGTGACCAGCCGATTGATCGGAGGGGGCCTCTCCGACCGCCCGTCTAGCCCAAGATAGGGCCAAAGTGGAGTATTGCAAGTCATAGACTGCTCATCCACCTGGGTTCTATCCTTAAGCATCACGGCTCGTCACCCATGGCCAACAGGTGACCTCATTGGGGGAGTCTTACCCCTCTGCAGAGGTGCAGTTGCTGTATTCTAACGCCCCACCGACAGGGCGGAAATAAATTAATTGAAAAAAAAAAGTTAAAAAATATTTAGGACCAAGTTACCTTTAAGCACCCCAGGGGCGACCTGGATTCAGAGGGACATGTTTCGCTTTGCACCGTCAACGTCCGGTTGTTTGTTACCAGACGATTTTTAGACGCATTTTTTTAATTATAAAATTAACAACTAACCCTAACTCTAATCCTAACTCCTAACCCTAACCCCTAACCCTAACAAACAACCGGATGTTGACGGTGCAAAGCGAGACATGTCCTTCGGAATCCAGGTCGCCCTTGGAGTGCTTAAATGTAACTTGGTCCGATATTTACGTTTCTTCTTTCAATATGGCCTAAACTGGTCACGTGACCTATTTTGGTGGTACCTATTGTTTAGTCTATCACACAGGCATCAGATGGCTTACAGTACCTTCGGTTACTACGTGATCACCCATCTGAATACTGAACAAGTTCATTGCTGTCTTAACTTCTTTGATCATATTTAATAATCTTTGTTTTAGTCTAGAACACAGACATCAGGCTGCTTACATTACCTCCTGTTACTAAAATGGTCACCCCATCCAAGTACTCTCCAGGCCAATGGATACCTTAACTTCAGTGATCTTATTTACTAAGCTGTGCATAGCCAGACAAGTTGATTACACTACCTGATGATCCTAAATGGTCACCCATCTAAGCACTGAACAAGCCAATGGCTTTCTTAACTTCAGCGATCTTATATACTAATAATTACTTAGTCTAGTAAACAGGTCTCAGGTTGCTTATCGTAGCTGCAGTTCCTAGATGGTCAGTCACCCATCTAAGTAATGAACAGGGTCATCACTGCCTTAACTTTAGTGATCGTAGTTTAGTTTTGTCTATAGTACCTGCTGTTATTAAATAGTCACCCATCCAACTACTGAACAAGCCCATCGCTGCCTTAACTTCAGTGATCGTATGTAATAATCTTTGTTTAGTCTAGCACACAGAGTACCTGCTGTTATTAAATGGTCACCCATCTAAGCAGTGAACTGACTCATCATTGCCTTAACTTCAGACATCATATTTTCTCATCTTTGTTTACAGGTATCAGGTTGCTTATAGTAAGTACCTCCTTTTACTACGTGATCACCCATCCGAGTACTGAACAGGCTCATTGCTGCCTTAACTTCACTGATCTTTTTTTACTAACCTTTGTTTAGTTTGTCTCACTGGTGATCGTAGGTTGTTTAAAGTACCTGCTGTTATTAAATGGTCACCCATCTAAGTATTGAACAGGCTCATCGCTACCTTAACTTTAGAGATCTTATTTTCTAATGTTTGTTTAGTCTATCACACGGGCATCTGATTGCTTACAGTACCTCTTGTTACTACGTGGTCCCCCATCCGAGTTATGAACAGGCTCATTGCTGCCTTAACTTTAGTCCAGAACACGGGCACCATAGATTTATACACATTTTTTTTTACCTCAAAACTGCAAAAGTGGCCTTTTTTTTTTTTTTTTTTTTTTTGGTAGTGATTCAGTTATACACTTTTTTCGGCTGAACTTGTACAAAGGTGTCAAAATTAGGGTGACCCAGAAAAAACAGAACCCACATATTTTGTAATAAAACTGTTAATTTTAACTATGGGGGTTTAGGGTTAGGGTTTAGGGTTAGGCTTAGGATTAGGGTTGGGGTTGGGGTTTAGGGTTAGTTTAATGCGAAAATGAATAAACAATTTGGGTTCTGTTTTTCTGGGTCACCCTGTATACCAATGACCCAGAAAAAACCGAACCCACAAATTTTTAATAAAAATGTTAATTTTAACTAGGGGGTTTAGGGTTAGGGTTAGAGTTAGGGTTGCGGTTTAAGGTTAGTTTAATGGGAAAATGAATGAATAATTTGGGTTCTGTTTTATCTGGGTCACCCTAATTTTGACAATGTTGTGCAAGTTCAGCCCTTTTTTCATCCCAGAACTGCAAAAGTGGATTGTTTTGAGTTTTTTGTTTTGTTTTGTTTTTTGGGGTTTTTTTTTGTTTGTTTTTTGTTTTTTTTTGGGGGGGGTATTTTTTTTTATTTATATCTTTTTTTATTTTTTATTTATTTATTTATTTTTTGTTACTCTGAAATAGAAATATCTTTAAATCCTCGGCAAAATTACCAGCGGATAGTAATTTTCAATTTATTTCAGTATAGGAGTTAATAAGTTTATAATCTCAATTCTCTTAAAATAACAACGCTGAGATATAAAAAAAATTTTAAAGTGTATAACTGAATCACTACGTAACAATTTTAAATTTATACAACATCAATTAATGCTGTAGTTTGTTTTTGGTTGGTTTTTTTTGGGTTTTTTGTTTTTTTGTTTTTTAACTTACAAATGAATGTTTTCCTTAGAATTTGATTTTTTATTATAAGTCTTAATCCCAGTTGAGAAATTAAAAATATATACATTGGACTTCATTTCATGTCCCACTAACACCTGTCCGGTAGACTATGGTAAAAACTTACGCTACTGAATTTACAGTCTACCAAAAAGATAATTGCTTAGATTTAGCAGAAGGCGGCAACTATGGGGCACCCAGTGAGGACCGTATTCACAACTAAGTAGCAATGAATCTGTGCAGTAAAGTGAGAAGCTGGTGGCAGGTGTGGCGCTCCGTCTCAGGCGCCAAAACAATATCTTTGATCTAGCACTAGTGTAAAGAGGATAGACTCCCTCGCTGTCTGGCTGATACCAACTTTAGGTCACCCCGACGATTTTACTTTAGTAGATTAATACTGTTGCTAGTGAGTTTGCCTCTCACCGAGTGATCTTTCCATTTTTTTTTTCGAGACTAAGCTAAGTTTAAAGTTTGTAAAACTAAGCCAGTAGAAATGTTATATCCGCAGCTAAAGAACCCCCCCCCCCTTTTTTTTCTTCTTATTTCTGTTCCTGTTGTTTTTTGATGAGAGGCAGAGAAAGTGTTTCGCCGTGAGAAGAGAAATAAAGAATGAGGTGTTTTTACCTTGGTGATCCAATTGATGTTCTAGGACATTTCACACACACACACACACGCACACACGCACACGAGTCTTTTTTTTATATACACCGTAGTAGTAGTTAGATTAAGACACACACACACACATACACACATACACATACACACACACACACGCGTTGTCTACACGTGTATGTGTATCTATCTATCTATCTATCTATGTGTGCACACGGACACGAGTCTTTTTTTACACCGATTAAGACAGCTATATTAAGTAGCTCGATTAAGACACACATACACACACACACACACTCACACACACACACACACACACTTATACACACATACACACACACGTTCTCTACATACGTATGTGTATGTATGTATCTATCTATCTATGTGAGCACACGCAAACGAGTCTTTTTTTATAACGTAGTAGTAGCTAGATTAACACACACCGATACACACACACACACACACACTCATACGCACACGCGTTTTCTACATGCGTATGTGTATCTATCTATTCCTCTTTGTGTGCACACGGATACGAGTCGTTTTTTTATTTACACCGTAGTAGCAGATAGATTAACACACACACACACATACACACACATATATACACACACACATGTTGTCTACACGCGTATGTGTATGTATGTATCTATCTGTGTGTGCACACGGACACGGGTCTTTTTTATACACCGATTAAGACAGCTAGATTAAGTAGCTCGATTAAGACACACACACACACACACACACACACACACATACACACACACATACACCCCCACACCCACACACACACATACACATACATAATGACACACACACACACACACTCACACGTTGTCTACATGCGCCGGTGTAGTATTTATCTATGTGTGCACACACATACGAGTCTTTTTTATACATCGTAGTAGTAGCTACATTATGACACACATACACACACACGCACACGGATATTAACACACGTACACACATACACACACACACACAGATACATACATACACTCACATGTTGTCTACATATGTATGTATGTATCTATCTATCTATATGTGCACACGCATTCGAGTCTTGTTTTATACACCGTAGTAGTAGCTAGATTAAGACACACACACACACACACACACATACACACATGCACACACACCTTGTCTACATACGTATGTGTATGTAATGTATATATGTATGTATCTATCTATGTCTGCGTGTGTGTGCGTGTGTGTGCGTCTCGTTTGTTTGTAAAAGGTCCGGTAAGCCAATCACGGCTCTCTAAGCTCGACCACGCACTGTGTGTGAAAGAAGAAGAAGAAGAAGAAAAAGAAGAAGAAAACTACACAACTGATTGAAAGAGGGAAAAGCCTACAAAATTCGCTCTTTCTATCTTTCCGCTTTTTGTTTGGGGGTAACACACCAAACTAGTGGGACGCTTGGTCGGCAAACTAAGAGTCTCACCCACGGTTAAGACAAAACCACGTGAACAAAAAAGAAAGAAAGAAAGAAAAAAAAGATTCCATTCATCGGTTTTAAGTCGAGTTCAGTGTTGTGTTGGCTGGTCGGATGGTTGGTTGGTTGGATTGTGGGTTCTGTTTTGACAAATTCAGACACGCATAGGAGCGATTTTTGTTTTGTTTTGTTTGTTTTTTTGTTTTTAAATCTTGCGCAGAAGCCCGTACATACTATGTGCCGGTTTTTGCTTTCTTTAAAACTGGGACAAAAGTAAATGGACGAATAATAATTATTGCGTGGATCTTTAAAAAGAAAAGATAAGAAAAGAAAAAAAATCAAACACACACAAGAAAAGCTCACAAAAAAGAGAGATCTTTTTTTCTTTCTCTTAAAAAGAAACAAACGAAAAAAAAGAAGAAAAAAAGTTGGGTTTTTTTCTTCCCCTTTATTACATGTGGATATAACACGGACTTCAATGTGATAATATCTTTTTTTTATTATTATTATTTCACAAAAACTGGATTTTTATTTATATTTGTTTCGAGCGCGTGGATATTATCTTCGGTAGGATCGGACACTTTTCAAATATCTTTTTTCCTGGTATTTTTACGAAAAGAAAACATTTTCATTCGGTGGATTTTAAAAGACCAAACACATTTTTTCAATCATTCACAATTAATCAAGGTAAGTAAACAATAATAACAATATTATATATATATATATATATATATATATATATATATATATATATATATATATATATATACTTTCTTTCTTTCTTTCTTTCTTTCTTTTTTCATCTCATTGATATTAATATCTTTTCAGCGAACGAAAATTCCCAAATTATCTGCGACACACGAGTCTTTGTTTTGCTTTATTTTTTTCAATTTTTGTATCTTTTTTTATTTATTGTATTCTTTTTTTTTTTTTTTTTTTTTTTTTTTTTTTCTTTTTTTTTTTTTTTTTTTTTTTTGTCACTCCACAAAATAGTAAGAATGATTTCGTGTTTGTAGAACACACAGTTAGGATGAAATTCACGAATGCTCTACTATTTATGTAATATAATGGTCCGGTAGATATGAACAGACGAGATAGATAGATAGATAGATAGATAGATAGATAGATAGATATGAAAGAATGATAGATAGATAGATAGATAGATAGATAGATAGATAGATATGAGAGAGATAGATAGATAGATAGATAGATAGATAGATAGATAGATAGATAGATAGATAGATAGAAAAGACTATGATAGATAGATAGAGATAGATAGATAGATAGATATGAAAAGACTATGATAGATAGATAGATAGATAGATAGATAGATAGATAGATATGAAAAGACTATGATAGATAGATAGATAGATAGATAGATATGAAAAGACTATGATAGATGGATAGATAGATAGATAGATAGATAGATAGATATAGATAGATAGATAGATAGACTAGATAGATAGATAGATAGATAGATAGATAGATAGATAGATAGATAGATAGATAGATAGATAGATAGATAGATAGATAGATAGATAGATAGATAGATAGATAGAGATAGATGGATAGATAGATAGATCTATGATAGATGGATAGATAGATAGATAGATAGATAGATAGATAGATAGATAGATATGAAAAGACTATGATAGATAGATAGATAGATAGATAGATAGATAGATAGATATAAACAGAGATAGATAGATAGATAGATAGATAGATAGATATGAACAGAATGAGATAGATAGATAGATATGAACAGACTTAAATATATATATATATATATATATATATATATATATATATATATAGAGAGAGAGAGAGAGAGAGAGAGAGAGAGAGAGAGAGGTGGGTGCGTAGATGTAGGTGTGTGGTGTGATAGCTATCGTCGAGGGAAATGGACTCGACGACACGAGTTCAAATCCTGGATGTGTATGTTTGAATTTCATTTAGTGCTAATAATACCCATGGGAAAGGTATGCATCCAATTATTCTCCCTCCGGTTATGTGTAAATAGTAGCTCAGGCTGAGCTCTTTAACCTTGGTTAGGAAACCAGTCTAGGAGAAGGAAGAAAAACTCTGAATTCAAACTTTAACACTTAACAAAGTGACCATGTGTCACATCCTGCTCGTGTGGAGGGGTTGGGTAAATACATACTACTTAACTATGACTTGCTAACCATTACCCTGTGGCGAGGTTCTCCTGTCTATGGGGGTGTTTCGGGGGAGCTTCGTATTGGCTATTGGGGGGGGTATTACCCCAGTGTTCAAGTCCACGTGAAAACCATGATTTCGAATACAAAATAATGTTCGAGGTAGACGAAGATTGGCGCTACAAGTCTTTCTTCTAGCCCACTATCATTTAGCCAAATTAAGATAAGCTTTTTTACCAAGCTTAGTTTTGTTTGGCACAAGGCCACTACTGTGGGGCACTCAGTGGGGAACAAACTAACAATGGTAAAAGTCTGATTACGAGGTGAGATCTTTAACATTGCAACACCTCTTTGTCTGTCTATATCACTCACATACCCCACACACACATTCTCTCTCTCTCTCTCTCTCTCTCTCTCTCTCTCTCTCTCTCTCTCTCTCTCTCTCTCTCTCTCTCTCCATATATATATATACTCAAAGTTATACCTTGTCTGCTTATATCTCACAAACATATTATCTCAGTCTATTACAGGATTGATATGAACATAAATAGATAGATAGATAGATAGATATGAACACACCGATAAATATAAATAGATAGATAGATAGATTGACATGAACAGACTTTGATAGATAGATAGATCGATAGATAGATATGAACAGACCGAGATAGATCGATAGATAGATAGACAGATAGATAGATAGATAGATATGAACAGATTGAAATAGATAGATATAAACAGACCGAGATAGATCGATAGATATATCAGTTCTCCCTGTCTGTCTGTCTGTCTGTCTGTCTGTCTGTCTGTCTCTCTCTCTCTCTCTCTCTCTCTCTCTCTCTCTCTCTCTCTCTCTCTCTCTCTCTCTTTCCCCGCTAAACCTTTATGAATCAAAACTTTCTCAATACAATTCGCCTCGTTGTTTGTGTTGATGTTCGTACTAACAAGAAATGAAAATCTAGACAAGAAAAGACTTGTTCTCACGGGTGGGAAAAGGGTGAATGGAATGCCCATGACAATAGCGGTCAGTCTTCCACCTTATCCCACCCCAACCCCAACCCCATCTCCAATTTTAAAAAAGGTCCTGAAATAACCAACAAGAAATTAAAGTATTTGTAAATTCTTTTTTCGAAATCGACTGTTTTTGGGGTTTGTTTTGTTTTTTTTTTCTTCTTTTTTTTACTATACAACCAAGTTTTACTACTGCTTCTATAAATATTTCAACAGTGAATATTAGAGCATTATTGGTTACTAGCATTATTGGTTACTAGCAGTGGCTACCCGGCGTCGACTGGGTAGAGGGAGATTTTTTAAGTTAGTCCCGCAGATCCATTATTACTGAAACGTGATTTGAATCCTCGTGAAATGCCCCATTTAAATCCCTATGTAAAAAATAAAAAAAAAAGACCTTGCATTGATCCAGCAACTCTGAAAAGAAATCTTAATGTCTACTATCGAAAAAATTTTTTTTTTTTAAATCCATGCTGTTATCATTTAGATTTTATTTTTTAATTGTCTTCACGAATATAAATCAAATCGCTATTATTTTTGCTAAAAAACCAAGCCTGCTGATATTTAATGTGTATATATATTTAATTTGTCGTTAATTGTTTTTTTTTTTTCGAAGTTTGCTCCGGACATACACATACACACAACTGGTCTTTATATATGTATGTATAGATAGATAGATAAATAGATATATAGATAGATTCATTCATTTATTCTCTCTCTATCTCTCTCTATCTCCCTTTCTTTCTATATCTCCCTCGATATCTTTCACTCTTTCTATGTTTATTTCTTTCTCTATCAATCTCTCTTTTTCTTTCTTTCTTTCTTCCTTTCTTTCTTCCTTCCCCCCCTCCATCTCTCTCTCTCTCTCTCTCTCTCTCTCTCTCTCTCTCTCTCTCTCTCTCTCTCTCTCTCTCTTTCTCTCTCTCATCGTATCCTTGTTGGCCAAAAATCAAACCTTACCCAAATCATAAAAGCCTATCGCCCCCCCCCCCCATGATAATTGTTACATTTAGCAGCATATGAAACGAAACAACAGATATGTAAATATATGCAAATATAACAACTATCATGAGACGCCGATATTAAAAAGCTTTATATGAATACTAGAAGCGGCTACCCGGCATCGCCTGGTTAGTGGAGGGGGGACAAAAACAAACCTGGTTTATTGATTTGTTTACTTTCTGAGATTTACAAATGCTGGACATTTTTAATTAGAATTTCAATGCTATTTCTATGTATATTTTAATTTTTAAATATCTTCGAATATAAATCAAATCTTCATAAGTTTTGTACAAAAAGGCAAGAACCAATATTTAATGTGTATATATATTTGCTTTGTTGTTAATTGTTTTATTTTCATAGTTTCATCCGGACATACATACACACCGACTGCCCTTTATATATGTATAGATAATAATAATAATAATAATAATAATAATAATAATAATAATAATAATAATAATAAAAAGATAAATAATGAATAAATAAATAAACAAATATAATATAAAATATAAAATAATAATAAACAATTATAATGAAAATAAATAGATATGAAAAAGCTGTGGAATATGAGGGTGAAAGTGATACCAATGGTAGTTGGTGCACTTGGAACGGTCCCCAAAGATTAGAAAATAGAATAGAGGACCTGGAAATTAGAGGAAGAATTGGGACCATCCTGGCAACAGCATTGTTGAGATTGGCTAGAATACTCAGGAGAGTTCTGGTTACCCGAGGAGACTTGTTGTCACCCAACCTCCAGGAAAGACCATCAGCTAACGCTGGTGTGAAAAACTCAAAAATATAATATAAACATAACAATTATCATAGGACACCGGATAATAATAAAAAAAGTTCGATTAAATGTTGGGGGGGGGTCTATTATTATTACTACTAGCAACAGAAAACACCCTCCGGGCGTCGTAAAAATTAATTTTTGAAAGACATTGCCTGAGAGGGTGGGTGTTAAAAATTCAATGTCAGAGGGTTTGTATCATAAGTAAGACAAATCCTCATATTTATTAAAGGAGTAAAAAAGAAAAAGAAAACAAATTTGAAATGAAAACTGAGCCCCGTCCCTCTCAAATAAAATGTTGCATGCATGTAATAATCAAGCAATTATATTTTGAATATTTTCCACATCAATTTTACACAAAATCGTAGGTATTTTGACCATACAACAAAATGGTATATGCATAAACCAGAATCTGTTCTTGAGAACGAAACACATAAAATTCTCTGGGACTTTGAAATAAAAACGGATCATCTTATCCCAGCAAGAAGACCAGACCTAGTGTTGATAAACAAAAAGAAAGAACTTGTCAACTGGTGGATTTTGCAGTTCCAGCAGATCACAGGGTGAAGCTGAAGAAAAATGAAAAAATGGACAAATATCTGGACCTTGCCAGAGAACTGAAAAAGTTATGGAATATGAAAGTGAAAGTTATACCAATTGTAGTTGGTGCACTTGGAACGGTCCCAAAAGGGTTGGAAAAGGGTTTGGAAAGTTTGGAAATCAGAGGAAGAATTGAAACCATTCAGAACACTGCACTGCTGCAATCTGCCAGAATACTCAGAAGAGTCCTGGGGACCTGAGGAGACTTGTGTCACTCAGACTCCAGTGAAAGACCATCAGCTAACGCTGATGTGAAAACTCAAAAGGAGTAAATAATAATATATAATAATAATAATAATAATAATAATAATAATAATAATTGAAAATGGAACACAAAACGATAAGATTGATGAATACCTTGACGTTGCTAGAGAACTGGGAAAACCGGGATATTAGGGTGAAAGTAATACCAATTGTATTTGGTGCACTTGGAACGGTCCCCAAAAGTTTAGATAATTATATAGAAAAAGTACTGTTTTTACTCCCTTGAAACCCGCGAATTCTTTTACAAAAGAACGGTCAGAATTCTGCAACGGAACCAGAGGCACCAATGGTCTATTGTGTACAGTCTAATAGATTGTAAAAGAAGTAAAAACAAAGAGAGAAAAAATTTAGCAGTTATATGGATAGAATACAAAAAGGCGTACGACAGGATCCCACAACGTTGGATAATAGAATGTTTTAAAAATTGTTCAAACTCTTCGAGCAAGTAATCACTTTCATGACGGGAGCTATGGAAAACTAAAGAGTGGAACCAACAGAGGAAGGACAACGCCTCAAAGAATTTTAAAATACAAAGAGGTATCTTCCAAGGGGTCACATTGTCCCCTTTACTATTCATCATAATGACGATACCGCTAAATCATATCCTAAGAAAAGACAAAGAAAGATATAAATTCACAAAAACACAAGAAAGATAAACCACCTTAAGTAGACGAATGATATCAAACTTTTTGGCAGAATTTAAAAATACAAAGAGATATCTTCCAAGGGGTCGCATTGTCCCCTTTACTATTCAACATGATGACGATACCGCTAAATCATACCCTAAGTCGAAGGATATAAATTCACAAAAACACAAGAAAAAATAAACTACAGATGATATCAAGAATTTCCAAAAATAAAACAAATCGGCTACCCTACCGGTCCTGGTCGAATAGTGAAACCTGCTTTTAGGCTTATTATGCCGGTCATCGTAAAATAAACAAACCTACTTTTATGCTTATTTTATTGTCGCTGTAAAAATTCTTTATTATGAAAGTAATGTTAAAAATATTTTGTGAACGATAAAGATACAAAAATTCTTCGAAATGAAACATATTGTATAGTGGGGTTAGGGTTAGGGTTAGGATTAGGGTTACAATTTTATGTCAAATTTACCTTCTTTATGTCATTTAATTTGTTTACATGTTTGATCACAAACTCATAACGATATCTATATTTTTTACAACGACCGAAACGTTGTGTTTATAACAATAAAGATGAGGACAACAGTCAGAAAAATCTTAATGATACAAATTATCAAGACTCATCTAGAAAATAACAAGAAACACCCGAAGAGGCCGGAGGACACACCGGCCGAAACGTTGTGTATATAACAATAAAGATGAGGACAACAGTCTGAAAAATCTAAATGATACAAATATTAAAGCGTCATCTCAAAATAGAAAAAACACCTGAAGAAGGCCGGAGTGTACATCGGCCGAAACGTTGTGTATTAACAATAAAGATGAGGACAACAGTCTGAAAAATCTAAATGATACAAATATTAAAGCGTCATCTCAAAAATAGAAAGAAACACCTGAAGAAGGCCGGAGTGTACATCGGCCGAAACGTTGTGTATATAACAATAAAGATGAGGACAACAGTCAGAAAAATCTTAATGATACAAATTATCAAGACTCATCTAGAAAATAACAAGAAACACCCGAAGAAGGCCGGAGAGCACATCGGCCGAAACGTTGTGTATATAACAATAAATATGAGACAACAGTCTGAAAAATCTAAATAATACAAATTATCAAGCCTCATCTCAAAAATAACAAAAACACCTGAATAAGGTTGGAGGACACATTATCCGAAATGTTGTATATATAACAACAAAGATGAGAACAACAGCCCGAAAGAATCCAAAAAATACAAATTATCAAGCCTCATCTCAAAAAATCAGACAAATAATATCGTTTTCCGTTGCAAAATCAAAAATAGGAAATAATGTAGATAGAATTTTTTTTTCTTGAAGTCAGAAAAACAAATTAGTTTATTCAGATCAGAAAAACAAGTTTTTTGGGGGTTTTTTTGTGTAGTTTTTTTTTTTTTTTTGGGGGGTTGTGTTGTGTTTTTTTTATTGTCATGAAAAATAGGAAGAGATTTTCCATGAGCAATTTCAATAGCAATTATTATTCTTCACTGGGCTTGTGAAATTCCGTTAAGAAAATTATTTTGCTTTATTCTTCTTCTTCTTCTTCTTCTTCTTCTTCTTCTTCTTCTTCTTCTTCTTCTTCTTCTTTTCATTATTATTATTATTCCATTATATTCACTCCTGTAAGTTTTTCACACCAGCGTTAGCTTCCACTGAAGTCTGAGTGACAACAAATCTCCTCAGGTCTCCAGGACTCTTCTGAGTATTCTAGCCGAATGCAGCAATGCAGTAGTCTCGATAGGTTCAATTCTACCTTTGACCTCCAGTTCATCCAGTCTCTTTTTCCAGCGTCTTGGGTACTGTTCCAAGTTCTCCAACTTCGATTGGTATTACTGTCACGTTCATGTTCAACAACTTTCTCGGTTCTCTGACAAGGTCCAGGTATTTGTAGTTTGCTAAAACCGCAAAATTCACTGGATGACAACCCATGTCTATTTTAAATGGGATGAGAAATCTTCCAGGACAAGTTGGCCTGTTGGTTTGATTTTACGGCATGTCAACCCCTGTTGGGTTATTTTATGCCGAAGACATTTTATTTTATTCATTCTTGATGGGTACACAATTTCTTAAACACATTTTTTGGAAATCATTTTGTTTTATTTAACCCATAGATGGGATCCTAACAGGTACTACCATCCCGGGTCAGAGTGGACATGGGAGCAATTGTGATGAAGGGGTACTCCACGTTCCCAGACCTCCAGAATCGGAACCTCCCCACCAGATAGAGCTTAACGTCATACCCAGGACATTCAGACCCACAACCACCACCTTTAGCACATATATGATAAAAAATGGTTGAGATTTGCCATAAGGGCAATAGGGTTGGAATAATCATATAAGTGCTAGGGCTTGACGTGACCAGCCGATTGATCGAAAGGGGCCTCTCTGTCTAGCCTAAGTAAGGACCAAACTCGATTTGCATGTCCTGGACTGCTCAGGCACCGGGATTCCATCCTTAAGCATGACGGATCACCACAGGTAGTCCCATGGGGGGTCTTACCCCTCTACAGAGCAACAGTCGGTGTATTCTAAAGCCCTAACCGACAGGGTTGGCCTCTAGGACAAACTCGTCTTAATAGAAAGATTTCATTTTCTTTTTGTTTGTTTGGGTCGGGGGGGGGCTAATGATATTTTCCACACATGGGGGGGGAATGACACAAGTTTTTATGTTTATATTTATATTTTTTTTTTTTTTAAATTTGGTGGGGGACCTCCCGACGACAGAAAGCGCCAAGCTCGTTTCGGTATTTCCTTTTTGGACTCTTAAAAGATCTGGGGATTGTCTCTGACCCTATCCCTCTTATTTTAATGATGTCTACAGCTCGGGGTGCGAGGAGGGGGCACAGCAAGACCCCCAGGAGCAAGGCGATGAAAGGATTCATCTTGGACAACATATAACCAAGGATTGGGATCAAACGTTTTTGATGAATGTATACTGTCAATATTAGCAATGGTTATAACAGCTTTTTGTTGCTATTGCCTAAACAGATGAAGTAATCATAGGGGAGTGGTTTGCTTACTCGTTTTCGCAAAATTCAGCCTAGAAATTGGTTAGAAAATTTACCGTTTTCAATATCTAAATCAGAAATGTTATTTTATTCAATTAAAATGAAACGACTTAAATATTATAAATAGAATTTAAATTGAAATATGCCCCCGTCACCACCGACACTAATTTCTCGGCCAAATGTTAAAAAAAAAAGGATTTTTCGTTAATTTTAGCAACCGATCTTTGATGCTATTTCCTCAAACAATGGTGCAAGTAAAAGATCTAATTTTTGGTATCAGTATTCAGTATATTAACACACAACTTTCACATAGATGGACAATTTGATATTTTAAAAAGTGAAAAATCGACCTACCCTAATGTCCAGGTCTTTTCACATTTCTATTTTCTACTTTTTATCTATTTGTCCAAATGTTGAATCTTCTGTTACTTTGCTCTTTTTGATAATTTAGATTTTTTGGATTGTTGTGTTTTTTATTCCCTTTGCTCATTATCCGGGTTCTATTTACGACTGACCAGAATTTCTTCATTTTCTCGCCACCCCCACCCCCACCACCAAAAAAAAAGTATCTCAATTGTGATTTAATCAATCTGTTTGATAATTATTTATTTATTTGTTTGTTTATTTATTTATTTGAAGCCACAAAATGATCGGAAATTTGTCCGGTCGAAACGTAAAAAACGTAAGAGTAAGTCGAGTTGATTAATCCCAAAAGAAAAAAAATGAAAACAAAAAAAGACAAAAGACAAAAAAAAACAAGACAAAAAAATAAATTAAAAATTAAAAAAAGAAAAAGAAAAAAAAAAAAAAAAAAAAATAAATAAAGAAAAAAAAGAAAAAAAAAAAAAAACAAGTTTCAGTTTCGATTTGGTTGATTTTTGATCAGTTGATGACAACGGGATTATCGATTATCGATTAACGGCGATCGATTGTTATCGATGATAAAAACCCCAAAAGAAGATTTGGTTTTGTCTTTTATTTTAAGACTTCCTTTGTTTCCAGATTGTTTTTTTTTTTTATTTTGCCGGAAGATTCGACTAAGTAGACATTTGTAGATCAGTTGCATAAATCCCGTCAAGGGAATAAATACCTTCACACCCCCCTCCACACACACCCCACCAACTTATAAGACACTCTGGACCAGGTATGACAATGTGAGTAGACCCCTAGGGCCGCATGGGTTACACGTGTATCTTACGAAGACCGCATAGATATATGGGTGCCGTTATAGTATGTGGCCTACCTTTTTGATTCTGTTATAGTATGTGACCTACCCGGTTTGAATGTGTCCTACCTCAGTAAGAGTATATTTATAGATATAAGTTGTAGGTAATTTATTGAAACTAATTATTTTTCACATATATTCAATTTCAAGAAATGCAATTCAGTCATAAGCTGTATATAGTAATTAAGAATAATTAAAAAAGAATTTATCCATAATTTACAAGAATCAGAGATCTATTTAATTCTAAAATATTCTAAAATTCAGAAATAGGGTTAGGGGTTCGTTTTAGGGTTAGGGTTAGCAGTTATTATTATAACCTTATAATATGCTTTTCATGGTAAACCACATACTATAAGAGAGACATGATTTCGTAGGCCACATTCAAATTAGGCCACATACTATAAGAGAGACATGATTTTGTAGGCCACATTCAAAAGGTAGGCCACATACTATAAGAGAGACATGATTTCGTAGGCTACATTCTAAAGGTAGCCACATACTATAAGAGAGACGCCACATACTATAAGAGAGACATGATTCGTAGCCACATTCAAAAGTAGGCCACATACTATAAGAGAGACATGATTCGTAGGCTACATTCTAAAGTTAGTACTATAAGAGAGACATGATTTCGTAGGCCACATACTATAAGAGAGACATGATTTCGTAGGCCACATTCAAAAGGTAGGCCACATACTATAATGGTACCGATATATGTCTGTCATGAGGATCGCAAATGAAAACTAAGTCTTTAAATCCTTCTTCTACAGCGTCCTGGGAATGGTGTTAAACTATCTGATAGTGAGGTTCCCGTTCTGAAGCTCTTATGAATGTAGAGTACCACTTTATTACCTTTACTCCCAGGTCAACTCTGACCCGGAGTGGTAGTACCTGTTAGGGTCCCATCTATGGGTCAAATAGACCTGTTTAAAAAATTATTCGCATTCGATAGGACCATGTGCAAAATACGTTGACTGTATCCTCCAATGGGGCCCCAACAAAAATGGAGGGGGCGTCCTGGGTATGATACTAAACTGCATATGTAGCACCAATTATTCCCATTACTCCCAGTTCCACTCTGACTCATCCTTTTCCTCCCTTTCTATCTTTATAATAAAAACGGTTCCGACACTCATAAGAAATAAGAATTCGGTGGTTAAGCAACACCTGCTAATCAGGATTTATATTTTTACATTTCATCTTGTATGATTTGGACGGTCTCATTTTTAACTAGATGGTGTTGCAAGATGATAACAGTCATACAATTAAGGAATATGAGTATTGATATATAGACAGGATTTACATTTTTTTGCATTTCATCTCAGACGATTTGGAAGGTTTCCTTTTTTTACAAGAGGTAAGATGATAAAGGTTGTACAATTAAAGAACACGAGTATATATATATATATATATATATATATATATATATATATATATACACACACACTGTGGTGTGAGATGGTCACTATTTCAGCTTTTGCTGGAATGGTGTACCAAAGGCAGTATTATTACTGGTAGAGTGCTCAATATAAAATAGAGCTGTTATATAATATAATAAGATAAATATATAAAGGTTTTACATATCTATTTATTAGGTGACAAAGGAACATTCACGACCATATTGGTTTCATGTGATGCAATCATCAGGTGGAGATGTTTCAAATGTCATTTGAAACATCTCCACCTGATGAATGCATCGCACGAAACCAATATAGTTGTGAATTGTTCCTTTGTCACCCAATAAATAGATATGTAAAACTTATATATTTATCTTATTATATTATATATATATATACCAACCCCTCCAAACGAGCAGGATGTGGCACAAGGATCAATTTCAAGCGGAGTTTAACAGGTTTGAATTCAGATTTTTCATTCTCCTAGACTGGTTACCTAGCCATGGTTAAAAGCCCAGTCTGCCCTGCTATTTACCCAAAGCTGGAGGGAGAATTGGATTCATACCTTTTCCCGCTATGTGAAAGGCAAACAGCTTCGTTCAGGAATTGAACTCGGGTCGACGAGTCCATTTCCTATGACTCTAACCATTAGACCAGGCGAGTATTGATATATGGACAGGATTTATATTTTTGCCATTTCATCTTGGACGATTTGGACGGTCTCATTTTTAACCAGAGGGGGTTGCAAGATGATTGTATAATTAAAAAACTCGATTATTGATATAAATATTTATTTCGTTAAATTTTAATCTCATTTAATCTTCACTCTTAAATTTTTTATTTCGTATTTTGAATCAATTTGTTGAATTTTCAGTCATTAATTTTTTTTTTAAATATTTTATCCAAATGTCTTCATTTTTTTCTTCATTGCTTCTTTCTATCTTTTTCTTTCTTTCTTTCTTTTTCTTTCTTTCTGTCTTGTTCTCTTATTTCTTGTTCCCTTCTTTCTTTCTTCTCTTTCTTTTATTTCTTTTGTTTATAAAACTTTTTTCCCTATTATTTGTCTTCGACGTAAACTTGCCTGTAAATAACCCGGATGTAACCGTAGAGTGATGGTTAAGGAGCTAATTTTACAGGAAATTTGCGAATCTAATGAGTTTTGATTAATGTGACTTTTTATCAGCCGAATCTAAAAATTGTGTGGGAGGCGATTATTAAAGATGTTTAATTGAGATATGTGGGGTGGGAGGTTTGTTTAGGGGGGATACGTGTGTGTGTGTGTGTGTGAGTGTGTGTGTGTGTGTGTGTATTTTTTATAAGCCGTATCTGATTATTGTGTGGGACGATTATTAACGATGTTTGTTTAATTAGGAGTTGAGGTACCTGGGGGTGAGGTTTGTTTATGGGTGAAGTGTATGTGCGTCCGTGTGTGTGTGTATTTGTTTATGTGTAATGTGTATTTGTGTGTATGTTTGTTAATGGGCCATGTGTATGTATACGAGTATGTCTGTTTATGTATATATATATATATTATATATATATATATATATAAGTGTGTGTGTGTGTGTGATGTCTATATGTGTGTGTGATGTCTATATGTGTGTGTGTGTGTGTGTGTGTGTGTGATGTCTATATGTGTGTGTGATGTGTGTGTGTGTGTGTGTGTGATGTCTATATATGTGTGTTGGTGTTGTGTGTGTGTGTGTGTGTGTGTGTGTGTGTGATGCCTATATGTGTGTGTGATGTCTATATTGTGTGTGTGTGTGTGTGTGTGATGTCTATATATATATATATGTGTGTGTGTGTGTGTGCGCGTGTGTGTGTGTGTGTGTGTGTGTGTGTGATGCCTATAATGTGTATGTGTGTGTGTTTCTTCTGTCCGTAAGTGATAGAACTAAACAGCCTCTTGGGTAAATCTCCACATGGCGTGGAGACTAAAACGTTTGCTTGCGACGTCGTAGTAAGCGAGTTCGAATTCCAGTCGCGGTATTACGTTTACTTTCGGATTAATACTCTTGGGGGGGGGGTACGAACCCCCTCATCTCACTTACTATGGGTTCCGTCGAGATTACCGAAGTCAAGCAGCGATGAATCTGTTGGAATATTTCTGATTTACAGTTATTAACAAAGCATAGATTAGATGTGTCACAAGGCCAGAAGTATGGGGCACCTAGTGAGAATCGAATTCATTAACAATGGTCTGCGGCTTGCTAACCCTAACACCACGTTAGGTGCCCTAAAAAACTAAGCACAGCTTAGGTTTGGTACAAAGCCGCAAGTATGGGGCATCCAGTGAGGATCGAACTCACTATTTAGTAGCAATGGATCTGCGAGTCTGGCTTTCTATTACACCATGATGGGACGCCCTTAGTTATTTACTAAGCTTACCTTAGATGTGGTACAAGGCCAGAAGTATGGGGCGCCCAGTGAGAATCGAACTCATTGTGGTCTGCTAATCTAGCTTGCTAACCATTACACTACATGAAGTGTCCATATTTCTGATTTATAGTTATTTACTAAGCTGAGCTTAGATATGGCACAAGGCCAGAAGTATGGGGCTCCCAATGAGAATCGAACTCACTAATAATGGTCTGCTAATCTAGCTTGCTAACCATTACACCAAATGAGATGCCCATATTTCTGATTTATAGTTATTTACTAAGCTGAGCTTAGATGTGGCACAAGACCAGAAGTATGGGGCACATAGTGAGAATCGAACTCACTAACAATGGTCTGCGAATCAAGCTGACTAACCATTACACTACATGAAGTGCCCATATTTTTTATTTATAGTTATTTACTAAGCTTAGCTTAGATATGGCACAAGGCCAGAAGTCTGGGGCTCCCAATGAGAATCGAACTCACTAACAATGGTTTGCGAAGCGAGCTTGCTAACCATTACACCACATGAGGTGCCCATGTTTTTTATTTATAGTTATTTACTAAGCTTTGCTTAGATATAGCACAAGGCCAGAAGTGTGGGGCGCCCAGTGAGAATCGAACTCACTAACAATGGTTTGCGAAGCGAGCTTGCTAACCATTACACCACATGAGGTGCCCATGTTTTTTATTTATATGGTGTGCTGGTTGTCTCAACTTAAACTTATAGATTCTTCGTGGATTCAATCAGCCAATCAACACACTTGAATACGAGGTTGGTTAACTCTTTAAAGGCCTTCATGAAAATGCATATAGTTGCTTGTGCTTAACACTAAAGGACACAAACATCCGGTTTAAAGGACACAACGATTCTGCTTTATAGCAGGGTTAGGACTCCACTCAAAACGGATCAAAATGGCCACAAGAATTTTAACAGAGTGTTCAAAACTTATATGGGTGATCATTAGGTACCACCAATTTTCCCTGTGAAATTTACCCCCCACCCCACCCTATATTTAACACAATGAAACTTGCATAAAGGTTAATATTATCTTGAACATTTTTGTCCATTCGAAAGGAGAAACATTAAACAAACTCATGATGATGTTTTAAAAAATTTCCGGTTATGGAAATAATGAAAATTATAAGCGAAAAACAATGTTTTCATTTTCGCACCGTTAAATCAATTGAAACTTAATGTAGCCAAAAACAAGTTATGACTACCGGCTTTTAAAAAAAATTCTATGAAAAATCAATTTATGGTCCGATTTTCACGGAAATTTCCATAATCATTTATCTTTTGATATAAATATGTTTGAAAATGTTTTTTTCTAAAATATATTTGGAGAAATATATTTTTACGAGTTCTAAACACCCCCTATATTATTTTATAAAATATGAAAAAATGAACCGGCAAAATTGATTTATACTTTTTTTTCTATAAAGATAAGAGCCCGAATAATTATATCAGAAGATTTTTATAAGTCTCGGTACCAGAGCTTTTTAGTAAAAGGACCATGAATACAGAATTCTGCTAAAAAAATCAATAAAGAAATTGACCGTGTTGTAAAAAAACGGACTGTTTTACTTATTTTTCACGATATCGATGAGTAATTTTTCCCCAATCAGATAATTTGATCTTTGAATTAACTGTTCTTCATTGTAACAACTATTTATGTTCGTTATTTCTTTTTTGCGATATTTTAAAAAATAAAGTTTCTAAATATTTACGTTTCTTCCTTCAATTTGGCCTAAACTGATCACGTAACTTATTTTGGTGGTACCTAATGACCATTTAAACAACAGCGTGTACTGTAAGCAACCTGATATTAAAATGACTTGATTCGGCATTAAATGACCCGAAATGGGTTGATATGTCGTAAAAAACAACCACCAACTATGGGTTAAATAGTTGCACTCTTGTTTTTCTAGAAAGATGGTTTTGGCATTAAATAACCCACGAATGTTGATATGCCATTAAACAAAGAAACCTAGCGGGTATATTCGGTTTTGGGAGTCCTGGCCTCCGACCCTAAAATACGCTAGGTGGCGCCTGCTGAAATTTTGACTGTTCTTTAAGGTACTTCTTCACTACAGATTTCACTTCCTCGTCACTGGAATAATGTTTGCCTCTTTTCGGCCCACGAAAGAGGGTTTGAGAGGCAAACATTATTTCAGTGACGAGGAAGTGAAATCTGTAGTGAAAAACAGTCAACAGAATTTTACGGGGTAGGGATACATGCTCTCATTCGAAGGTGGAACATTGCCATTGAGAGAAACGGTGACTGTGTGGAGAAGTAAGGATGTGATCCACAGAGTACCAGCTTCATTTTGATGTATGATACATATTCCTGTGTTGGTAATTATACCTGTCCTAAACAAAATGGTATTACTTTTTCACAGACCCTCATAGTTTGGAACATCCTACAGCTGCATTCAGTCCCTCGTCATATGAATCCACCCTGTCCTTTCCTTTGCAAATGTCTTTAGCCCCCACCTAAGTTGTTTTCCAGATCTTAGGACGCCTAGTACTGCATTTTGGAGTCCCGCCGGCAGTTTACCAAGCAAGTTTGAGCAATGGCTACCCCTTCTTGTTCGGTAATTACATAAGAACGCATATATAAGGATTTCACTTATTTGAATTATATCTTAATTGGTTTCTACATTAAGTTATTCATATGAATTATTTTCATATGTTGGAGAATAAAACAATAATATTAGAGATCAATAACACCAAGTAATTATTTATTAAACCCGGTTTTATTAAAACCAGTATGCAAATTAACCACACCATATATTATATAAACCTTTATTTCTTAGTGATATATAAGACACATTGTGGAATTTTAAACGCACTAATAACATGGGCTGTTTTGAGGCAAATCTAACTGATGTTCATTAGTTACTAAATAAGATTTATATATTTACCAACCCCTCCGCACGAGCAGGATGTGACACAAGGTCAATTTCTTAAGCGGAGTTCAACAGGTTTGAATTCAGAGTTTTCCTTCTCCTAGAC
>CM042174.1:40948668-40966168 GCA_023376005.1 Doryteuthis pealeii | reverse complement strand
CATATTAAACTCTGTCGACAATTGAAATCAATTGAAATTCATGGTCACTTCTGGGCAGATAACTTTGGGGAGAATAAAAATGGCCGTCAAGTGTTTTTGTTTTGTTTTATTTTTTAATTTTCTTTTTATTTTACGATTTTTACAACGAGCACTTTATTTAGCGGAAGTTGCTATGACGTATTAAGTGGCTGTCAGAGTTTTGTTTTGGGGGGAGGAGGGGAAGACAACAGAAGCGGGACACGGAACAAAAACGAAAGAAGAATTCTTCCAACGCAAACACGTCACGTGATTTCTGCGGAGGAAAAGGATTCGTGATTTCCATTCGCAGAAGAAGAAGAAAAAAAGTTCTTCAGTTGCCTCGTCAAAGTTTTGGACTTTTATGATTGACACGGAATATAAACTTTCCACCCGTCACCCTCATTGGCTACTACCTCACTCCCCCCCCCTGGACACGGCAAATATTTTGTATGCATTTAACAACCCCCCCCCCCGCTCAAGCAGGATGTGACACAAGGTCTACTTTAAGCGAAGTCCAACAATTCGGCGTTCTCCTAGATCTGGTTTAAGTGCCCAGTCTGCCCTATTATTTACCATAATTGGAGAGAGTATACTTGAAGGCATACATTTCCCAATGGTATTAGCGCTGAGATAGAGAGAGGTGAACGTGCGGAAGCGAAAATGCTAATCTGTTTTAATCGAACATAATGAAAAGATGAAAAGGGGATAGACTCCCTCACTGGTCTATTTTTCACTTTTTTAAGATATCAAATTGTCCATCTGTGCGAAAGTTGTGTGTTAGTATACTGAATACTGATACCGAAAATTAGATCTTTTACTTGTTCCATTGTTTGAGGAAATAGCATCAAAGATCGTCTGTTACGGCTCAATTAATGAGGTAAAAAGCAGCATTTCAGAGATGTCAGTGGGGATGGGAGGGGGCACAGTTTCAACATTTCTGATTTAGATATTGAAAACGGTAAATTTTCTTATCAATTTCTAGGCTACATTTTGCGAAAACGAAGATTTTTAGTGCATTTTGGTAGACGATCTTTGATGCAATTTCCTCAAAGAATGGTACAAGTAAAAGATCTAATTTTCGGTATTGTGAGAATACCAAGTCTGCACTCGCTGCACTTTCGATGCACAATGTCTATGACCCCAACGTTGTGATATTCTATGCTGGCTGATTCGAAGTGCACGAGTCAGAGACAGGTTCACAAGGATTAAAAAAAAACACAAATTCTGATAACAGGACACTGATGGAAGAGGAAGTTGTGACACTTGTGCAGTTTATGGTGGGGTAATGTACACTTGGGTCTATATCAGCTGGCAAATAAAGTTGTTATAAGTCTAAGTCAATTACTGGCTTCACTGATGTGGGTCCCTGGCTATTTCCTATCTTTGCTGCTACTCACGATACTATCACCCCAACTGCCGGGCTCAAAACTGGCTTGGCTGAATATATGTAAAATTCCACCTCACACATCCCCATGGACCCGACACCCAGATGCTCAGCACTTAATTTAATCTGAGAATTTTCGTTTGTGATTTCCCTTAACATTAAAGCAATTATACTTTTCCTCTGACAGAGCGTTCCCAATATTTCAATCATTAATTTCCTCAAAAGAGATTTTCTCATAAAAACGGCTGTTTGCTTTTAACACCTACATACCTAGATTTTATCTTTAACTGGGTTAACTTCGTGGTGGCCGTTCAATTCTCTTAAACTTTACGACCCGATCCTTTGTGTCCGTAAAAAGACAACCACCCACCAATATCTATGCCTAGGCTTTAACAAATTCTATTTTTTTTTATCTTTTTAACCATGTTCTTCCTTAACCATAGTGTCACAGTATCAGCATTCGGTGTACTAACACACAACTTTCGCATAGATGGACAATTTGATATTTTGAAAAAAGTGAAAAATCGACCTACCCTAATGAATAATGTAAATGCATAGTTAATGATTTTAGGAATGAAGTACATTGAAAATCAGAAAGAAAGGGATTGTTAGAGGTCAGGAAATAATTAAGAGTCACCAACCGACCATGACTATTGTATGGTTATTTATTTAGCGCCTCACGAGGTCAAAATGTGGCATAAGGTCTGTTTTGTGTGGGGGTACCGCATAGAAATTGAGACTCCCGCAGATTATTATTTTTTTGTGGATTAAGAAAGATATCTTTTTTGTTGCTGGCCATGTACCCCATTGTCACGTTAGGGTAGGTCGATTTTTAACTTTTTTGAATATCAAATTGTCCATCTATGCGAACGTTGTGTGTTAGTATACTGAATACTGATACCAAAAATTAAATCTTTTACTTACACCATTGTTTGAGGAAATAGCATCAAATAATTATATAGTTATTTATTTAGCCCCCCAGGAGGTCAAAATGTGGTTTGTTTTGTGTGGGGGTACCGTATAGGAATTGAGACTCCCGCAGATTATTATTTTTTGTGGATTAAGAAAGATATTATTTTTTTTGTTGTTGTTGTTGGCTACGTTACCTCGTTGTCACGTGGGAGATAGTTTTTATCGGAATTTGACATTTCGGACAATTCATGTTGTGCAATTAATGAAACATTTGCAAAGTCTACCAAAGCATTTTACAGATTGGCTATTGTCAGATTTCAAAATATGTGTTGTTATCAAATTAAAAACAAAAAAATATATATGAAATAATAAAGGCATTATTAGAATACAGTAACCTTTAGATATGTAAGTAAAATCAACATAGATGAAAAGGCGATGTTTAAAAACGCCCTCATGCATTCAATAATATAATCTATTAATAATGGAGATTCGGTCTCTTTTTGTCTGTTATCGAAACTACGTCACTGATTACGTCACAGTAATTATTTTTTAAATTCTATGAAAAATCAATTAGGAGCCAAGTTTTCACGAAAATTTCGATACGTTTTATTATGGAGATTCGGTTAGAATTGGCAGTTTTAATTATCAAAACTTTTGATATTTCTACTCAAGTGTTATTGCTAAATAAAATCTCTCGCACTTTTTCTTCCTTCTTTTCATTATGTTCGATTGAAACAGATTAGTTTTATCACTTTCGCGGGTAAAATGCTAACAGTTACGTCTAGGAATTGAACTCGGGTCGACGAGTCCATTTCCTACGAATTATCTATCTATTCTATACGTATATAAAGGGCAGTTATGTGTATATGTATGCCCGGAGGAAACTTCGGAAACAAAACAATTAACGACAAAGTAAATATATATACACACATTAAATATCACCAGGCTTGATTTTTGAGCAAAAATAATGAAGGTTTGATTTATATTATTGAAGATAAATAAAATAAAATCTAAATGATAACAGCATTGAATTTATTTTGTATTTAAGATTTTAAATTGTAGACAATAATTTTTCTTTTTTTTCTGAATCGACGCAAGGTCTTTTTTTTACATAGGGATTTTACTGGGGCATCCTGTGAGGATCCAACTCGTGATTCAGTAATAATGGATCTGCGAGACTAACTTTTTTGTTACCCCCTCTACCCAGGCGATGGTGGGTAGCCGTTTCAAGTTGTAGGATATAGTCGAAATAAACGTGTGTTTTTCATAACGTCTGCTTGTGAGAATACGCGGGAAATGACTAAAGTCGTCTGTTTTTTTTTTTTGGCTCGAATGATTGAGCAAATTGGCCAATCATACGTTACGAAATGGTGACGCCTATCTTTTCTTAAAAGGATTTTTAAAAAGGATTCTTTTCTTCTTTTCTTTCTAGAATAAAACATCTTTGTTGTATCTGTCTGTTTATTCTACAGCCTTCCTATTTCGCGGCTTTTAAAGTCACGCCTGACAAAAAGTGGAAAATCCACCAGAGAATTATACAATAAATTCCGCTCAATGGACTCGTCGACCCGAGTTCAAATCCTGGACGAAGCTACAGTTCACATAGCGCTAATACCCTTGTGAAAGGTATGAATCCGACTACTCTCCCTCCAGCTATGGGTAAATAGTAGGGCAGACTGAGATCTAATCTTGGTTAGGCAACCAGTCTAGGAGAAGGAAAACTCTGAATTCAAACCTGTTAAAACTCCGCTTGGGGTAGTCACTACTAGAATAGGCCCAGTCCTAATCAGTGATCTATTTCACTAAACTTTTTAAATGATTTTTTTTAAATATAATTATGATTCTATAGGTACCACCAAAATACGTCACGTGATCAGTTTAGGCCATATTGAAGGAAGAAACGTAAATATTTTTGAACTTTTTTTTTTTAATCTCACAAAAAAAGAAAAAGCGAATATAAAGAATAAAAATTGGTTCGATCCACTCTATATTAATATTTTTAACAGAAATTGTAATTTTTATTGTTGAATAGTAATGTGTGATTCTTAGAATATACGGAAGAGCAAAACTGACATATTTGTTTTGTTTTTATACAAAGAGACCAGACGCTTCTCAGTAACAATTGTTTGTTTTTCTTAGCGTAAAAAATTATTTTTCAACTTTTTCGACCTATTAGAATAAAAAGTAAGTTTATATTGATTATTTTATGAGTTTTTCTCTTTAAAAAAATATTCAAATTTTCATTTTATTTTCGATTTTAGAAATTGTATTTTTCGAAACCGAAAACATTTTTTTAAAAGTCAATTTCTCTTTGAAATTTTAATATTACATTTTTTCAAGTTTTTATTCATTTTAATAGTGAATTTTGATATTAAAGTTTTTAAAGATTTTATTCATTTTAATAGTAAATTTTGGCAAAAAAGTATGTCCGTTACACCCATCCGTACTTAGATGCATAATCGTAAGAGGGTAATAATATGTATTTTTTTCTGTCTAAATTGCGGCCTGAAAATTACCCTTTCGCATGTAATACGGATAGGTTTATTTATTTTTTAAGATAACGATGTAATTTTTCCCAATCGGATAATTTGATCTTTGAATTAACTGTTTTTATTTGTAACAACCCTGTATGATGTTTAATTGGGGTTTTTTTACGAGATTTTTGATAAACAAAGTTCGGAAATATTTATTTCCGTTTTATTCAAGATGGCCTAAACTGATCACGTGACCGTTTTGGTGATACCTAATATATATATATATGTGTGTGTGTGTGTGTGTGTGTGTGTGTGTGTGGCCATATTTTGCTGCTAGTGATGGTAGGAGTGTACGATAAAGAGTGGTGGTGTGAGTATAGACAATGAACAATAATTTCATCATAGCTAATCTGGTCCCGGTGGTTTTTTTGTTTTTTCCTTCCTGTAAAATAATGAAGATAACGAGTGACCCTCACCGATAACAAACGTAGAAATTTGTCACCGCCTCCAGTTATTGTCGCCGGTTTGATGTCACCACAATTGTGTTGTCCGCTTAGTCACCCAAGCCGGACATTTTTTTAAAGTTTCTAGCGTCAAAACAGAAGTGCGAGTTGAATAGAAATGACCCTAACCTAATCATGAACAATATACATTTCTTTTATGTCTTATATATATATATATATATATATATATATATATATATATATGTGTGTGTGTGTGTGTGTGTGTGTGTGTGTGTGTGTGAAGAGAGAGGGGGATACATTAAACTTTAAATAACAGACTGTGCTAAGCGGGAACATAATTTTGCTATATATATATATATATATGTGTGTGTGCGTGTATGTGTGTGTGCATATAGGCATACATGCATATGTATATATATTCTGTATACATGTATGCATGCACACACACACACACACACACACACACACACATATATATATATATATATATATATCTATGCATATATATGGCTGGGTCATTTCCGCCGAATGGATGATGGAAGTATACCGAAGGATACCCTTTATGTAGAGCTTTCGACATATTGGTCGCCCCCAGCTGCGTTTCAAGGTTGTCTGCAAGCATTGCCCCTTTCAGCTGGGAAAATTTGGCTCAGGACCGCCTTCGGTGGTGGCAGGATCTCTGTCGAGGATTGCTCATGTCAGAAGTCACCCTGATGCAACACCATGAAGCTAAGAGGTTCAGAAAAAAAGCAGCGGTAACAAAGCACCGGCACATCAACATCTTCAGGGGAAGCCTTCAAATGCAACATCTGTGGTCGAGAATGTTTTTCTTTACAGTCACAGGAGGCGCTGTAACTTCAGGAGCACAAAAACTATTTAATAGTCTTCCGAGACTGAAATGCCAAAATATACACTGGTATCATAACAAATGAAAATAGGAATTTATTTTTTGGTTGTTAGCATTTCGCTTGGTTAAACTTATTTCATATCCGCAGCCATTTTATTTCGTTTTGTTTGTCGTTATTGGTTCTGTTCG
Source organism: Doryteuthis pealeii (assembly GCA_023376005.1). Lineage (NCBI taxonomy): Eukaryota > Metazoa > Mollusca > Cephalopoda > Myopsida > Loliginidae > Doryteuthis > Doryteuthis pealeii. Next base: position 40,959,880 of record CM042174.1, on the reverse strand, counting down.
GAAAGTCTTATAATCATATTTAGAATTTTCAATTATTAAAACTCGAAAGACAAATACAAATACCTGTCAACCGATATTCATCAATTTGGGGTTGGTTGGCTGGTTTTCAGGATTATTTTCAATAATTATCGAATTTTATACGGGATACGCATTGTAATTACCTTAAAGAAATATAAACAATAATATACTTTACTTAACAACGCTCCAAAAAGTAATTTTTCAAATTCTCTCTCTCTCTCTCCCCCCCTCTCTCTCTCTCTCTCTCTCCTCTCTCTCTCTCTCTCTCTCTCTCTCTCTCTCTGTATATATATATATATATATATATATATATATATGATAAGTTGTAAACACGGTTTGTTTGGAATGGCTTTTTGCCGACAATTTTTGGGAGAATAAGTGCTTAATTGGAGTCGTACCTAATTTTGAAAATTAATTAATTAATAATGAATTAGGCGGGAATACCTATTTAAATGTATGGCTAAACAAATCGAGAAAAATCAATCTCTGTATGTACATACAGAGATTGGTTTTTCTCGATTTGGTATTCCCGCCTAATTCATTATTAATTAATTAATTTTCAAAATTAGGTACGACTCCAATTAAGCACTTATTCTCCCAAAAAAAAAATATATATATATATATATATATATATATATAAAGAAATGTTGTGGTATGTAAGTGTCAAAAAGAGATGTCATTCAGATTTTAAATGTGGTGGACACCTTAACATGTTTCATTCCACCGCACAGATTTCTCAGATACTTATATGCTGAGTTGGCGAGGGCCGGTATCGAACCCGGAACCTTGTGATGCCAACGCAGATGCTCTACTGAGATAAAACGGCCCTTACCTAACTTTTAATGGCGTCGACCTTGCCGCGAGTACTCAGCACTTTGTATTCTCACGTACATTAATTAATATTCGTAGGTTGACTGTATTCACCTGGATCTAAAAATTCCCACTACCCTGCCCCCCCCCCCACTGAAACGTGATCCCCCCAGACACTTATTCCACCCCCCCCCACCTCCTTCGATGTTGCGAGTTATATAAAACTGAATAACTGTTTTATTTATTTATTTATCTACATACTTATCTATCTATAAGCCTAGTCGGTAGAGTGTCTGACTCGGAACCACGAGGTTCCGGATTCGATTACCGGCCCTCGCCAACTCAGCGTATGAGTAGCACAGGGATTTGTGCGGTAAAGTAAGGAATTGGTGGTAGGTGTGGCGCACCCCCCCCCCAACCAGACGCTTAAAAAGCTAAAAAGAATCTCCTTGGTCTAACGCTAGTGTAAAGGGAATAGACTCCCTCGCTGTCATGCTGATACTGACTTTAGGCCACCCCGACGACTTTATTTTTTATCTATCTCTGTATCTATTTATTTACTTATCTATCTATCTATTTCTCTCTCTCTCTCTCTCTCTCTCTCTCTCTATATATATATATATATATATATATATATATATATATATATATATATATCGAGGTTTCCAGTCACACACAGAGCAGTCTCCCATGTCTATAACCTTGCTGATGAGACCTAATAGGTCGCAATGTACATTTAGGTATTGACATTTTCTCGATTCGTTTAGCCTTACATTTGAACATATATGCCCGCCTAAAATTCATTAATTATTAACTAATTAATTTTTCAAAATTAGTATGACTTCATATATATATATATATATATATATATATATATATATATATATATAAGAGATAGTGATTGGTACGCGTCCTGCGTCATTGACTCACAAAAATCTAAAAGAACGCAGTAAAATCGTATCCCTATGTCTCTTGTGTTTTTCTTTTTTCTTCCCTTGCCATTTCAAGTTAACTGTAAATACATTTCAAGAGTTTCTTACAAATGAATTACATTGGATAGGTTACAGGGTAGAAGTTAGACGGCTTTAGTTGTTTCTCGAGATCATAAATATAAACGCTACAATTTATTAAGAAACTTTAGTTGGGTCCCATAAATTTTCCAAGGATTCGTTCAAAGCAAATATCTGCGTCATAAGACGGTGAAGCAGCAGCAACAAGGCTCCGGCACATCAGCCTCTAGAATGTTTTCTCTTGTCTCTGCTTTTGTATCACCAACTCTAGCTCTCATTAAGAGCACACATTGAGCTCTCAAACTGCAACAGGTTTTTTAAATAAAACTCTTATGTCGTAAGGAAGATTTCTTCTCTGGACTTTTGGATTATATATATATATATATATATATATATATATATATATATATATATATATATATATAGATAGATATAGATATATATCATGTTATAAAAATGTTGCTGACACGACTCACGTCACTTCGATTAAAAGCTGAATTTAACTGAATACTTACACCGACCCTACAAAGTATTCTTCACACCGACCAAACGCCGATCATTCCGACAAGAGACCGTGTTAGTTTTCACTGTTTACTTTCCCACGGATTCCTCTGCTAAAATGTTTGTACGTCTTCTCTCTTCTTTTTTTCCGCTTGTCTTCCTGTTTAAAGAAGCGTACGCATGCGCAAACAAGCAAACGAACGTTCAGCTGCCGACATCTTCCTGTTGCAGAATAAAGAAAGAAAAAGAAAAAAAGAGAAAAAAGAAGAAAAATGATGAAAGATAAAAATGAAACATTTTAAGATGGGGAAATCAACAGACGGTGTTTTTTCTAGCCAAAAAAAAAAGCACATCTTCCTTTTTAAATAAATAATTTTGGTGATTTTTATTTCTTATTTATTTATTTATTTAATCTTTTTTTTCTCTCCGGTCAACTGGAAAATAATTTTTCTTCCTTTCTTTCGTTCCGTTTTTCTTTCTTTCCTTATTTCTTTCTTCCTTTTTCATTTCTTTTTCTATTAATTCTTTTAAGGATTCCTTCATTTTTTTTTATTCAGCTCCCGTATCATACATCTTTCTTTCTTTCTTTCTTTCTCTCTTTCTTTCTTTTTTTCTTTCTTTCTTTCTTTCTTCTTTCTTTCCGTATCTCTTTCTTTCTTTTTCATTTCTTTTTCTATTAATTCTTTAAGGATTCCTTCATTTTTTATTCAGCTCCCGTATCATACATCTTTCTTTCTTTCTTTCTTTCTTTCTTTCCATATTTCTTTCTTTCTTACCTTTTCATTTCTTTTTTCCTAATTTCTTTAAGGATTCACTCTTTTTTTATTTAGCTTCCGTATTGTATCTTCTTCTTCTTCTTCTTCTTCTTCTTCTTCTTCTTCTTCTTCTTCTTCTTCTTCAGAAGCCTAGAGGGCACATAGTCCGAAACGTTGTGTATATAACAATAAAGATGAGGACAACAGTCAGAAAAATCTTAATGATACAAATTATCAAGCCTCATCTAGAAAATAACAAGAAACACCCAAAGAAGCCTGGGGGGGCACATAGTTCGAAACGTTGTATATATAACAATGAAGATGGGGAAAACAGTCCAAAAAATCCAAATAATACCAAAAAAAATCTCTTCTCGATCCCCAATGATATTTGCATCGGAAAAATAAGTTCGATTTCGAGTTACCCTTTCCGTATTTTTAACCTAGACTAATTGTTTGTGTGTGACTATTTTCCCGCTCATCGGCTTTCATCTAAGCAAATTGTTTTATTAGATGTTTTATACGTAATGCTTGTATCAGGGGTGGGGAGTTTAGCTCCCCACTCCAAATGGATGGAGACACAACTTTTGTTTTAGTTCTGAAGGTTTGGAGAGTCCAAAAGAACAAGACATTGATTTGGGCGGAACTGCCTTTATATATTCTGATCGTAACACCACCTAACGACAAACCGTAGCAATTAAGAGAAGATAATCCCAACAACTAAAATCTCGTTCCCCAATGATACCTGCATCGGAAAAATGAGTTTGACTTCAGGTTACTCTGATCGCTCTTTTAATCTGTAATAATTGTTTTTATGAGACTAGTTTCCCGCTCATCGGCTTTCAGTTAAGCATTTTATTTGATGTTTTCTTCTTCTTCTTCTTCTTCTTGAATTCCAACAACTAAAATCTCGTTCCCCAATGATACCTGCATTGTTACAGACAAAAACCGGAAGCGAATCTCTATTATTAATAGATATTATCCCATCCAAGTTAAAAGCCTGGTAAGGTAACCCGAAGCCGAACTTATGTTTCCGATGCAGGTATCATTGGGGAACGATTTTTTTTTCTTTTTAAACTGGCCCGGCTTTGGCCCATTTATCAAAACGTTTCTCGTTCCCCAATGATACCTGCATCGAAAAAAATACGGTTCGGCTTTGGATTACCCTTACTGCGCTTTAAACTTTCTTTTTTTTTTTTGCGGGGCTGGGGTTTGGGTAACATTATCTCGAATCTTTGTGGTTTTATTGCCAACAGAAAGGAAACAAAAACAAAATGTCTACGTTGCAAGTGAGTTATTCATTGGATAAAAATGAATATTTTATTTACTTATTGTTTGATATCCATCGATAACAAATTAATCAGATTCATTAAGTATTAATTAGAGATAGATACGATACGATACGATCAAATAGATAGATATTACCAGACTGATACACACACACACATACACACACACACACACACACACACACATATATATAATAATATATATTATATATATATATATGAACAGAAAGAGATAGATAGATAGGCAGATAGAAAGGAACATGGTTAAATAGATAGATAGATGGAAATGTGGATATATATATATGTATGTATATATATATATATATATATATATATATATATATATATATATATATATATATATATATATATATATATATATATATATATATATATATATATATATAGATAGATAGATAGATAGATAGATATAACCAAACTGAGATATAGATAGATATAACCAAACTGAGATATAGATAGATAGATATTACCAAATTGAGATAGATAGATAGATGGATAGATAGATAGATAGATATTACCAGAATGAGATAGATAAATGTGAACAGACGGAGATAGATATATAGATATAAACAGATATATATATATATATATAGTTAGTAATCGGAGTTGAAAACCTTAGAATTGTTAGAATTGTTTTATTTCCTGAAAGTAATTGTAGCAGTCTGAACTTGAGGGTTTTAAATTTTATTTCTTGGAATTTTGTCAAACATCGAAGACATTTCTCATATCTAACATAACTAGAGACAATGACATTAATGTCACCCCCAGCCCCCGCCCCCCACAAAAATCATAAAAACAGTTTCGGCCATTGAGAGTGAAGTCATCATATTTCCAACGACTTTTCCATTTTTATTGTATTTTTATTTTCTAGACAATCGAATGTTTTCTATCCTCATCAGGTTGCTGTCCCTGATGACGGGGACAAAAGATTACACCGACTGCAACTCTACAGAGGGTTAACCTCCCCCCCCCCCCCTAGGTGGCGACCAGTGAGGCTTAAGGATGGAATCCTGGTGGCTGAGCAGTCCATAACGTGCAGCAGTCAACTTTGGCAAACCCCTTATGTCAAGTTCCCAACCCTTTTTTATAATATATGAGCTATAAAGCGGTGGCTGAGGATCTTAATATCCACGAGGAATGTGCAGTACCCCTTTACTGCCATTACTCCCAGGTCCACTCTAACATGGGGTGGTAGTACCTGTTAGCATCCCATCTCATCAGGTTGCTCGCCCTGTCGGTGGGATAAAAGATTACACCGACTGTAGCTCTCAAAACGGTTACCCCCCCCCACTAGGTGGCGACCAGTGAGGCTTAAGGACGGAATCCTTGTGGCTAAGCAGTCCATTATATGCAACAGTCAACGTTGGCCCTTACTTAGACTAGCCGGGTGGTCGGAGAGATCCACCCGATCAATCGGCTGGACACATCAAGCCTTAGCACCTATATGATTGTCTCGCCCCTATTACTCTTATGGCAAAGCCACAACCCATTTAATCATATATGTGCTAGAAGGTGGTGACTGAGGGTCTTAGTGTCCTGTGTATGATGTTAAACGGCATCTAGTGAGAAAGTTCCAATTCTGGAACTCTGGGGAATATGGAGTACTCCATTATCACCATTACTCCCAGGTCCACCCTGACCCGGAGTGGTAGTACCTGTTAGGGTCCCATCTATGGGCTATATAGATTTTTAAAAATGAGTATTAAAAATGTGTTTTAAAAATGGAGTTTGAAAACAAAAATTGAAAACCAAACAAAAATGTATTTAAAAAAATGTCGACCGCATAAAATAGCCCAACACGGATTGACATGCCGTAAAATCCAACATTGAGAGTGGGTCATCAACGACTTGTACATTTCTATTTTATTTTCACATTCAAGAAATCTTCATCCGGTTACCTTGACAACAATTTGTGGGAATAAAAGAAAGACCTTTCAATGTGACATCACAATATACGATGACGTCATTTCTGACGTCATTCCTCAAACACATTGAAAGATTCTTTGCGATTTTTCTATGAAGCATTGTCTATCCTTATTATTCACTTTCTTATATAAATCTTTAAATAAACGTCTTAAATGTCATTAAATATATATATATATATATATATATATATATATATATATATATATATATATATATATAATATAAAAAATTGATGGTAAAATGAATGAATGGATGAAATAAAAATGAATGAAATGAGGGGGGGATAAATGAAAAGGGACCCCTCTCAAAAGTATTAAAACACTTTTTGAGACAGATTTTATCTTCTCTAATTTAATATATGTTATTTTATTTTACAACGAAAAAAAAAGCTAAGTAAATAAATTCTTCTATTTGACCGTTTTTATTTTGAATTCAAGATAGTTACAATGTAGCAATATTCACCGGAAGTTACCCAGACAGATATATATATATATATATATATATATATATATATATATATATATTCAAACCCATTCTCAACAGATATTACAAAGGTAAGAGACGGATTTTATCTTATAGAATAATTATATTAACTTGATGCTTCAAAGGAGTCTAATAATAGATGAGGAAAACTTTCTATCAGGGACCCCACTCTCAAAAAGTGTTTTAATACTTTTGAGAGGGGGTCCCTTGGAAAGGATTTTTCATTTATCCCCCGCATTTCATTCATTTTTATTTCATCCATTCATTCATTTTGCCATTAATTTTTAACTAAATAATTTAGAAGCATACGCAAAAACTTAAATGATAATCAAATATACTAGCAAATATATGCACCCTCCGGGTGCAAGTATTTAAGTTTTAATGTAATAAAATATGTATTAAATTAGAAAGGCTAATGAAACTAAATAAGAATGCAGATAAAAAGATTTGAAACAGAGGGGGTGATAATAGATAGATAGAACAACTGAAACGTACTCTTCCATCACTCTCGTCTTTCATTGTTATTTTTTCTAATTTAAGTATTTAGTTAAAAGAGGAAGTAAATAATAAAATTACAGTTATTTCTTCTTGCTAATGGATTTCATTTAAGATTAATTGAAGAGATTTTTCCTTATATTCATTAAAATAAAACCAAACGGTTAGAAATCAATAATACTAAGCACATATTTATTAAAATCACATTTTTAATATCAATATGCAAATTAGCCTTCCTATTCACACTGTAAACTGCTATTTTGTTGTATATATAAATATAATTGCATGTTATTTGTGTGTAGATATGATTAACAGTATTAATAATGTAAAACGATTTTATTAATAATTGAGGTTAAAATTAAAATAAAATCATGGAGAATGTGAAGTCAATAACTAAGGAATTGTAACTTGAGTAGTAATATAGTTTCGGTTACAGACAGGAAAATGTGTGTCCCAAGTTTCTTGCTACAAGGTGATTCTGGGCTGGTCCTATTCTCTACCAGTAGTTTGTTGTAGAGTCCGGGTTCCGTATGAGAACTCAATGTTTGATTATAAACAGAGCACATTTATTTGTGAATAAAAAGGCCTTAAATACCAGGGGTATCGTAGTATTTAAGGCCTTTTTATTCACACACACACACACACACACATATATATATATATATATATATGTGTGTGTGTGTGTGTGTGTGTGTGAATAAAAAGGCCTTAAATACCATGGGTATCGTAATTATGGACCATTTCCACTCGTGGTATTTGGGGCCCACAGAGCTTCGTCAGACCACGTTTACATTTTATTTAGATAGGCAAATGGCCAAACTCAGTTTACATTTTTGCCTATAAAAATAAAATGTAAACGTGGTCTGACGAAGCTCTGTGGGCCCCAAATACCCACGAATGGAAATGGTCCATAATAACGATACACGTGGTATTTAAGGCCTTTTTATTCACATATATATATATATATATATATATATATATATATATATATATAATCCAAAAGTCCAGAGAAGAAATCTTCCTTACGACACAAGAGTTTTATTTTAAAAACCTGTCGTAGTTTGAGAGCTCAATGTGTGCTCTTAGAGTCACAGAGCAAATATATAAGTAAAGAAATAACAAAAGACTTAGAGATTTAGCATTATAGTCTATTTCAGGGAGCTTAGACAAAGTGTCTAACTCTCCCGACTCATCAGAGGAGTCGGGAGAGTTAGACTCTAAGTTAATCTTTAAGTCTTTTGTTATTTCTTTATATATATATATATATATATATATATATATATATATATATATATATATACTAGAAAAACGTTACCCTTTGGATCACCCATTCAGCTCTGGGTAGATAATTGAGATTAGGGAAAAGGGAGTTAGCAAATGATTTTTTTAAAATGAACATGGCCGGGCGAAACTTTAAAATCATTATCAATATGCTTTCTAAGAAAGGGAATGTTTGACCTCATTTAATCTACGGATTGCTGGTTATGAAATTTAACATAGAAATACATTTCAAATTCTCTCTCTCTCTCTCTCTCTTCTCTCTCTCTCTCTCTCTCTCTCTCTCTCTCTCTCTCTCCTCTCCTCTCCTCTCCAGAGAAACTAACATTATATAATATATAAGGTTAGTCAAGAGATACATAGAGGGAAGAAAGAGATAGACACAGAGTAAAGTAAGAGGTTGATCGGTTTTTTACTTAATTGCAAATTACGACTAATTAGAACCAATTGAAAAAATTTTTTTTTTCAAACAGAATTCAATCCTAAAAGTAAGGAATAATTTAGTATAATTTTCGTGTCACTAAACTAAACAGTAAAAAGGCCTTTATGAAGTTGAATAACCCAGCTTTAGTATAATAATAGAAGATATATATATATATATATAACTAGCAAAAGTACCCGTCCCATGACCGGACTTAAATTTTTTTTAAAAACACCAAATAACTTGACCTTAAATAAATTGAATTGTTGATACCTTAGATATATGTAAACAAAAAAACATGTCTTCGTACGACCATATTCTTGGAATAGAATTATTTTTGAAATAAAAAGAAAATCGTCTTTTCATACAGTAAGGGTGTCTAGGTCTTAAGGCAAGTTCATAAACTGTGGGGGTGGAAGGTCTGTTAACAGTAGACTTTTTTTTTTAATTTTAAAATTTGTCTTTTTTATTACTGTAAGGAACTGGGTTGGTTATCGCCAGTTCAAAGAGCTACTTGTGCTGACGGGAGGTAGGGGTGGAAGATCTGTTAGTAGTAGTTTATATAGTTGTCCACTGGAGAACGTCACTCATTAGTTCGTCCTTACTTCTCCCGCAGTGTCCAGAATGTTTTGTACGTCTTACTTTGACGATTTGCGTGATAGGAGGTAAGTGGCCGTACAGTTGCTTTTTGTGGGGTGCTGCTTCCAAGATTTGTTCAAAACAGCACGTGGTACCCTTGTGTAGTTCCTATCCAGAAATTTCTTAGATTGTTTCGTTCAAGTCCAAATAGTGAAGCTGTTATATATCCTCATTGGGTATATTATATACTACTCTCTCTCTCTCTCTCTCTCTCTCTCTCTCTCTCTCTCTCTCTCTCTCTCTCTCTCTCTCTCTCTCTCTCTCCAGCTATGGGTAGATAGTAGGACAGACTGGTCTCTTTAACCTTGGTTAGGCAACCATTCTAGGAGAAGGAAAACTCTGGATTTAAATCTATTAAACTCCGCTTGGGGTGGTCACTACTTGACTACTAGGCCAGTCCTAAGTAGTGATCGATTTCACTAATCTGGGTTCACGTAGAAACGAAAACCTTTTGCTTTGAGCTCTACAGCAGTGATTCGGTTTATGCAGATGTATTTTCGAGAAGCGCTAGATCATCTGCGCAGTCCACATCTGTAATAGTTTCTGCGTGATATCACCTTCTTGCTTTTTTAGTGTGTGGTTAATTATAATATTCTATCACAAATATTTCACCCAATCTAACGCCATTTTTATTATGTTTTTTTTTCTGAAAAATACGATATATGCACTGACAAAGACTACTGTTCATAAAAACGACCGCAAAAGTTCTTACTGCATACCTACATATGTAGGTGTGTCTCTCCTTCTCTGTATGTGTCTATGTGTGTGTGTGTCTATGTGTGTGTGTGTGTGTGTGTGTGTGTGTGTGTGTGTGTGTGTGTTTGTTTGTGTGTTTGTTCCATTGGTATGTGTATGTGCAGCGTCACACTAGGCATTCCTCATATTACTCGGTTATTGCTGCATACCTGCATATGTAGGTGTGTCTATTCCTCAGTGTATATATATATATATATATATATATATATATATATATATATATGAAGAAATTTGAAAAACGAAGTCTTCCAAAATAAAATGAATCTAAGCAAATAAGTCGACGCTTTAATGTTTCGGTTTATTTAAAACCTTCCTCAGGACTGATTATGGGATGAAGAAAATTAATGGATGTTTTATAAATGACAGGAGTTAGAAAAATATTTATAAAAATATAAAATATATATATATATATATATTTATAGAAATATATATATATATATATATCTGTGTGTGTGTGTGTGTGTGTGTGTGTGTTAGAGTGAGGATGGCTGGCTGGCTGGCTGGTTGGACGGTTGGTTGGTTTTTACATGTCAAACCACTGGGTCCTTTTAAGCTGAAGACGTTTTTTTCATTCTTCATGGGTGCTCAATCTTTTTAAAACTCATTTTTTCCATTTAACCCATATATGTGACTTTAACAGGTACTACCACTCCGGGTCAGGGTGGACCTGGAGTAATGGTGATGAACCGGTATTGCACATTCCCCAGACCTCCAAAACTGGAACCTCACCATCAGATAAAGTTTAATGCCATACCCAGGACATTAGGACCCTCATCCCCGACCTTTATCACATATATGATAAAAACGGGTTGG
>CM042174.1:40916168-40941168 GCA_023376005.1 Doryteuthis pealeii | reverse complement strand
GGTAAATATATACAACGGAAAAATAACTAAGAAAAACGAATTAACAGATATGAAATATGTTAAGGCATGAGAACACTCTACCCTTCTTGATTGAGAGTTTGAAATTCCTTCCACACACACCCACACACAAAAAAAATAGACAACCGAAGAAGGCGGAAGAGTACAGCGGCCGAAACGTTGTGACTATAACAACTAAGATGAAGGTAATCCTTAACTATTTCCTCGTAAATTCCAACCATAAAATAAACTGAACCCTCATTTTATGTCCGTGTTTTTGCAATAAATGTTTTATTTTTCTTGCATCCGTTATTTTATAATACTGAATATATTTTCTTTATTTACAAACATTTATTGCAAAAACACGGACATAAAATGAGGGTTCAGTTTATTTTATAGTAGGAATTTACGAGGAACAAGTTGAAGATTACCAAAATGAAATTGGTGTACTATTTTGGACACGCACCAAAAACTACATTCAGAAATTCAGATCAGCCAACATTAATACAAACATCAATCCACGGCGGGGGTGCGGGGGGGGGCGTAGGGTTTGTTTTATATACAAATTATTTTAAATGACTTAACGAAAAAGGTTTCTCCATCTTTCTTACTTTTTCATTTCTCTTTTTTATGTTCATTTTCTCATTCGTAACCAACTGAAACTTCCATAGAACCACAACCCCCCCCCACACACACACACACCAATCACACACACCCATCCACACCCTACCCCCAACAGTCACACACCCATCCCCCACCCCCCATCCACACCATTCCCAATGTCAGGCCGGCCTTTCTCTTTTTTTTTAAATACCACCAAAACATTTCTTTTTTATCGCAACTTAATCTCAGATCCGCTGTAAATAGATCCACCCAGATACAAAAAACAAAAAAAACAAAAACCAAAAAAACCCAACTATTCTTAGACATGAGGCAAATATCAACGAAATCCCGTCACCCCCCACCCCACCCCCTTGAAAAAACAAAGGAATATCTGAGAACTTTTTGTTACGTGGGAGTAATTGGTAAGTGTGGGGGTTGGGGGGAGGGGTGAATCGGATCATTGGGCGGGATGGGTATATTTCAGTCGAGGCACACACAAGAATGTGATTGACCCGGATGAAATAGTCGCCACTCAGGCATTGGCGCCATAGGCAACGACTAGGATTAGGAGGTTCTAGGCTGACCCTCCCTTCTTAGAAAATTGACGCTGCATAATCTTCAAAGTCTTATTTTCCCAATTACATAGCAACAACTAGGATTATGAATGTGTTTCTAGACTGACTTAAAAGATTGGCGCTACATAATCTTCAAGGCCTTATTTTCCCATTTACATAGCAACAACTAGCATTATGAATGTGTTTTAGGCTGATCCTGTCCTCTTAGAAAATTGGCGCGACATGATCTTCAAAGCTTTATTTTCCCATTTGCATAGTATTAATAAGTAAGACTAGTAAGAAGATCTAGATCATCTACGTGATCTGCATCAGTAATATATTTTGTTTCTTGCAAATATATCTGCTCTAGCCGAATCTCTTGTACATAGGCTGGAAAAGACAGCAATATATATGCTTTTTGCATTTCACATAGCGCTAATACCATTGGGAAAGGTATGAATACAACCATTCTCCCTCTAGCTATGGGTAAATATTAGGACAGACTGGGTTCTTTAACGTTGATATGACAGCCGAAATAAAAGGAAAACACTGAATTCAAAACCTGTTGAACGCCGCTTAAAAATAACCATGTGTCACACCTTGCTCGTGTGGAAGGGTTGGGCAGAGATGCTGATAGGTATGCGTCCTCAGGCTCAAAAAATCTAAAAGGACGCAGAAAAATCGTATCCATGCGTGTCTTTCTTTTTTCTTCCCTCAGCATTTCAAACTAACTGTAAATAAATGTCAATAGTTTCTTGGAAATGAATTATACAGGATAGGTTAGAAGGTAGGAGTTAGACGGCTTTAGTTGTTTACCCAGATCATAAATAAAAACCCTAAAATTTATTAAGAAACTTTAGTTGGGACCCATAAATCTACCCGGGGACTCATTCAACGCAAATACGTGCGTCCCAGGACGCTCTAAAATAAAAAGCTATAAAATAAAAAGCGATCAGGTTGGGTATGTACAATTTTCAAAAAATGGGATTTTTACATAAGTAATAATGAACTTATCGACTAAGTGAATAAGAATTCGATCAATTTGACCTGGAAAGATAACCCCAGACGTCAACGCCCCCACCCCCTCGTTTTGTAGATAGTCGATTTTCTCACGTAGGTAATAGGAGATATATGACCCATCCATTCATTCACCCGATAGATTACATTCCATATTTGGTTATGGTTACTACGCTTACAAAGCAATGTGCCTATTTGAAGTGGGCTTATCTCTTCAATTGCTAATAATTATTTTAACCTGAAAGGAAGTTGGGGGTGTCCGGGGGGGGTGGACACTCCTACCCGTCAGCCCAAGTCTGTTTGCCAACCAGTTAGTCAGAACGCCAACCTCATACAACCGATTCTGTTTTTTTCCTTTCAGACTAACGTGAGTATCAGTTTATTAACGTTTTATAACGATTGAACTTACTATCCATTCAAAATGAACATTAGCGTAAGATATATAAACGAAGTAGTTTTAGTAGTAGTATGAACATTAGGTATACCCAGTTTGTCGAAAAATCCGTGTTTTTACTAAACAAATTTAAACGTTTAAAAAAGAAATACCAAAAATCAGGGAATTATCCGATTTTAATGAAATTTTCAGTGTTGATTTATCAATGAATGAATTTTATAACGCATCAGTTATTTTATTTCAAAACTTTCTGATTTTTTTTCAGGCCACTTAACTTTGACGGTTATTTCCTATAACTCCAACATAAAAAAGGGGAACCACTCTGAATGAATTTTATCTGTTAATTAATCTACCCATTATTTTCCCATTAAACTAACCCTAAACCCTAACCCTGTCTTCTTTTTTCCTAGTAGATCAATAGATAAATAAATAATTTATCAGTCAATCAAAGTGGTTCCCCTTTTTTATGTTGGAGTTATAGGAAATAAACACTTTGACTCAGGATGGTTACAGTACCTGCTGTTGCCATAAGTGGTCACCCAATTAATTATTGAACAGGTTCATTGCTGCTTAACCTCAGTGATTATTAGTATTGGTTAGTTGTTTTGTTTTACGGCATATCAACCTTTTTCGGGTCATTTAATGCCGAATCGAGTCATTTTGAAAAGAAAAAAGGATTCAGGTTGCTTACAGAACCTTCTGTACTCACCTCATTTATTCAGAAGCATGTGTCTAGAGAATTAGCGTGATCCTAGGGGATCAATCCCCCAGGAAACACCTGCCCCCTCAATTTAAATGGGCAGGTTTGGGTTTATTGCCCAGTGCCTGAGGCGCCTCAAAAGAGTTATACTGAAGGGGTTCATGCAATTTTTTGCGCTGGATATGCATGAGCTTCGGTTTGTGCGTTGTACCCTAAGTTAATGATCCTTGTGTTCAACTGATATGGTGGGATGACAGTAAATAAACTTACAGTACCTGCTGTTGCTTAAGTGGTTGCCCAATTAAGTATTGAACCTGCTAATCGCTGTTTAACGTCGGTGATCTAGCGAGAACCGATGTTTTCAGATTGATTTAACCATAATGAGATAGATAGATAGATAGATAGATATGAACATATTGAGATAGATAGATAGATAGATATGAACAGACATAGATAGATAGATAGATAGATAGATAGATAGATAGATAGATAGATAGATAGATAGATAGATAGATAGATAGGATAGATAGATAGATAGATAGATAGATATGAACAGACTTGGATATATATATATATATATATATATATATATATATATATATATATATATATATATAGAGAGAGAGAGAGAGAGAGAGAGAGAGAGAGAGAGAGGTTTGTTTGTTTGTTTTGGCTGTTTTGTTTTACGGCATATCAACGTGTTTCGGGTCATTTATTACCGAATCAAATCATTTTAAAAAAAAGGTTGCTTACTGTACCTGGTGTCGCTTAACCGGTCACTCAATTAATTATTGAATAGGCTCATCGCTGATTATGGGTTCATGCCTTTCGGGGGGGGGGCATTAGCGCAAAATGAAGCTCAAACAACCTCGTCCATGATTTGATCTCGGGTCACCTAGTTCATTTCCTCGAGCAATAACCGTTACGTTAGGTATGCCTCCAGGAATCCCAAATATGGATAAAAGAGAAATAAGGGTGGGAATAATAATTCCACTCCTAAAAAGCAAAAATTACCCCCTCCCAAAACCGCAGACCCGGATCCATGCCCCACAGGGAATGGGGGGGGGGTGCGGAAAAAATGATTTATATCCAGTCGATTTCTAGGCTGCAATTACAAAATTTGCCTCATCTAAGTACTGACCAAGATCATTGTTGCTTAACTTTTTATTTACTAATATTTGTCTCATCTAAGTACTGACCAAGATCATTGTTGCTTAACTTTTTATTTACTAATATTTGCCTCATCTAAGTACTGACCAAGATCATTGTTGCTTAACTTGTTATTTACTAATATTTGCCTCATCTAAGTACTGACAAGATCATTGTTGCTTAACTTGTTATTTACTAATATTTGTCTCATGCCTCATGTTACTTACATCATTAGTAAGAAGTCACCCATCTAAGTACTGACCAGGCTCAATGTTGCTTAACTTGTTATTTATCAAGTTTTGCTTCAATAGCAGTACCTACCGTTAGTAAGTAGTCACCCATCTAATTACTGATCAGGTTCATTGTTGCTTAACTTGTTATTTCTTACGCTTTTCTTAGTTTGGCACAAAGCCCTCACGTAGCTAATAGTACCTACCGTTACTTAGCGGTCACTCATTTAAGTACTGGCCAGGATCATTGTTGCTTTGTTTAGACTAGCACACGGACCCAATGTTGCTTATGTTATCTACCGGTACTTAAGGGTCACCCATCTAGGTACTGATCAGGCTCGTTATTGCTTAACTTGTTATTTATTAAGCTTTGATTCGTCTGGTAGATACGACTGATTTAGTTACAGTACATACTATCTCCGTAGAGGACTGTTCATGTCAGAAGTCACCCTGGCGCAACACTATGAAGCTAAGAGGTCCAGAAGAAAGCAGCGGCAACAAAGCACCGGCACATCAACATCTTCAGGGTCAGCCTTCAAATGCAACATCTGTAGTTGAGAATATTTTTCAAACATCGGACTTCACAGTCACAGGAGGTGCTGTAACTTCATAAAGAATTTATTATAGTCTTCCGAGACTGAAATGCCAATGACATACTATCACTTAGTGGTCACCCATCTAAGTACTGACCAGGGTCGTCGTTGCTTAACTTATATATCAAGCTTTGCTTAAACTGGCACACAGACCAAATGTTGCTTACAATACGTACCGTTACCAGGCAATCACCCATCTAAGTACTGACCAGACTCATTGTTGCTTAACTTCCTTGATCTGCTTTGAAATGATCGAAAGAGAGCTTACTGTCAATAGACTCTATTTTACCGGGGGGGGGGGATGAGGGACAAACACAAAAGTTTCTCCCTTGGGAAACCCGCACCCCGAACTCTCAACAGCCCTTTCTTTCTATGACCAATCAGAAAAAGGTTTATATTAAGGATGTTTGGGTTTTACGGCATGTCAACCCTTGTTGAGTTATTTCTATGTCAAACACGTTTTGTTTTATTCATTTTAATAGGTATTCAATTCTTTTAACTCAATTTTTTAAACACAACTTTCTATTTAACCCATAGAAGGAACCCTAACGGGTACGTGAGTCCCAGGACGCACTAAACCAAAAATCTATCAGCATCACTAGATGTTATTTCTTTTTTTTATGACACTGTTATTCCATCTCGTTTCCACCCACGAGGCAAAGCTAATATCCGGTTGAGGGTTCACTCTCCCATAAGACAATCGAGTGCAAGATTGTAGGCGAATGGGTACCGGGGCGCCAGTTAATGGGTTAGAAAAAAAAAAAAAAAACAACCGACAGCCGAAGGAAAGACGAGTTCAATCTTTCTTCCACTGTGCTAATGGTAACATGATACGCTAGGTCTAACAATCAGCGACCAGATTAGCAAGTGGTGAAGGAAACTGGAATTTCACCCACCCGAGACGCAAATGGGGTGCATAGTTAGCGTAGTGGCCGATTGTCGCTATCGACCAGACAGCAAGGGAGTCCCCTTACCATATATATATATATATATATATATATATATATATATATGTGTGTGTGTGTGGTGTGTGTGTGTGTGTGCATGGATCCGAGGAAAGGCAACAGTAATACTACCGGAAGGAAAGAGGAAAATTGTGAGGTCTAATTGTTAAGAACGCATAAATCCTATTTATAATATTTCTTATGGGAAATATTGTTTCAGTTTTCAAACAATTCGGTTCTCGAACATAGATTTGGAATGAATTATGTTTAACAACCGAGGTTCCAGTATATATATATATATATATATATATATATATATATATATATATATATATATGTGTGTGTGTGTGTGTGTGTGTGTGTGTGTGTGTGTGTGAAAACTGGAAATTGTAGTAATTGCCAGGCCTGCGTGTTTATTAAATGTTCCGCCTGTTTACTCCTGATTGTGTGGCCCAAAAATTGGAGTGGGTCGAAAGGAAAAGATTTTTGGGTTTCGGCTGTAAATCTTCTTTCTGTTGCAACTGAACTTTTGATTCGTTTTCTCTTCTATTTATGGCAATTGGTTACATTTCGATGAATTGTGATTGTCTCTTTAAACGATTTTGTTGTCATATTACCTGTTGTTTGTTACGTCCATTTATTACATTTTTTCTTTTAGTTTTTCTTTTTCTTTTTTTTTTTACTTTTTCTATTTTTTCTTTTCTTTTCTTTTTCTTCTTCTTCTTTTTCTTCTTTTCTTTTTTCTTCGTTTTTTTTTTCTTTTCTTCTTTCTTTCTTCTTTTCTTCTTTTTCTCTTTTCTTTTTTTCTTGTTTTTTTCTTTTTTCTTTTCTTCTTATTTTCTTTTTTTCATTTTTTTTTTCTTTTTCTTTCTTCTTTTCTTCTTTTTTTTCTTTTTTTCTTTTTTTTCTTTGTTTTTTTCTTTCTTTCTTTTTCTTTTTTCTTTTTTTTCTTGTTTTCTTTTCTTTTTTCTTTATATTATTCTTTTCTTCTTCTTTCTTCTTTTTTTCTTTTCTTTTCTTTTTTTCTTCTTCTTTCTTCTTTCTTTCTTTTTCTTTCCTTTTGATAACTTACCTATTTGAGCCCTGGTACCATTCTCTTACAATGTTACGCTGACATAATGAAAGATGATGATCAAAACAACTAAGATGATGATACTAGTCTGTGTAATTAGAAGTGTTTGAACTGTAATCGACAATTATCTTACAACTTCAAAGAAATTCTTCATTTATTTATTTATTTTATTTAAATCAGGGTCCACAGATATTTGTTATTTAATTGTCGGGACGTGGTTAATGATTAATGAAAAAACTAATTATAATGAAAACTAATGTCGAATGTATAAACGTAGCAATCTCCTCCCCCTCCTCCTCCTCTCCTCCTCCTCCTCCTCTCCTCCTCTCTCTCTCTCTCTCTCTCTCTCTCTCTCCCTCCTCCACTTCCGTCACGTGATGTCGACTCGCTGACGACACGATTTCTCGCTTAGATAGAAAAAGAAAAACATTTTGCTTTCCCTAATTGTTATGTGTTAAACAATGATCGTGAAAAATATCATATCAAATGAAAACGTTGGAGGCGCCCACGTGCGTAATGGTTATCATCATCGTAGGGAAATGGAATCGGCGAGACGAGTTCAAATCCGGGACAAAGTTATTTCTCCAATTTTTTTTTTTTTTTTTTTTTTTTTTTTTGCGGGGAGGGGCATAATAAATTTGGAAACTTATTTTTTTTGTGAACTTATTAACATAAACATATTTAAGCTCGCTGGTACCTGTGGGGTTACAAGAGGTTTTGTTTTAGGCTAAAAAATAAAGTAGCTGGTGCGTGTTCCTAGGGTTTGCTTTTAACCCTATCTTATTTGGTGGTTCCGCTGAAAAGGAATTAAAGGAAAGAAAAGGAAGAGACAAAGACAAAAGGTAGTTTTAGAATTTAGGATTTATTCACGGGTCATAGCCACCACAAGCAAAAGCAAGATAGCTGGTAACAAATCAAACTGCAGACCAGCAGAATGGTGGGAATGGTTGTCCATTGGGTATTTTTTTTTTTATATCAGAGGTTTCCTTCTTTTAGAATTACTGGGCCCCTTCTGCCCTCTTACGTCATTTACCCATGACTGGGACTTAGGTTGCTGGACCCCAGAGCGTATTTCACACGCTGGTGGGTCATGTGTGCCACAGTTGACAGAGCCTAAGCTCCTCTTGCGGTTTCTGTCAGGGTTACCGCAACCTTAGCCTTTGGTTCAAGAAACTTAACCCATAGAGTAGTGGGGGTTTAGTTTTTCGGCACTGATCACTCGCTGTTCATCAGAGCCCCCGTTAGCGAAGCAGTATTCACGGCGTGCACGTGGGGTTGGTTTGACTGGGAGAAGCTGGATTTTTCGCTTATACATCTGTGTACTTTTAACACACGTCCGCACCAGTCCTTGAGTGCATACATAACACCGACTTCCCTTGATGTATGTATAGATTAGAAGTGGCTACCCGGCATCGCCTGGGTAGAGAGGGAGAGGTAAAAAAAATAGGTAGTCTCGTAGATCAATTATTGTTAAATCGCGAGTTGGATCCTCACAAGATGCCCCATTAAAATCCCTGTGTAAAAATGACCTTGCATTGATCCAGACAACTGAAAAGAAAAATGTTAAATACTAAATGCAAAAAAAAAAAAGAGATCCATGCTGTTATCATTTATTTTTTTATCTTTTTATTATATATACACATTCATTGAAAAATAATGAAGATTAGATTAATATTAATCAAATTTTCATTATTTTTCATCAAAAAGCAAGATCTAGTGATAGTGAATGTGTATATATTATTTACTTTGTCATTACTTGTTATATTTTCATACTTTCCTTGGGACATACATACACACAAACTACCCTTTATATATATATATACTAGAAACGGCTACCCAACATCAACTGGGTAGAGGGAGGGAACCCTGGTGTATTGTTTTGTTTACTTTTGAGATTTACAATTTTTTAAGTAGAATTCCAATGCTATTTATATATATATATATCTTTGAATATAAATCATATCTTCATAATTTTTGCACAAAAACCGAGAACTGCTGATATTTAATGTGTGTACATATTTACTTTGTTGTTGATTGTTTTATTTTCATAGTTTCATCCGGATATACATACATACCAACTGCCCTTTATATATGTACTTGCAGCGGCTACCCGGCATTGCCTGGGTAGAGGAGGATTTTTTTAAAGTTAGGTCCCTGGGGCATCCTGCGTGGATCTTATTTTTTAATTATCTTCACGAATATAAATCAAATCTTCCTTATTTTTACTTTAAAACCAAGATCTGTTGATATCTAATGTGTATATATATTCACTTTGTTGTTAAATGTTTTATTTTCGAAGTTTCCTCCGGACATACAGATACACACAACTGCCCTTTAGATAGATAGATAGATAGATAGATAGATAGCAGCCAACGTTGTCTACTAGTCGAGTCTTGGGCTGTGAATGGATAGGAAGGGGAAGTAATCGAGAAAGGAAATGAGATCGAGGCAATATGGTCTTGGCCCAACCCAAACTGGCGGCCATAGAGTGCAGTTTATTTTAAAGGGTTGGGAAGAAAATAAGAAAGGGAGATGAGAAAGAAGATGGTTGGGTATGTTAGCAAATGTAGAGAGGAGGGGGAGAGATGAGGGGGAGAGATGAGGGGGAGAGAGGAGGGGGAGAGAGGAGGGGGAATTCTTGTTTTTGGTTGTTTGAGGATTCATTTCCTGTCGTTGGAATAAACAAGAAAAAAAGTGTGTTGGAGTTGGAGGTAACAAACACCAGATGGCGCTTCTGTTCCAAGGCGATTTTGAAGGTTGGGATGCAAGAAGAAGAAGAAGAAGAAGAAGAAAGGAAGGGGATAATAATAATAATAATAATAATAATAATAATAATAATAATAAGAGATAAAAACGGATCACCCTATCCCAGCCAGAAGACCAGACCTAATGTTGATTAATAACAAAAGATAACGTGTCAACTGGTGGAATTTGCAGTCCCAGCAGATCACAGGGTGAAGCTGAAGGAAAATGAAGGGATGGATAAATACCTGGACCTTGCCAGAGAATTGAAAAAGCTGTGGAACATGAGAGTGAAAGTGATACCAATTGTAGTTGGTGCACTTGGACACGGTCCCAATAAACTCGGGAAAAAGACTGGAGGATCTAGAAATCAGAGGAAGAATTGAGACCATCCAGACTACTGCACTGCTGCAATCGACTAGAATACTCAGAAGAGTCCTGGAGACCTGGGGGAGACTTGCTGTCACTCAGACTCCAGTGAAATACCATCAGCTAACGCTGATGTGAAAAACTCAAAAGGAGTGAAAATAATAATAAAGGTCGTACCAATTGTAATTGGTGCCCTTGGAACGATAACCAAACCTCTAGAAAAGTGTCTGGGTGAATTGGAAATCAGACGAAGAATCGAACCATCCAAACAACAGCACTGTTGGGATCGGCTAGAATACTTAGAAGAGTCCTGGAGACCTGAGGAGACTTGCTGTCACTCAGCCTCCTGTGAACCACCAGCTACGGCAGGTATGAAAAACTCATAATATTGATAATAATGTCAATTTCTTTATCTGAGCTTAACAAGTTTGTATTCGGAGTTTTCCTTCTCCTAAACTGGTTACCTATCCAAGGTTAAAGAGCCCAGTCTGTCCTACTATTTACCCATAGCTGAGGGGATAATCTTTGGATTCATACCTTTTCCAATGGTATGTGCTGAGTTTAGCCTGAGTTTAAATCTGTCCTACGGTTTACCCATAGCTGGAGGGAGGGTAGTCGGATGCATACCTTTCCCAAGGTTATTAGCGCTATGTGAAATGCAAACAGCTTCGTCCAGGATTTGAACTCGGGGCGACGAGTCGATTTCTTACGACTCTAACCATTACACCATTGAATATGTCAGTATAGAATGGATGGTAGGGTGAGTTGTATGGTAGGTTGGAGTGGATGGTTAGGGTCAATGACCCCTTTTTTTGTGCGTGGGGTCAAGATTAATGTCAGTAGGACTTATTATCAATTGGTTGTGTTTTTGTTGGTGAGACATCGAATACGCTTTCAGATGGGACCCCTCTCTCGGAAAAAAGAGTGTCCTGATAGATAGATAGATAGATAGATAGATAGATAGATAGATGTGAACATAGATAGATAGATAGATAGATAGATGTGAACATAGATAGATAGATAGATGTGAACAGAATAAGATAGATAGATAGATAGATAGATAGATAGATATGAACAGAGATAGATAGATAGATAGATAGATAGATAGATAGATAGATATGAACAGAGATAGATAGATAGATGGATAGATAGATATGAACAGAGATAGATAGATAGATGGATAGATAGATGTGAACAGAATAAGATAGATAGATAGATAGATAGATAGATATGAACAGAGATAGATAGATAGATAGATGTGAACAGAATAAGATAGATAGATAGATAGATAGATAGATATGAACAGACTGAGATAGATAGATAGATAGATAGATAGATAGACTGAGATAGATAGATAGAAAGATATGAACAGAGATAGATATATAGATAGATAGATAGACAGACAGACTGAGATAGATGATAGATAGATAGATAGATAGATAGATGTGAACAGACTGAGATAGATAGATAGATAGATAGATAGATAGATCGGTGTAGTCGTTGGCTGTGTAATAAATAACAACTCGTTTCGCCGACCCGAAATCTGCGATAACGCTTTCGCTGTTCAGTGGGTGGGCCACCCCCCCCCACCCTCCGCCTGGTTCCATTCAGTTGGACTTAAAGTACACAGAGATGTTACATCGGACATACTCGGTAGATAGGAAGTGGAGAGAGAGATAGGGGAGAATGGACTGAAAGACGGAGGGGGGGGGAATAGAGTGTGGGAGATTGAGAGAGAGAGGGAGGAGAGAGAGAAGAGAGGGGGGAGTGATATATGGAGATTGAGGCAGAATAAGTGATATATATATATAGTGAGAGAGTGGCATAGAGAGAGAGAAACAGAGAGAGAGAGAGAGAGAGAGAGAGAGAGAGAGAGAATTTAGAGTGAGTGAGTGATACAGAGAGAGAATGAGAGAGAGAGAGTAACATAGAGATAGAACGTAACATAGAGAGAGAGTGTGGTAGAGAGAGAGAGAGTAGAGAGAGAGAGAGAGAGAGATTGGTGTTTATGAGAGAGAGATATTGACATAGAGAGAGAGAGAGATTGGAAGAGAGAGAGAGATATAGTATGAGAGATAAAGAGAGGAAGATTAAGAGCGAGAGAGAGAGAGGGGGTGTTTGAGAAAGAGATAGAGATAGAGTGAGATAAAGTGAGTGATTTAGAGGGAAGAGAGAGAGAGAGAGAGAGAGAGAGAGAGAGAGAGTATGAATATGGTAAGATAGAAATAAAGAGAAGAGAGAAAGCGAGATAGATGAATACGGAGAGAGAGAGAGAGAGAGAGATATGGAGAGGGATTGAGTGACATAGAGACAGATTGATAAAAAGAGAGAGGAATCGTGAGAGTAGGAGAGAGAGAGAGAGAGGGAGAGAGACAGATCGTGAGAGAGAGAGAGAGAGAGAGACTGAGATCGTGAGAGAGAGAGAGAGAGAGAGAGAGAGAGAGGAGAGAGAGAGAGACTGAGATCGTGAGAGAGAGAGAGAGAGAGAGAGAGAGAGAAAGATAAACCTTAACCCCCTCACCCTCACCCCCACCCCCGAAAAAAAAACCCAGATGTTTTAAACATTATCTTCTGTTGCCTTCCTCCTGAGAATAATCATATCAACTCGTAAACATTGTGCAACTTCCTCTTTAAACATTTGGGGTGTGAGGGGGGGGTCGAGGGTAGGGGGAGGTAGGGACTGAATAAACGCACCCCCCCCTCCCCACCACAATCAACCCCCCACCCCACCTCTTATCTAAAGTTTGATTAACCAGAAAAAATGTTACACCCACCAGATTCGACTCACTTATTTCGGTCAATGGAAGTAACTGCTCAGGTTAGGGGGGAGGAGGGGGTAGTATTTCCCGAAAAAGAAAGAAAGAAAACAAAAACAATTTAAAAAAACAATAATGGGGGTTCGCCCCTTATTTCTGAATGACGTATAATGACGTCACAATGCCCGTCCGAATTTTGTCGAGGTCTCCCTGAAAATAGAAAAAAATTTTCTCTTTTGGGGGCCATTACAATTGCCAATATGTCGTCTGTTTTTCATTCTAAAAACAAATTAAAGTTAACTAATTCTCTGAATTTTTAAGATGAGGCTTGATAATTAGTATTATTTGTATTATTCGGTCTGTTGTCCTATTCTTCATTGTTATCTGTACAACGTTTCGACCGATGTGCCCTCCGGCCTTCTTCAGGTATTTCTTGTTGGACTCGGGAACCTTCTCAGACTCGGGAACCTTCTTTTCGAACTGGGAACCTTCTTGTAATCGGGAGCCATCTTGGAACATTGAACCTAACCCTTTATTTAATCCACGGGGTTATCCTGTTCTCATTCCGCTAACCATAGCTGGGGTAAAGGCGTTAAGCTGTGTTAATTATTATTCTATGTTACTGCTATCCCTGACCAGGATAAAACTTATTATATCGATTATTTAAGGTCAAATTTTCGTCTAAGTCGAAAAGTGGTAACATAAACATCAGTAAAAAAACAACAACAAAAAAAGCAAAATAATATTACACATGTAATTTATTTCTAATACATTTTAAACTATTTTTCGGTCAATTTTGTTCAAATATGGCTCTAAATGCTGTCTAAAGATGACGTAAAATCCGTATTTTACAAAATAGATTTACACCCCCACCCCACCATTGAAAATAAATTCCCCAAAATCAGGGAATTATCTGATTTTTATGAAATTTTTAGTGTTGATTTATCAATAAATGAATTTTATAATGCATCAGTTACTTTATTTCAAAACTTTCTGATTTGATTATGTATTTCTGCTATGGTAAATTGATATATAAAATTCATTTAAAATATGAATCACATGATGTTAAGTTTAAAATGTCACATTTTTAGATTCTAAAAACATATTTATCTAATAAGTACTTTAGTTTATGATCGTTTTCTAATAATTTTTGTAGAAAAACTCTATTGAAAATTTAGCCCCCTCTTTAAACGGAACAAATATCGATGTATATTTTTTTCTTTTCTGACATCTAATGCTATTTATACGAAAAATTCGATTCTAATGATATTATTTCTTGCGTGCTATTCTGCATTTGTACCTAATTTACTGAACATCGCTCCTGCAAAACAAAACGGTCTTGAAAGTTCATGAGTGTCGTCAAGGTTTACAATGGTTGTAACAGCTTTTCGTTGTTAATACGAATTGATTTGTTGTTATGGGAGTATAGTTTGTTGGACTATCATGATATTAGCGGTACGAAAAGTCACCACTTATATTTATAGACTTTGCCAAGTAGCAACGGCTAGATTGACCGATGAAAAAGAACGACAAAAATGTATTTAAGGTCGTTGATAAAAATTTCCTAAAACCAGTTGCCGATTGGAAGGAATACTCCCAGAAGGAATACTACAGATTGAAAGACAAGGAGTATCTACGTACATTGCAATCTTTCTGCATAGGAATACTCCAGTTTGATGGACAAGGAATATCTGCGGACACTGCAATCTTTCTATCTAGTGTTGCATACCCTTCTCATTACTTACTTCTTTACTTCTATTCTTCTTTTGTTCTTCTGACATCTTAGGTTCTTCTTCTATTCTTCTTCTATTGTCTTTGATATGTTAAGTTCTTCTAGGTCTTTTCTTGCGTCTGGACTTCTCTTGGGGACTTCGGGTCTGGTCTTCCATTGGGGATTTCTCTTTATCAGAAGCCCTGTGTCATTGGTAGTTTTTAGATAATAACACAAGACTTCGATTTACTTTGATCATATTTTATTCTCGAAATCCCCCACCAGACGACCTGCGCAGATCGAGTCGGCCGCGTGCATAACACGACTTACCACCGTCGTGGTTTCTCGCCGACTGACTAAAATCTATTTCTAATCTAAATCGGAAGAGGGTCTTCTCCACCGATTCTCACGGTATCCACCGGAAGGAAGGATCAGGACAGGTCAAGCCTTGTCATTCAAATCCTTCAAGACCATGGGCTGCAGCTTATAACGGCCATTTTGATTTCTACACTATTGCACATAAATATTAGGTCTCTAATAATTATGTAATACTAGGAATACTACAGATTAACAGACAAGGAGTAACTGATACTACAATCTTTCTACCAAGGAATACTCTAGATTGATTGTCAAGGAATATCTACGGACAGTACATTCTTTCTCCCTTATAAATATTTCAAGGAATACATGAAACTTTATAAAAAATGACTACCAGGAGTGTAACATGGATCCAAATACTCACCCATCCATTTTCCTTTTCCCTCTGCAATCGCTGTTTTTCCAATGATACAGCATGTCTTTACAAAGAACCCAGGGAGAAGAAGGTTCGTGCCTTAAAAACAGCCTCATCTAAAATTCTGTTGGACGATGCGAATAACAATTATACAAACGTAATTTGATATACGCCAATAATCACCAAGACATTTTATTTTTATCCCGGGTTCAGCCAAGTAACCTTGCCAGTATTTCCTAAAAATACACAGTAGCTGGAATGTGCGGAATGCAGGCACACCACAGGCAATCTTTTCTTTACAGTAACATGTAAGCGATATACGATATGACCATTTTTACGGTTTGGTAATTAGCCCGTATATAATTACATAACATTATATTACTCAGTTGGTTGGACTATAGTTACGCTTTTGGCCTTCTGTAGTTTGGCACAGTGTATCGTTCGGAAAATGTACGATGCCAGCAATGGATTGGTTGATTGATTTTGATTGGTTGGTTGGGTGGTTGGTTGGTTGGTTGGTTGGATTCTACAGCATGTCAATTATTGACATGCCGTTCAGTCTTAACTACGATTCCCAGGTATTTTTAGGACGTCCCATTATATTGTAATGGTTAACAATCTAGTCGGTTGGTTGGTTGGTTGGTTGGTTGGTTGGTTTTTACGGCATATCAACCCTTGTTGGGTTATTTTATGCCAAAGTTTTGTTATATTCGTTCTTGATGGGCACTCAATTTATTTTTAAACTCAATTTTACATTTTTTTCAGGCCAGTTAACTTTGAACCACGTATCTTTGAGGCGTAACACAGATTCTCAAAGATACGTGGTTCAAAGTTAACTGACCTGAAAAAAATGTAAAAGATTTTAAATAAAATAACTAATGCATTATATCTTTTATTCATTAATATATCAACACTGAAAATTTCATTAAATTCGGTTAATTCCTTGATTTTTGATATTTTTTCTTTTGGCGGGGTGACATACGATGATGGAATTTAGGTCGTTAATTTCGATTTAACCAAAAACATTTTTAAGTTGGTGCTGCCTATCTCCTAAATTACACGTGACAGATTGCATTGGGTTAGATGGTAACCTATGAAAAATTCGAGAGTCCGACGTTTAAACAATTGAAGACGCAAGTAAAAGGAACGCCATCGATATATTTAAAATTCTTGTTCCTTAATTGTATGACCGTTAATCATTTTGCAACACCCTCTGATTAAAAATGAGACCGTCCAAATCGTCCAAGATGAAATACAAAAATGTAACTCCTGTCTATATGTTAATACCCGTGTTTCTTAATTGTACGACCGTTATCATCTTGCAACACCCTTTGGTTTAAAATAAGACCGTCCAAATCGGCCAAGATGAAATACAAAAATGTAAATCCTGATTATCTGGTGTTTCTTATCCGCTGAATTCTTATTTTTTATGAGTGTCTTCACAATTCCGTTTTTCTTATAAAGAAAGGGAAGAAAAAAGACATGCTACAGAGAAAAAATATAAGAAGAAAGAAAGAAAAAGCAAGGGAAATATAGAGAGAGGGAGTGAATGCGCGGAAGCGATAACGTTCATTTGTTTTAATCGAACATAATGAAAAGATGAAAAGAAGGTAAGAAAGAGAAAAAAAGAGTACGAGAAAGTTAAATGAAAATTATTATACTTTTTACATATTGAACCATTCGGCAATAGCTCTTAAGTATACATATCAAACGTTGTAATAATTGAATCATCATACTGTGGTATATCCACGGGTCCTGCTAGTCAAGATTATTATACCTTTTACATATTGAACTATTTGGCAATAGCTCTTAAGTAAACATATTAAACATATTGTAATAATTGAATTATCATACTGTGGTATATCCACAGGTTCTACTAGTTTATTTTAACATTGTAAATGTTGGATTCATTAACGACAATAAAAGTGAAGAAAGAGTTCACATACCAGGAGAAGCGGATGTGCATTAGTGCGTATAAAATATGCATTATGGCG
This sequence comes from Doryteuthis pealeii, assembly GCA_023376005.1. Classification (NCBI taxonomy): domain Eukaryota; kingdom Metazoa; phylum Mollusca; class Cephalopoda; order Myopsida; family Loliginidae; genus Doryteuthis; species Doryteuthis pealeii. Next base: position 40,923,610 of record CM042174.1, on the reverse strand, counting down.
ATGCAGTCTTGTCTATGTTTGCCTCAGCCGATGTATTCCTACGCGAGCGTGAATGAATTTTAAGTGCAAAGGTCGTTCGATACTAGATGACGTCATGGGAGAAGTAACGTCAACCAATGAAAATAGTTCTTTGTTTTTTTTGGTGTGTTTTTTTTTTCGGAGGTGGGGGGGGCTTTTTTTCTTTTTTCTCTGAATGAGAAATTCGTAAAATAAATTCGGAATTTCATTGTTGACAAATAACAAATGTTTCTTTCATTTACTTTCTTTTTCTTTTCTCTCTCTCTCTCCCCCCTCTCTCTCTCCCCCTCTCTCTGTCTCTGTCGCTCTGTCTCTCTCCTCTCTCTCTCTCTCTCTCTCTCTCTCTATATATATATATATTATATATATATATTATACTTTTTTCTTTTTATCTTTTCTTTTTCTTTCTTTTCTTTTCTCTCTCTCTCTCTCTCTCTCTCCTCTCTCTCTCTCCTCTCTCTCTCTCTCTCTCTCTCTTTCTTCGTTTTTCTTTTTCCTTTCTTTCTTTCTCTCTCTGTCTCTCTCTCTCTCACACACACTCTCTGTCTCTCTCTTTCTTTCCTTTTCTTTTCTTTCTTTCTTTTCTTTCCTCTTTCTCCCTCTTCTCTCTTTCTTTTTCTCTTTCTTTTTTCTATTTTCATTTTCTTTTATTTATTATTTTACTTTTTTTTTACTTTTTCCTAATCATTTTTATCTATTTTTTCTTCTTTTTTTTCTTTTACTCTTCTCTTTCCTTTTCTTCCTAAACGTTTACTATTTCTTCTTCTTTTACATCTGCCTTCATTTTTTTTCTTATTTTAATTAGCCCCCACCCCTCTCTCTCTCTCTCTCTCTCTCTCTCTCTCTCTCTCTCTCTCTCTCTCTCCTCCATCTCCTCCTTACTCACTCTCACTCTCTATTTCTTCTCTTTCTCTCTCCCTTTTCTCTGCCTGTCTGTCTGTCTGTCTGTCTCTCTCTCTCTCTCTCTCTCTATATATATATATATATATATATATAAGAAGATGAAAATGAAGAAGACAATGGATTATTTTCACACACTACACAATATAAACAATGTCACACAAAACAAAAACCGTAATGTTGGTTATTATATTAATGTGTGGAGGATGATCACTAATTAGGACAGAGCTTATTCTAGTAGTGACCAACTCAGTTGATTTGTTTTTTGTTATAGTTTGAAACTTGATTATAGTGATTTAGTAACCAAATTTGAATTTTTTGAATGACCTTCGTACTTATGTTAATACATCATTCTAATAATTTCTTCTTTTTTTCTTCTTCCTATTTTTCAGGGACCATGAATTATTTCTTTCCATTTTCGCTTCTTTCACTTCTGGTTTTGGTTGGCTGTGAAGAATTAAAAACAACACGCAGTTCCTGTCCAAAATTTTGCGTCTGTATGAACGGTTTTGTTTCCTGTTCGAAACTCACCTCGTTCCCGTTCTTTCTACCCTCAAAGACTCAAGCGCTCTCTTTATCCGAAGTCAAAATTCCTGAAATTCCGACAGACGTCCTTTCCACTTTGCCCGGAATCAAAACTCTTCAATTTGAAAATTCCTCGATTGGTATTATTCGGACTGGTGCCTTCCGAAATCTCACCAATCTCCAAAAGATTTCCTTTTCTTTATGTTCAATTCACGTCATCGAGACAAGCGCTTTCAACCAGATCCGAAACATGTCCACCATGTTGTTTTATAAGATGACAATGCAACGTATAGAGACGCATGCCTTCAACAACATCCGGGGACTTAAAGAATGGACGCTCTTCAAATCGGATGTCGGCGAAATCGAGGCTGAAGCCTTTCACCAGTTCTCTCACATCTATTCCTTTTCGATATACTCCAATCTGATTGGACGACTCGGCCGGGCTGTGTTCTCGTCCATGGCAAATATTAAGCACATGGACTTTTTCATGAACGAAGTGGCCGACGTCGGATGCAACGTCTTTGATTTCTCGACAAATGAGTTTACGCATTTTGAATTCTACGCCAACATATTCTCATGCGACTGTAAACTTTTCGGACTGTCACGTGGACGACAGGCAATTAATTTCTCCTCCTCTTCAGCGAAAAGAGATTCGCCGACCACAAACAAAGTTATACCGACAAAGAGGTCGGCCGATTTGATAGATTCGCGTATGAATACAATCTCGGCTAAAAAATGGTCGTTTGACGATCTTCTTTATCGTAACTGGTGTATTTTCAAAAATCTGAAACATAAAGTCTCCCTTGATAATTATCGCTACACAGAAGAGGTGGAGTGCGAAACGAACGCTTGTTTTCCAGTGAAACCCAAAAAGAAGAACAACAACAAAATGGTCAACTACAAATATCTAGAGTCTTCCACTTCCGTTCCGGAAGTTCCGGTTTCTACACGTCAAGGGAATATGAATAACGCAAGTAGACAGCAGTCGACGTTTGGAATTTTCTTACTTATATCTTCCGCCATTTTGGCACTGTCTCTTTAATAAATAAATAAAAGACATGATGTAAAGAAATATAAATATAAAATATGAAAAAGAAATATAACACACCAAAAAAAACTTAACGAAATATTCCTCGCACAGATTTCTATTACAGTCGAAATGCAAGATTCGATTTTTCCCAATCTTTTAAATATTTATTTAAAAACAAAAAAGATTATAAATAATTTTGAAATTTCGGACTGTTGTCCTCCTCTTTTTTGTGTATAAATACAACGTTCAAGCCACTGAATAATGCTGCTATTGCTGTGGCGGACTGGGAGAAGTTAGATTGTAAAAGACCTAGCTGGAGAGACACCATCTACCGGTCTATGGAAGAATTTGAGTCCAACCGAATTAAACACCAAAAATTGAAGCGGGCTATTAGAAAGGGTAATTTTCAGTCCAGCAACATTCAAAGTGGAAAAGTTCCAACATGTAATTTATGTGGAAGAGTATGTCTTTCCAGGGCTGGCCTGCTGAGTCATCTGAGAAAACAAGCATACAGTGTCAAATGCTACTGGCACTCAACTATGAAAAAAAGAACAGGAAATGGTCTTAATCGTGCACGAGTTGATAACTAACAAACTTAATTACCTTAAAATAAGTTACATTCAGTCGATTACACATGAATTCAAATGTGGTTTCGGAGCTGAAATCATTACCACCAATATCAATAAGTCTGGTGGCATTTATCGGCTTATGACTCTCTTGAACATGTGGTAATGATTTCAGCTCCGAAACCACGTTTGAATTAATGGGTAATCGCCTGAAGATGATTTATTTTAAGGTAATGTTGACTTAAACGACCTGCCAAGTCTGGATCCTCACAGCATACTCAGCTTGCAACACAACTGGATACTAATCACTCGATGAAACTCTACAATTACTCCCAGGTCAACTCTGATCCGGAGGGGTAGTACCTGTTAGGGTCCTATTTATGGGTTAAATAGAAAAAAATAATTTAAAAAAATGAGTACCTATTAAGAATGAATAAAACAAACGTCTTTGGCATAAAATAACCCAACATGGGTTGACATGCCGTAAAATCCAACAAAACAAAAACATTTCAGGATTCTGTCAATTCAAACTTTGTTTTTCAGCAACAAAAAAACGGGATGCTGGAAACTTTTGCACATGCCTAATACTTTTCATCTGACGAGTCTGGTTATTCAAACTGTTCGATTTTTGTTTTGTTTTTTTTTTTTTTTGTTTTTTTTTTTGTTTTTTGTGGTTCTTTGTTTTTTTCTTTTTTTTTCTTTTTTGTATTTTTCTTTTTTTGAAGAAAAGTGCTGTAAACATATTCACATATACAATACTTTTCATTTGAAGAGTCTGTTTATTCAAACACCTTTTAAGAGTGCTGGGAATTTTTGCACATGTCTAATACTGTTCTTCTGAGGAGACACGTTAGTGCTTATCCGTATACACAAGTTTATATATATATATATATATATATATATATATATATATATATATATATATAGAGAGAGAGAGAGAGAGAGAGAGAGAGAGAGAGAAAGAAAGAGAGAGAGAGAGGAACAGACAGACAGACAGGGACAGAGACAAAAAGAGAGACAGACGGACAGACAGAAAGAGAATATATATATATATATATATATATATATATATATATATATATATATATATATATATATATATATAGCCTGGGATTGTCACCGCTTCAGCTTTAACTGGAATGGTGCGCCAAATTGCCGTAGTATTAGGGGGAGTGCTCGATATGAAGAATAGAGCTATTATATAATATAATAAAATAAATATATAAAAGTATTGCATATCTATTTATTCGATGACAATAGAACAGTCTATTGCCATCAAATAAATTGATATATAAGTATATATTTTACCCTTAAGCATATATAGATATGTGTGTGTGTGTGTGTGTGTGTGTGTGTGTGAAGAAAAAGTGGAAGTGAATCCGACACTATGTAATATTGGGAAAAGATTGAAAAAACACAAGTTCATAAAATCTATTTAAAATTGTTCTAAAAATCAACGAACGGCCGCGTCAATAATGTTAAATGGTTTGACCGACCAGAAAGCAACAGAGGCTCGCAGACTTTTTATTTTCTGTAATCAATTTTATTTTTACTCAAACTAACGAAAGCCCTGATGAAGATCTATTGAAACAGATCGAAACACTCCAGCATAGTCGAAATAAACATTACTCGTTTTATGAATTTTTTCACAATATTACACACATATATATATATATAAGTCGTACCTAATTTTGATGCCCTCCTAATTAATTAATTATTAATTAATTAACTTTCAAAATTAGGTACGACTTCAATTAAGCACATATTCTCCCAAAAATTGTCGGCTAAAAAAAGCTATATCATAAACACATCGTTTGTGTATTTACTTCTCATATATATATATATATATATATATATATATATATATATATATATATAGAGAGAGAGAGAGAGAGAGAGAGAGAGAGAGAGAGAAGATAAAGTAAAGTCGGCGAAGAGGCTGATTGTATTGTATCAGTCAAACAGCGAGGGAGTGTATCCCCCTTTCATTAGCGTTAGGCCAGAAAGATTGTTTTTGCGTGTGAGGTGGAGCACCCACCCACAGTGCATAATTCTTATACATTCCTTTCTTGATTTGCTGGGGGGGGGGGTATCCAAGTACCATGATCCCCTCAGACTTCCCGCTTTGTTCGCTTTTATTTATATCAAAAATGTTTCAGCCGCTTCATTCTCCGGTCCTCTTTAAAAGTCTGACTTATCCGGTAAGATGGAAAAAATATTAAACGTGACCTTTTATTTCTTTTGGGGAGTAAACTGTTTGCTTAGCCAAGGTTAAGGAGTCCAGTCTGCCCTACTATTTACCCATAGCTGAATAATTGGATGCATATTTTTCTCTAAGGTATTCGCGCTTTGTGAAACGCAAACAGGCGCGTCCAGGATTTGAACTCGGGTCGACGACTCCATTTCCTGCGACACTAACGCGCTTCTATATATTGTGTTATATAATATGTGCGCTGATAGGCGCTCAGAGTGAAGGGCCTTGTGTCAGACTTGGATCAGGGACGTAAATAGTAAATAACAACAAACTAGTTTTGACATATATATATCTATATATATATACGCATATATATATATATATATATATATATATATATATAGATAGATATTCATTTATTCACATATATATATGTGTGTGTGTGTGAGAGAGAGAGAGAGAGAGAGAAAGAGAGAGATAAAGAGAGAGAGAGGGGGAGAGAGAAAGTGTGTGTGTGTGTGTGCGCGTGTGTGTGTGTGTGTGTGTGTGTAAAAGTAATGAATAAATATGAAAAATAGGAGTCAGAAATATGATTTATTAATATTTGAAAATTATTACCGATCTTCAAAATGTTTCGGTTATTAAGTATATATAAAATATGTATCTATTATTAAATATATATATCAAATATGTATCTACATTCTTAATCGGGACATTTAAATATCGTCTGTTGATGTAGGCAAAAAGTACACAAAATCTCGATACTTTTTTGAAACACGTAGTGTATACATATATATATATATATATATATATATATATATATATGTATGTATACTTTGATTGAAAGTGTAAATATTGAAAGTGTAAATATTTCTCTGTATATAATTAATTTATTAATAATCCTACATTGAGCTCTCTTAAGGATTTGAAATAATCCTTGTATAAATCTATCGGTGTGAAACTATATGAGAATGCATTGTATATATGAAGGATATAGATGATCCAAAATAGAATCTTCCCCAACATACCAGTCGATCGGATACTTTTTTCTTTATATATATATATATATATATACACAATGCGTATAAAAAATAAAAACAAAAAGATGTTTTTTTGGTCTTATCGATTTCAAAGAAACTTCATCATCATTAGCTGATGATAAAGTTTCAATAAATCGGTAAGATCAAAAAAACATCTTTTTGTTTTTATTTCTTATACGCATTGTATTGCCTTCAAATTTTATATTTATATATATATATATATATATATAACTTTCAAAGAAAAAAATAACAAAACGTCATCTTGTTATAATATTTATTTCGACCAGAAACTCAGAATGAGTCTAGCACCATCAGACACGTTTTGCAAGTATCTTTGGAATATATATATTATATATATATATATATATATATATATATATATATATATCAGGGTTGTATTGGTTGATATTTTATCGGTGTTTGACTGTAAGGAATTTTCACAATTGACAAAAAATTCTGCATTATGTTTTATAACTAAATAGGCCGTCGAATTTTTTATATCTTTTTCTTTGGCATTAAATGACCCACAGAGGTTGATATGCCGTTAAACAAAACTCAAATTCTTTTTCTTTCTTTTCTTTTTTGTTTTCTTTCTTTTTTTTTTTTTTTTTAAACTTGAATTCCACTGAAAATGTTTGTAAATCTTAAATGTAAAAAAACAAACAAAAAAAAGACCCGTTCTTTTGGGGTTTTGTTGTATTGGGCTTGGTCTGAATTTTTTTCACAATTTTCAAAAAACGACGAAATTGAAAGCCAAGCCTCATCGTATCGTTCAAAACGAATTATTTTATAAATAGTTTCGATTTCCTCAATGGAAAAAAAAGAAACAATATTTTTCGCCAATTTAATTGTCGTCAAAAATATAGAAAGGACATGTTCCAAAATGGATGGGTGTTTTTATATTGAAGAAATTATTCCGTATAATTGCTTATAAGTTAAATAATTTCACACTCACACACATATAGACTTACACACGTATATAAACGAGGGTGAATCAAAAAGTAATGCCATTTTGTTTAGGACAGGTATAATTACCAACGCAGGAATATGTATCATACATCAAAATGAAGCTGAACCTCAGTGGATCACATCCCTACTTCTCCACAAAGGGGAGTCAAAAGGTAATGCCATTTTGTTTAAGACATGTATAATTACCAAGACTGGAACAT
>CM042174.1:40888668-40911168 GCA_023376005.1 Doryteuthis pealeii | reverse complement strand
TCTTATAAGAAATTGTGGAAATAGCAGAAAGAAGGGAAAAAAAGCTTTGCCGTACACCTTGTTAACAACGCGAAAATCGATCACTCCATTATATATATATATATATATATATATATATATATATATAGTAAATGAAACGATGACACGAAATAGTTTATATATATATATATATATATATATATATATATATATAAACTCTTTCATTTCGTCGTTTTATTTACTTATTTATTTTTCATTATCTTTCTCATTATTCTTTGGCCACAGCTTTCGCATGTCAGGAATGGAATGGTATATTAAGGCGACAAAAATGGCAAGCAGCATTTCTGAAGAATTCCAATCCAATTCTGGAATGACATTGTTACCCCACCCACCACCCACTTCACACTGTTTGAAGAAATGTGCCCATCGCATCGAATCCCAAAATCTGTATCGTTTTTTATTTTTATTTATTCCTTCAATCAATGAATATTAACAACAGATTGAGAATTGTTTCAGTAATACCAAAATAGTCTGGCACAAGGCCGTTTTATTTGGCCCAGTTCTGTTATATAGTCCTTATAAACATTGGGTGTATAATAGAGAGAGAGAGACGGAGACTTCGATTATTCTGCTTCTTTGTTGAGGGTTAACTTGTTATGTACTGCGTTTTTACAGTACCAAATCAGCATATAACGTTATATACCTTTCTTACTTCTTACTCTGGTCGTATTCTCTTCTGGCCGGCTTTGCTATTCTATCGTCTATCATCTTGGTCTGGTCTTGTCGTGGTGTTTCTTGGGGACTTCGGGTCTGGTTTCTGTTGGGGATCACTCCTTATCAGAAGCCCTGTGTCATTGTTAGTTTTTGGTAATAAACACAAGACTTCGATTTATGTTGATGTTACTTTATTTAAAATCCTCACCCAGACAATCTGCACAGATGAGGCTTACATGTTGCTAGCTCGGTTTCTAACTTCTAACTGACTAACTGGTTGCTTACTCCTTAAACCGGAAGAGGGCCTTCTATGGGGTTCCGGTTCTCACGATTCATCCCCAGAACGCAAGGTGAGATCGAGGTCAAGCGCCGTCACTCACCCTCAAGGCCATTAGCTGTACTAATCGCCATTATGATTTCTACAATACCTTATAAAAGTATTAGGGGTCTACTAACTATGTAACAAACTGGTTACTTGTTTAATTTCTGTTTCGATCAGCCATGTTATCTAGTTGACTTTCTATTTAAGGGCGGTGTTGGGTTAAAGGTTAGAGGTTAAAGGTTATAGTTAGTTGGAAGACTTAGTGACCTTCCACGTGGGTACCTATAAGTACCAGAAATATTCCGACAAAGAAGTTTTCAGGCGTAACAAGCAGACTTTAATACATGAACACATACAAATATATTTAAACAGGAATACATATAAAACATTAAAAGGTATACACAAAAGAGATACATAATAGACACATACACGAGACAAGGTACTAGAGGTGTATAAAGAACAGATATATAAATGTATGATAAAGAAAATAGGATGTAGACTTTCGTCCTAAAGAAGTGGTACATGAAGTAATGTCACTTACTTAGGCTGGGGGACAAAGCCCCCACATAAAATGTCTAACCCATGTTTCCTGCTTGCTGTCCCGGAGAGAAGAGAATTAAACTTCGCGCTTCCCTGATTAAATAGTCAGGGCCCCCAGCGGTACAAATTGAAAACAAGGGAAGATAACTCTTCCAGACCAAACAGAGGCAGACAATCGCTACAGCAGGTTTTCTTCTTCTGTTCTAGGCTGGACATTGCTTGTTTTCAATAATTAGTTAACAAGGCTTTGATTTTATTGCTTGATCAAGCTTTATTTTCTTCTTCTAACCCATATTGATTGATTCCACCGCGGGTAATGAGACTGGGCCTCGGGAGAGAGGATCTCTCTCCTTCAAAAGAAAGGTCGCATCTAATTCTAAACTGACTATCACGTGTCAGTCATGGCGCCCAAAAATCGCGCGCCTCTAAGGGGTCAAAGGGTTATTAACAGTCACTGGTAATTTTCCATAGACTCCCTGATTCTAAATCGACTGACCTCAATTTAAATTCTAGCTACAGGGTATGTTCCCAATTCATGACCTCTCGTGAATTACAACATAACAAAATAGGTAGTTTTCCATGAACTCCCTGATTCTAAATCAACAGATGTCAATTTAAATTCTAGCTATTGTAACAGTCGGCTGGGTTTTAGAATAAACCGATTGCACCTCTGCAGAGGGGCAATATCTCGTCCATCTGTACCACCTGTTGGCCGTGGATGGTGACCCATGGTGCTTAAGGGCGTAATCCTGGTGGCTGAGCAGCCCATGACATGCAACACTGCACTTTGGCTATTAGGCTAGACGGGCTGTCGGAGAGGTCCCCACCGATCAAACGGCTGGTCACGTCAAGCCCTAGCACCTATATGATTGTCCCAACTCGATTGCGCTTATGGCAAGCCCCAACCATTTTTATGTGCTAAAATGAGGTGGCTGAGTGTCTTATTGTTCTGAGTATGACGTTAAACAATTCTTTGTGGTGCCAACATGTCGCGTAGTAATTTACTATGTAGTTCTGGTGATGCCACCTACAGGCAGTCGCCCCATATGCAAGAGGGACTATTTTAGTTGGTAGAAATTAAACACACACATATATATATGTGTATGTGTGTGTGTGTGCGTGCGCGCGTTGATTTTAGCAACTATATTAATGTGTGTGTGTATGTGTAGTAGTAGTAGTAGTAGTAGTAGTAGTAGTAGGTGAAATTGCTCTTGCCCAACGATCAGCAGTTTGTCACTCAGGGATATGATTGTAAAGCCACTTGTGCAGATGCAGATAATTTTTTTATTTAGATCTTTATTTTTTGGACACTACGCCATTGTCCTTAGTGGACGGAAAGGTGTCAACCAGCAAAAGTAGTAGTAGTAGTAGTAGTAGCGGTTGGGTGAATGTGCTCTTGATTAACAGCTTACAATAAACTCTACACTTGACCGCTTGTTGTAGTCTGTTAACACCGTTTTATGTCTCTAGGCGTTGTCCTCTTTTCTGTCATTAACTCGAAATAAAAATGATGAAATTATTTCGCTTCCCTTCACCCACCACCTACCCCGTGTAGCCTCACGTTGTTGTGGTGCGTTCGGCTTGTGAGTAATCGCTACCGAGCGGCTTTATATGATCCTGAGGAAAGGCTGGGGGAGTAAACCCCGAAAACAAATCCGGAGCCGGGGGCCCTAAGATGGAGTAACGCTGAACTTCAACGTTACACAGAAATTCATGCGACACTGCCATTACCGAACTACAATGGTTTCTTACATTTCATTTTGACCAAAGCACATCCTCCCTATCAACCTGTCTAGGCTATGTAGTTAAAAAAAAACTTTTGGACACTACTTCATCGTCTTTCGCAGACAAAAGGATGGCAACCACAATAGCAACAACAACAACGGTTTGTACCCCTAGAGCGATACTGGTGAGATCTTAGGACCCAGTCTGGGTTAATCATGTCGCTAACGAACTCACAAAAGGGCACTATTTATTCCATTAAAGACACCGCAACAGACGAAGAACTCTGTGGATAAGGGAGTATACAAACCGGCTTGACTTTAAATGTGGCCTCTACAATTAGACTGTGACTTGGCAACTCTCTCTCTCTCTCTCTCTCTCTCTATATATATATAATATATATATATATATATATATTCTCTCTGTATCTCTTCCTTTCTCTTTCTTCTTATCTGTTTATCTCACTCTCTCTCTCTCTCTTCTCCCCCTCTCTCTCTCTTTCCTCCCTCTCTCTCTCTTCTCCCCCCCCTCTCTCTCTCTCTCTCTTCCTATTTTTCTCTCTGTATCTCTTCCTTTCTCTTCTTCTTATTTGTTTATCTCACCCCATCTCTCTCTCACCCCCCCCTCTCTCTCTCTCTCTTTCTCCCCCCCTCTCTCTCTATTTTAGCCTGTTCATATCAATCAATCTAATGAAGCAACCAGACTAGTCTTGCCAGTAATCTCCGAATCACCAGACCGTGACACAGATACGATCCTCATTTCTATTCTGGTTAAGAGAGGGCGTACATGACGAAGATTCATTCATAGTTTTGTTTTGTTTTGTTTTATTTTTTTACGGCATATCAACCTCAGTGGGTCATTTAATGCCGACAAGGTTTTGAAATAAAATCATTCTTAAAGGATACTCAATTTTCGTTTCATAAACTCATGTTTTTCTATTTAACCCATAGATGGGACCCTAACAGATACTACCACTCCGGGTCAGAGTGGACCTGGGAGCAATGGTGATGAAGGGGTGCTCCTCATTCCCCAAACCTCCAAAACTGGAATCTCACCATCAGATAGAGTTTAACGTCATACCCAGTACATGTAGACCCTCAGCCACTGCCTTCTAGCACCCATATGATAAAAAAGGGTTGGGTTGTCATATAGATGCTAGGGCTTGACGTGACCAGCCGATTGATCGGAGGGGGCTTCTCCGACCGCCCGTCTAGCCCAAGTAAGGACCAAAGTGGAGTATTGCATGTCATGGACTGCTCATCCACCTGGGTTCTATCCTTAAGCTTCACGGGTCGCCACCCACGGCCAACAGGTGGTTACATTTGGGGGGAGTCTTACCCCTCTGCAGAGGTGCAGTCGGTGTAGACCCATTCATGCCAACATAAATATATTCATATTTACATTGCTTGGTGTATTGGTCAGCAAGCTAAACTTGTAGGGATTAAAATAAAATTAAAATTAAATTAAAAATTAATTTAAATTAAAAAATCAAAAATAACAATCTCTCAGGAGCATCCTCTGAGCATACGCAGAAAAAGTCCTCTTCCTGTCGACCAAAAAAATCTCTCGGTCATTCCAACTCAGGCCTAGAGTTGACCGTCGTTGACCGACTCGGGAGAAATTATTCCCTCCAAGATATAACTATGAACCTAGAAATAAAGTCTGAACCCTAAAAGTATCTTTTGTCTTTTTCCTTCTTTTAATTCCTTTTCAACCTGACAACCCACAAGAAGGAAACGCCAAGTATATAATGGGTTTTAAAAGAAACAAACAGCAAACACACACACTAAAGACGACCAAACACACACATAATATCAAATAAACCAACTAGCTTTACACCATAGACTTACGGGTCCATTACTAGTATCGTGGTAGTATACTCTTCTGGTATGTCTCTCAGCTCCGTCGTTACGGACCTCTTGATGGCCTCAACGCATTCAAAACGGGTCCCCTTGATGAGTCCCTTCGGCTTGTGAAGTGCACAGGAAGTGACAATAGTTGTAGCAAGAAAAACCGTGACTTTTTTCCTTTTCCCAAGCTGGACAGGTTTATCAAGAGAACCCGTTTTGAATGCGTTGAGACCATCAAGAGGTCCGTAACAACGGAGCTGAGAGACACACAAGAAGAATCCTTCCAGCAGAGCAGAGAAGCGTGACAGAGAAGGATGGGAAAGTGCATTAGATTCAAGGGGGGGGGACTAGTTTGAAGGAGAAAACATTTAGTGTGTTGTTTGGATTTTAAATGAATTGTTTGTGACAATAGTCTCATTACTTTTCAGACACACCTCATATAAACATCTGACATTGAAAAATAATTCTTTTTTATATTTTTTGACAGCATATTGTTAGAAATGAATTGTTATACAGCACTGGACAAAAATAAATCAATAAAAATGATTTTTTTTTTATTATTGCCACACATTTTTTATGTTGTCACAAACAATTCATTTAAAATCCAAATTTTTGTTATTCTATAATTGTTATTCTATAATTAACAACAAATAAATGAATGAATACTTGGTTCAATTCTAAAAGTTCATTATTTACCAAAACAATAACTAACAATATAAATGTCCCTCCTATATATAAAAGTCAAGTTTTAGAGATCTACCAGTCTGATGGAGAGGGAAATTAAGGATATCTGGTATCTTCTAGTTGAGTCAATCTTCTCGGAGATAAATTCTGATCAACTTGTCATGGAACTGGTCCGTAGTTGTCAATCTACTGGGCGTATCACGTGATTGCTCTGTTCAATCACATACATAGAAATTTTTATTTTTTTGAAATTACAAAAGAATTAACATATTAAGTCTTGTTTTCCTTAGAGTTTGATTTTTATTAAAGTATTAATCCCAGTTGAGAAATTAGAAATATTTAAATTGGTCTTCATTTCATATCCCACTAACATCTGTCCGGTAGACTATGGTAAAAATTTACTGTTACGATTTTCGTGGCCATCCTTTGGTTTCAAGCAAGAAAACTGCCCAGCGGAGATCCCTTGTGTTAAGCAGAGCGCGATCTTTAGTGAAGAAACCTTTGCTTGCTCCTTGGTGTCCCTCAGTGTTGGGTATGATCCTGTGGTTGCTCGGTGTTGTCCCTGAATGTTGGGTATGATCCTTCAGTTGTTTCTTGGTATCCCTTAGTGTTGGGTATGATCCTTTGGTTGTTCCTTGGTGTTCCTTAATGTTGGGTATGATCCTTTGGTTGTTCCTTGGTATCCCTTATTGTTGGGTATGATCCTGTGGTTGCTCCTTGTTGTCCCTTAATGTTGGGTATGAGACTTCAGTTGTTCCTTGGTATCCCTTAATGTTGGGTATGATCCTGTGGTTGCTCCTTGTTGTCCCTTAATGTTGGGTATGAGACTCCAGTAGTTCCTTGGTATCCCTTAGTGTTGGGTATGATCCTTTGGTTGCAGGTCCGTTCGTCAATGTCGAATAAAGTGCAAATAAACGGCTGTCCATATCAGCGATTAAATAGTTAACTAACCACGTATTCGGGCTGTTGATTAGCTGGAGTTTAAACCACGTGACCTCACTTAGTCTATAAGTTTAAGTGGTTGATTTACTGCACGCCTTATATAACCAAAAATAATCTAACATTTACGCCCCTCGATTCACGGTCTACCGAAAAATACTAGTAAAGAGGATATGGTTGACTCTGGACAAAATAAGTCTAAAGTTAAATTTAAACAAAACAAGAGGGGGGGTCTTGCTATCAAATGACTCATAGTAGTCAATTTACGCTCCTCAATTCAATGTCTACCAAGTTCACACCATATATTGGTAAATAAAAAAATAAATAAATAAAAATAAAAAGATGCGTCTCTTAAGTGGACAGACTAATTTTCGGTTGAGAAAATTTCTTCTGACATCCATTAATTTATTGGACAAAAATTGGACGAGCGTTCGCTTCGATTTTTTCCGCTCCGTTACCGCAAGACGAGCTCATTAAGATTGGGGGAGGGTGCAGCGGTGGCGGAGTAATTTCATCGGTAAAGAGGCTGTAAAGTGACGCGACAGGCAAAAAAAGAAAGAAGTCCTCACGAAATTAAACAAAAATACAAAAACAGAAAAAGAAAAAGGAAAAGAAAATGACTAAGTAATTTGCTTTCTCATTAACAAAAGGCGACAAAGCAATGAAACTTGATATATATATATATATATATATATATATATATATATATATATATTAATGGAAAGAAAAATCTGAGAATGATACTTAGACATTATTAAACAAACACACACACACACATATACACACATATATACATACATACATACACACCGTAATGACAAACGATAACACCCATAGACTTTGGAAAGCTTTATTCTACTTACATTATTATTCTACACTTACTGAGAGTTCATATAGTCTAGTATTCCCTAGAGAGTTCTCCAAAGGGGGTTTAATTATAAAAGAGGGAAGGTAACTCTCAATTACTTATTACACACACATACACACACACTGTAATGACAAACGATAACACCGATAGACTTTCGAAAGCTTTATACTACTTAGAATGACTGGTACACTTACTGAGAGTTTATATAATCTAGTATTCACTAGAGAGTTCTCCAAAGGGGAAGTAATCATAAAGTAGGGGAGGTAACTCTCAATTTCTTATTAAACGCACACACACATACATACACACACAGACTGAAATGACAAACAATAACACCGATAGACTTTGAAACCCTTTATTCAACTTAGAATTGATACACTTATTGAGAGTTTATATAGTCTAATATTCCCTAGAGAGTTCTCCAAAGAGGAGGTAATCATAAAATAGGGAAGGTAACACTCAATTACTTATTACAAATATATAGATTAATCAGTGTGCACCTCATATGGTGTAATGTTTAGCAAGGTATATTAGCAGACTGTTGTTAGTGAGTTCGATTCACACTGGGTGCTCCATATTTCTGGCCTTGTGCCACATCTAAATCAAGCTAGAATGCTAAAATGGTTAGCAAGCTAGATTCGCTGACCATTGTTAGTGAGTTGGATTCTCACTGAGCGCCTCATGCTGCTGGCCTTGTGCCACATCTAAGCTAAGCTTCGTAAATAGCTATGCCCGTCTAGAGGGCTAAAATGGTTAACAAGCTAGGTTCGCAGTCCATTGTTAGTGAGTTCGATTCTCACTGGGTGCCCTATTTTCCTGGCCTTGTGTGTCTGAAAAGTAATGAGACTGTTGTCCCAAACAATTCATTTAAAATTGGGAAGTGCGCAGGAAAGGACGATTGTTGTGCGAGGACAAATCGTAACTTTTTCTTGTTCCCAAGCTGAACGGGTTCATCAAGATGACTCGTTTTGTATGCATTGAAGCCATCAAGAGGTCCGTAACGACGGAGCTGAGAGACATGACCGAAGAATCCTTCCAGCAGGACATAGAAGTGTGACAGAGAAGGATGGGAAAGTGCATTAGATTCAAGAGGGGATTACTTTGTAGGAGAAACAATTTAGTTTGTTGTTTGGATTTTAAATGAATTGTGTTGTGATAACAGTCTCATTACTTTTCAGACACGCCTCGTAGATTAATCAGCGAGCTATTCTGGACACGTGGGGATTAGAATAAAACGAAAAGAAAAAAAAAGAAAAAACAACAAACTCCCATGAGGCCTCCACCGCAAGAACCTTCTGCGCATGTCAGACAAAAAGGACTGACTCCCTACCCACAAAAGGATATCTCGCCATTCGAACTGAGGTCGTAACTGGGTCTAGTCGCTCCTACTAGCAAGGGAGATTTTCCCTTGCTACAGGCGACTATGCCCAGTTCAATAAAGCCTAAGTCATAAAACTACCTCTTGCCTTTGTCTCTTTCCTTTTCGTTCTTTTTCGTTCCTTAAATTCCATTTCAGCCGACCAACCTACAAGAAGGAAATACCAGCTTTATTGGGGGATGAGATATAAGTACGAATGGGCTAAACCCGACCCCATAGATACGTACTTAAATATTCTTTGTCATAAAACGTCGATCTACGATTGAAACAGAATCGAATTGAAGAATTCGTTTAAAGACAGACAACTGTTTAGCAACTAATGATTAGGTAGACTCTAAAAGGCATCGATTGTTCCGGTAATTTAAAAAATTTCAAGATCGAAATCGAGGCTTGTTGACTTTCATGATCGAAATCGAGGCTTGGTGACATTTTCATTAAACAATACAACAGAGAGGAATTATTGATCAGACAAAAAAAAGGAGAAAATGAAACGAAGAAATATTTGAAAAGAACGCTGGAAATCTTGTAAATAAATTTCCAAAGAATTCTCTGATTCCAAAAGAATTCTATTCACCATTTCTTATATTTGACTTTTTGGAGTTCCATAATGAGAGGAGGAGGAAGAAGAGGAGGAGATGGGGAGGAGGAGAGAGAAAGGGTGAGAGGGGTGGTGGGGGCGGGGGGTCTTGACGTTGTGTGTTTTATTTATATATAATACACGCACACATATACATATATATATAACACAGACATGCACACACACACACATATATATATAACACACACACACATACACACACACATATATATATGTATATATATATATGTACATATATAACACACACACACACATATATATAACATATATAACGCACACACATATATAACACACACACGCGCACACATACTTATATATATATATAACACATACACACACATATAATACACACATACACACACACGCATATATATATATATATATATATATATATAATACGCACACACACTCATAAATATAACACACACACACACACACATATATACAACACGTACGCACACATGAATATAACACACATATGCACGCACACACACACACACACACACACACACATATATATATATATATATTATATATATATATATATATATATATATATATATATAAGTTGGAAAGTGATGACCGAAAATATCTCAAAAGATGGCGACAGAGAAATGAAGAAAGAAGAGTAACCTCCCCTTTTTTCCCCCATCTTTTTTTCTCTTTTTCGCGCGCGTCGAGTCGAACCCCCCGAGAGATTTTTGCACGAAATATCTACATTCACAATTGGCTGGCAGACATTTTTCATTGTTGAATAACGGCGATGTATTTTCATCTGCGTCGATCGACAAAATCCAAAAGACGTCAATACAAACTGAACAACAACAACAACAACATCATCATCACCAACAACAACAGCAGCAATAAAAATCAAAATAACAACAATAAAGATCGTATAGAATTAAAATATATGTTTCTCTTTCTTGATGTATTTTCAATAGATACATGAGTTTTTTTTGTTATTATTTGTCCTCATTATAACTATGTCCAATACTACTACTACTACTTAATAATAATAATAATAATAATAATAATAATAATAATAATAATAATAAGGGACTTTGAGATAAAGACGGATCACCCTATGCCAGCCAGAAGACCAGACCTTGTATTGATTAAAAAAATTTAAAAAAGAGAGAACGTGTCAACTGGTGGACTTTGCTGTCCCAGCAGATCACAGGGTGAAGCTGAAGGAAAATGAAAAGATGGATAAATACCTGGACCTTGCCAGAGAATTGAAAAAGCTGTGGAACATGAGAGTGAAAGTGATACCAATTGTAGTTGGTGCACTTGGGACGGTCACAATAAACTTGGAAAAAAGACTGGAGGATCTAGAAATTAGAGGAATAATTGAGACCATCCAGACTACTGCACTGCTGCAATTGGCTAGAATACTCAGAAGAGTCCTGGAGACCGAGGAGACTTGTTGTCACTCAGATTCCAGTGAAAGACCATCAGCTAACGCTGATGTAAAAAAACTCAAAAGGAGTGAAAATATAATAATAATAATAATAATAATAATAATAATAATAATAATAATAATAGTCCCCAAAGCTCTGGAAAAGAATTTGGGTGAATTAGAAATCAGAGGAAGAATCGAGACCATCCAAACTACGGCATTGTTAAGATCGGCTAGAATACTCAGAAGAGTCCTGGAGATCCGAGGAGACTTCTTGTCACCCAGCCTCTAGTGAACCACCGGCTACGGCAGGTGTGAAAACTAATAATAATAATAATAATAATAATAATAATAATAATAATAATAATAATAATCCACATCCATCCACGAGAGATTGGCCCAACAACTGAATAGATGCTTAGCGGAAGCAAACGTACTTGAATGGATGACAAAGGAATAATTATTCTAAAGGACTCAGAAAAAAGAGCTATCCCAGCTATTATAGGCCAATAACTTGCCTACACGTGAGGTGAAAAATTCGAACAACACTAATCAAAGAACAAACTAAATCACTGTTAAAATCGACTAGAATGCCCAGAAGAGTCCTGGAGACCTGAGAAGACTTGCTGTCACTCAGCCTCCAGTGAACCACCGTCTACGGCAGGTGTGAAAACCTCATAATAGTAATTAAGGAACACCTACATAACAATGTAAATATGAACATACAATGAACCTCTGGGCATAAAATAACCCTAAACAAGTTGACATAGCGTTAAAATCAATTAATTATGATGAGACATGGCTACACAGAGGACATCTGATGAGAGAAACTGAAACACTGGCAGCTGAAAAAAAAAGTGAGAATAAAGGAGGAGTCAAAATAATATTAAGTGTAAGATATGTCCAAGGAGAGAAGGAGAGAAGGAGATACAGAGAAAGGGAGGTGGAGACGGATACAGGGGGAGTGTGTGAGTGAGGGAGAGAGAGGAGGAGGAAGGGAGATAGAAAGAATGAGAGAGAGGTAAAGGGGGAGATATAGATAGAAGGAGAGAGAGGGGAAGAGTGACTAAAAGACATACAGAGAGGGAGAGGGAGATGCAGAAAGAAGGAGAGGGAGTGGAGAGGTGAAGAGAGACTGAAAGAGATACAGAGAGGGAGAGGGGGTTGCACATAGAAGGAGAGAGAGAGATGGAGAGAAAGAGACACAGAGAGAGGAAGGGAGATGTACAGGGAGGAAAGGGGAGAGGGAGAGATAGGTAAATGGGAGGGAGATACAGAAAGAAGGATGGAGGGAGAGAGAGAGACTAAAAGAGATACAGAGAGAGGGAGGGATGTGCAGAGAGAGGGAGAAAAAGAGAGAGTGAGACAGGGGAGATAGGTAGAGAGAGAGGGACAGGGAGGGAGATACAAACAGGGTGAGGGAAAGGGAGGGGGAGAGGTTATGGGATACAGAGAGAGGAGGATACAGAGAAAGAGAGGTAGAGAGAGAGGGACAGGGAGGGAGATACAGAAAGGGTGAGGGAAAGGGAGGGAGAGAGGGAATGGGATACAGAGAGAGGAGGATACAGAGAAAGAGAGGGGGAGAGAGGGGGAGAGGCAGATGAAACAGTCAACACCATAATAAGAGACAAGTGGCACAAAAGGACGACGGACACGATTGAGTGGGTAAGGTAACCATACGGACTTTCTCCATCCAGTCAAATGGTATATGTCCCAGTGTTACAGAATGGCATAGGCATAGCTTATTATTTTTGTAAGATTGTGTAGTGTAGATTTTGAAATTAACGGTAACAGTGTGGAAATCCCCCCCCCCCATTTTGTCTTTCTTTCTTTTCATTAACCTCCTCTTATTCTTTCTTTCTTTCTTTCCTTCTTTCTTTCTTTCTTTCTGCTTATCCCCCCCCCATTATTTTTTTCTCATATTTTAATTTCCTTCACTCCTTCCTTCCTTTCTTTCTTTCTTTCTTTACATTCCCTCATTCTTCTTTTTTTTCTTCTTGCTTTTCATTCCACCCCATTCTTTCTTTCATTCTTTGTATTTTATTTTCATTCCTCCTCTTCCTTCCTTTCTTTTATTCTTTCTTTCTTTCATTGTTTCTTTCTTTCTCCCCCTCTCCTCCAATTCTTTCTTTCCTTCTTTCTTTTCATTCCCCACCCCCCTTCTTTCGTTCATTCAACTTTTCCCCTCTTTCCCTTTTCAAGATTTCAATCCCTTTATATTTTCATCTTCTATCTCTACTTCTGAATCTTAACATCTAAACCGCTCTGTCGGTGGGGCGTTAGAATGCATCGACTGCACCTCTGCAGAGGGGTAAGACTCCCCCAATGGGGCGACCCGTGATGCTTAAGGATAGAACCCAGGTGGATAAGCTGTTCATGACTTGCAATACTCCACTTTGGCCCTATCTTGGGCTAGACGGGCGGTCGGAGAGGCCCCCTCCGATCAATCGGCTGGTCATGTCAAGCCCTAGCACCTATATGATTTTCCCCAACCCTATTGCCCTTATGGCAAGCCCCAACCCCTTTTTATCATATGGATGCTAGAAGGCGGTGACCAAGGGTCTACATATCCTGGGAATGACGTTAAACTCTATCTGATGGTGAGGTTCCAGTTCTGGAGGTTTGGGGAATGTGGAGCACCCCTTCATCACCATTGCTCCCAGATCCACTCTGACCCGGAGTGGTAGTACCTGTTAGGGTCCCATCTATGGGTTAAATAGGAAAATGCATTTATAAAAAAATTGTATTATCCATTAAGAATTGGTTTATTTCAAAACTTTATCGGCATTAAATGACCCACTGAGGTTGATATACCGTAAAACCAAACCAAACCAAACTAACATCTAACATCACCCACATTTACACAGTTACAAATAAGGGAGACTACTCTATAATTACTATTAAATAGTTATCTCCCTTGTGAAATCGATTCATAATTACAGAAATGTGTAGGGGTGGGGATGGTTTTGACACAAAATTCTATCTACACTATCATTGATTGGCATCCTTCCGTCTATGAAAGACGATGGGATAGTGTCCAAATATTTTTTCGGAACTACGTAGCCTGGGCGGGTTCATATGGAGGATGAGCTGTTGCCCAAGTAGCAAATACTCCCCTCTCCACACTGCCGCTGTAATCCAAAGGAAAAGTAAGGAACCAATGCAGTTTAGCAGCGGTAGTGTTACAGGAGTTGCTGGGTAGCAACAACAACCTTTAGGGACTCCGTCTCTTGATATATTTTTATTTAAAAATCATTAAATGACAAATTACTGGAACTAACCTAAACATGCTCCCCCTGGTGGCAAGTTTTTAAGTTTTAATGTAATAAGATATCATATTAAATTAAAAAGACTGACGAAACTAAATGTGAACGCATATAAAATGATTACAATTATTCTTGTTTTATTCTAATTGATTTCTATATAAAATTATACACAAGATTGTTTTTTATGCAATTGAGAATAAAATACTAAAATTAGAAATCAATAAAGCCAAGTAAGTCATCGGGGTGGCCTAATGTCGATATCAGCCAATCAGCGAGGGAGTCTATCCCCTTTTCAATAGCGCTAGACCAAGGAGATTATTTTAGCGTCTGAGGTGGAGCGCCACACCTACCATCAGTTCTTTACTTCACCGCACAGATTCCTGTGCTACTCATACGCTGAGTTGGCGAGAGCCGGTATCGAACCAGGGACCTTGTGATTCCTACCCGAACGCTCTACCGACTGAGCTAAAGATTTATTAAATTTGGTTTTCTTAAACCTGGTATGAAAATTATCCACACCTTATACAATATAAACATTTATTTCTTCGTGATATATAACACACGTTGTAGGATTCTAAACTCGTTAATAACATGGGTTGTTTTGAGCAAGACTTTAATTGAGAGACCATAAATAGATAAGATGTTAATTAAGATTACTGTGACGGAGAACGAGAAAGGAAAGGGAGCAAGACATTGTCTTGCCTGCCGGGATCGAACTCGCGTCCTCCCGCATGCGAAAACAGATGCGATGTAGGAACTAGAAGGACGCGAGGTTTGACTGACGTGTCCGGATGTTTGGCTAATATGCCCATAAAATAACAAGTGAGTCGAGCGCTGGGCAGTCAGCAGTCAGCAGTCAGCAGCAGCAAAAGCAGTCGAGTAAAGAAATGGATTTTAGTCGATCAGAAACAAAACTAAATAGGAAATGTGATTTTGAACTGAAAAGCGCTTCGTCGTCGTCGACTGCTGCTGCTGCTGACTGCTGACTGCCCAGCGCTTGACTCACTTGTTATTTTATGGGCATATTAGCCAAACATCCGGACACGTCAGTCAAACCTTCCTGTTCCTACTTCGCATCTGTTTTCGCATGCGGGAGGACGCGAGTTCGATCCCGGCAGCTTGAGAAAAATAACACGGTCTTGTGATTAATGAATGTCTTGGTAACAAGACTGATCTAGAAGAAGAAATGAGTTAAGTGCGACCGATCACCAAGACGAAGAGATGTTAGAAAAGACGCAAGACCAGATGAAAGAAGAAGAATAGAAGAACAGAAGAAGAATAGAAGAAGTAATGAGAAGAGTATGCAACAGGATTAGCTTTTAATACATTTGGGAATAAAATACTAATATCAGAAATCAATGACACCAAGTAATTATCTATTAAATCTGGTCTTGTTAAAACCAATATGAAAATCATTCTCATCTTATAATACTATGTAAACCTTTATTTCTTCGTGATATATATAACACACTTTTCAGGAATCTAAACTCGTTAATAACACGAACTGTTTTGAGCCAGACTTCAATAAAGATATCGCTAATTGGTAAGATGTTAATTAAAATTTCATAATGACTATTTAATTGAGAATATAACGTAAATATCTAAAGGAATTCTGACGTAGGTTCGGTTACAGACAGGTACATAAGTAAGTAAAGTCGTCGGGGTGACCTAAGGTCGGTATCAGCGAGGGAGTCTGTCCCCTTTTCACTAGCATTAGACCAAGAAGATTGTTTTTTAGCGTCTCGGGTGAAATGCCACGCCTACCATCAGCTCTTAATTTTACCGCACAGATCTCTGTGCTATTCATACGTTTGATTGGTTGATCGTTTTTTGTTGGTTTTTTTGGCGGTATTTTCTGGTTCATTTAATGCGAATCAAGTCATCTTGATAAAACAAAAGACACAGTTTGCTTTCAGTGCTACAAAGAATATAAAATGTTTTTTTTAACTGAATTAAAAAGAAAAAACAGAAATAAAAGTGAAAAAAAAGAAGAAATTTTAATAAAATAATGAAAACTGGAGAAAAAATGAAATAATTATAATCTATTAATAATGGAGATTCGCTTCCGGGTTTTGTCTGTAACAAAAACTACGTCACTGCTTACGTCCTATACGCGTCATAAATCGTCATAACATAGAATAAACACACTCAAAATTTGAGCATGCAACATTAGACAGTCCTCATTGTTTTTTAAAACAAGTTTTAATAGATACATCCCCAGTATCATATATTTATATATAGTTTGTTTTATTTTAATAGATATTCAAAGTTAATAGAACTTAGTTTCAATTTCAAATTGTTTTATTTTTTTTTTTACTCCTTTAATAAATTTGATGATTTCATAATTTATGGTTCAAACTCTCCGACATTTAATTTTTAACTTCCACTCCTGAAGCAATATCTTTCAAAAATGTATTTTTACATCGCCCGACGATGCTGGTGATGATGTTGATAATGTTGGTGATGTTGATGGTGGTGGTGATGAGGATGATGATGATGATGATGATGACAGTGGTGATGATGATGGTAGTGGTAGTGGTGATGATGGTGATGATGATGATGTTGATGGTGATGATGATAATCACCATAATGATGATGATGATGATGGTGATGGTGGTGTTGGTGACGGTGATGATGATAATGACGATGACGATGATGTTGATGATGATGATGATGATAGTGATGATGATAGTGTTATTAAAATCAATAAACCAAATCTTTATCATAATCCCTAACATAAAGTAGATGTGGCTTTTTATTAAAAAAATGAAAGAAAGATTCAATTCTCATCAATGGCCGATGACGAATTGATCGATTCAAAATGAAAAATGGCGACAGAAATTTTTTTTTTTTTTTCGTCTTTTTTGTTCACAAGAAAAAAAAAGTCAAATGGATTTTCTTCAACTGACGATTTTGTTGCTTTTTGTTTTGTTGTTGTTTGTTTTTTGGGTTGTTTTTTGTTGTTTTTCGGGGGGGGCGGTTTTCGGGGGGGGGCTTTTTGTGTCTTTTTGTTTCTTTTTATTTGGAGGCCACAACCAGAAAGTTCGTTTTTTTTCTTTTTCTATTTTGTATTATTTTGCATTTTTTATAACCCCCCTCTCTCTCTCTCTCTCTCTCTCTCTCTCTCTCTCTCTCTCTCTCTCTCTCTCTCTCTGTGTCTCTCTCTCTCACACACACATTCTCTCCTCTCTTTCTTTCTCTCTCTCTCCCTCTCTCTCACTCACACACTGTCTCTCTTTCTTTCTCTCTCTCCCTCACTCTCTCACACACACACACTCTCGTTCTCTCTCCCTCTCACTCACACACTGTCTCTCTCTCCTCTCTCTCTCTCTATATCTCTCTCTCTATTTCTCTCTCTCTCTCACACACACACACACATACACACACACACTCTCCCTCTTTTTCTTTCTCTCTCTCCCTCTCACACACACGCTGTCTCTCTTTCTCTCAATCTCTCTCTCTCACACACGCTACTTTCTCTCTATCTTTCTCTCTCTCTTTCTCTCTTCCTTTCTCTTTCTCTCTCTTCATCTTTCTCTTCCTTCCTTCCCTCTCTTCCTTTCTCTCTCTCTCTCTCTCTCTCTCCCTATATATATATATATATATATATATATATATATATATCAAGTCATCAAGCCATCCATCTATCTATCTATCTATCTATCTCACTCAATTCATATCCATCTTATCTAGCCACTTCTAACTCTTCCTTTACCCATTTCTTATATATCTACTTTTCCCTCCTTTAACTTATCGAATCGACACTGAATTAGAGTCGGAAAAATAAGAAATAAAAATAAAAAATAAAAATATTGAAATATTTTTTTAAATGTAAAAAAAAAAAAAGAAAGAAACAAAAGTCGATGATCGAACGGCAACGATCAATTCCGAAACAGCAGAAAGCCCATCGAAGCTTCAATATGACTTGTCAAGCCGGTTCATCCAATCAAATCGTAGCGTGCAAGTCACGTGACATTGATATATTGTCGTCTCTTTTCTCTTTACGCTTTTTTTCCCACTCCCGGCGGCAACGAAGTTTCCCGAATGAAAGGGGGGGGGAATACAAAATACAAAAAAATAACAAAAAAAATGATAATCTTTTGACGAAAGTGCAAAGATTTTTCTTTATATTCTTCTCATATAAATTCATTTATACGCATATATATATATATATATTATATATATATATATATATATATATATATATATATATATATGCGAGTATAAATGAATTTATATGAAGAGAGTATAAAGAAAAATCTTTGCACTTTTGTCAAAAGATTACACACACACACACACACACACACACACACACATATATATATATATATATATATATATATATGCCCATACATATATCAATATATATAGTAGTTTTTATATATATATATATATATGTGTGTGTGTGTGTGTGTGTGTGTGTGTGTGTGTGTGTGTGTGTAGTTCTAAGTATATCTATATATAGTCATTTATATATATATATATATATATATATATATATACATATATATATATATATATATATACTATTTCATATATTTTCATATAATTATGTTCATAAATATCGCTTTGAGTTCTTCTATGTTTGTGATTTCTTTTGTGTGTGTGTGTATGTGTGTGTGTGTGTGTGTGTGTGTGTGTGTGTGTGTGTGTGTGTGTGTGTGTGTGTGTGTGTGTGTGTGTGTGTGTGTGCACGTATGTGCTTATAATTGTGTATATATAATTAATTGTATATATCTACTGAAATGTTTTTGTTTCTTTGAATATCCGTAGCAATTATAAGCATATATTCAATATAGTATACACCGATATATATATATATATATATATATATATATATATATATATATATATATATATATATATATATGAGGAAAAAATGAGTAAAGAAAAGAAATGTAGATGGATAAAAATGAATTTTATCAATATCACTTACACATGTGTTTCGGTCTGTTTATCAAAATCTATACGGATTTACGTTATTATTATTATTATTATTAAAATAATCAGATGGAGTTGAAATGATGATGATAATAATAATAGAAAAAATGTATAAAATATTCCGTACACAGAGAGATTTTTTACGACCTTCATCAGAGTGAATTTTTTTATTTTTTGAGTAAAAATCTCTGTGTACGGAATATTTTATACATTTTTTTCTATTATTATTATCATCATCATTTCAACTCCATCTGATTATTTTAATAATAATAATAACGTAAATCCATATACATTTTGATAAACAGACCGAAACACATGTGTAAGTGATATCGATTAAAAGTGATATCGATTAAATTCATTTTTATCCATCTATATTTCTTTTCTTTACTCATTTTTCCTCATATTGTCGGATTCAATTCCCTTTCCATTCTTACACACACACACACATATATATATATATATATATATATATATATATATATATATTATATATATTGTTATAGAGCACAATACATTTAAGGTGCGAATGTTACCATTGGTCTCAAAGCAGCGTACTAGCCACTTATCATGAAGACGACGGAGCTAAATATATACAGCTCTTACTCCTGTAATTGAGCACTTTATTTTCAATTTTCCAATACTAAAAGAACTAGTAATATATATATATATATATTATATATATGTGTGTGTGTGTGTGTGTGTGTGTGTGTGTGTGTGTGTGTGTTTGTGTGTGTGTGTGTGTGTGTGTGTATATATATATACATATATATATATATATAAAATTTTAATAATAGTGATAGTGGAAAAGATTTAAGTGTCTACCCGATGGTTTCGATCTGTGTGATCTCATCAGGACCCTACCTTATACTTACCATAAGTCGAAAACACAAAACACAATATAATTTACTAATGCCACTTCAACGGAAAAGTTTAAGCGGTAATTGGATAATATATATATATATATATATATATATATATATATATATATATATATATATATATATATATAATGAGTCTAATTTTCAGTTCATATATCATATATATTTAGTTGATTTAACAAAGCTCCCCAAAATCAAGTCTCATCAGATGGAAGGCCCCAATTTTGGTCGAAATAAATTTATTATGGAATAACGGTGTTGAGTTTTTCCTTCGTTTCAAAGATAAATATTGCTCTCTGAATATAACCTAAAAATATTATTATACATTGAGCTCTCTGTAGTGATTTAAAGATTCACTGTATTTATACATACTGGATCATATAATAATAATACAGTGTGTCTTAGAAATCAAATATAGAATCATCCCTTACTACCAAGTTTGGGATACCTCACATACACACACACACATATATATATATATATCTTATTATAATGGAGATTGTGTGTTTTTCTGTCTGTAACCGAAACTATATTACTAATCGAGTCACAATTCACATAGTTATTTACATCACATTCTCCGATGATTTTATTTATATTTAAACCTCAATTATTAATAAGATTGTTTTACATTATTAATACTGTTGACCATATCTACATACTAATAACATGCAATTGTATTTATGTATACAAAAAATAGCGGTTTACAGTGTGAATGGGAAGGCTAATTTGCATATTGATATTAAAAATTTGATTTTAATAAATATGTGTTCAGTATAATTGATTTCTAATTGTTTGGTTTTATCTTATTGAATATGAGCAAAAATCTCTCTAATAAATCTTAAAAGAAATCCATTAACAATATTAACAGTAATTCTATTCTTTACTTCCTAATTTAACTAAATAGTTAAATTATGAAAATTTAGCAATGAAAGACGGGAGTGAAGAAAAAGCAAGTTTTAGTTGTTCCCCTTCTGTTTCAAATCTTTTTATCGGCATTTTATTTAGTTTCATTACCCTTTCTAAGTTAACATAATATTTTATTACATTAAAACTTAAATACTTGCACCCAGAGAGTGCATATATTTGCTAGTATATATAATATAATAAAATAAATATATTTATTTTATTATAATATATAATAACTCTATTTTTTATATTGAGCACTCTACCAATAATACTGCATTTTGGCACACCGTTCCAGTAAAAGCTGAAACAGTGACAATCCCATACTATTATATATATATATATATATATATATATATATTATATATATTATATATATATATCTGTGTGTGTGTGTGATAAATTATACCAATATTCATATATGTGTAAATGAAGCGATTTTTTTTAGCTTATCTCTCAAGCCGTTGATGATCAGTTTATTCATCTTTCCTATTGAGAAATCAATTCTTTCATCGAATATGAAATCAATATCAAAACTTATATATCATAAATCGATATCAAATTCAATACACAAAGCAAACCAAGCGGTGAACATTCGCTGAAAAGATTTGCGAGGAGACAGCCAGTGTTGGAGATCATTGCCGAGGCGACAAAAGGACATTGTCGAGTGAGCAAAAGATTTTATATCGAAAATATTCCAAAGAAAAAAAAACACTTACAAGAATAAAGTTGATACGCAATGAATTCATTATATATATATATATATATATATATATATATATATATATATATATATATATATAAGTCAAAAACAAGTACTCCCACTCTGAACTCCCCCTCCCTCAGCACACAAGTTATATAACACAATATATGGAAACGCGTGGTATAATGGAAATTATAGGAAAATGGACTCGTCGATGCGAGTTCAAATCCTGGACGAAGCTGTTCACATTTCACATAACGCCAATACCTTTGGGAAAGGTATGAATCTAACTCTCCCTCCAGCTACGGGTAAATAATAGGGCGGACTGGGCTCTTAAACCTTAGTTAGGCAACCAATCTAGGAGAAGAAAACCTCCGAATTCTAACCTGCTAAACTCCGCTTAATAAATTGACCTTGTGTCACATACTGCTCGTGCAGAGGAGTTGGTAAATATGTATATATCAATACTCTTGTTCCTTGTTCTTCTGACCATTATCATCTTGCCACACCCTCTGTTTAAAAATGAGACCATCCAAATCGTCCAACATGAAATACAAAAATGTAAATCCTGATTATCAGGTGTCGCTTATCCACCGAATTTTTTATTCTTTATGACTGTTGTCACCTCAACTAAAATAATGGACCATTCCATTTTTATTATAAAGAAAGAAAGGGAAGAAAAAGGACATGCTACACAAAAATATAATAAGAAAGAAAGAAAGAAAGAAAGTATGAGAAAGATAGAGATAGGGATGATAACGCTAATATGTTTCAATCTGCATAAACCAGAATCTGTTCTTGAGAATGAAATTCATA
>CM042174.1:40866168-40883668 GCA_023376005.1 Doryteuthis pealeii | reverse complement strand
TTAACCAAAAACCTCAAGAAATTTATCTACACAAAAGACTCTCATGAAGACATTAGGACATTTCACATCATACAATTATGTATAAACATCTTTGTGTCTGTTGTTATTTCTGTGTTTTTACTCTATTAAGTTGGCAGCCTAGTCAGTTGGGGATGTAATATACGCCGACTGTACCTCTGCAGAGGAGTAACACCCTCTCCTCCACCAAATGGGAACACCTGTTGGTCGTGGCTGACGAACCGTGATGCTTAAGGAGGGGTGGATGGGCATGACCTGCAACACTCTACTTAGGCTAGACGGGCGGTCGGAGAGGCTCCCTCCGATCGATCGGCTGGTCTCGTTAAGTACTAGCGCTTATATGATTATCCCAACCCTATTGTCCTTATGGCAAACCCTAACTGTTTTATCATATATGTGCTAGAAGGCTGTGGCTGAGGGTCTTCATGTCCTGCGTATGTTAAACTCTATTGGATAGTAAAGTTCCAGTTCAGGAAGTCTGGGTAATATGGAGTACCCCTTCATCCCTGGTCCACTCTGACCCGGAGTGACAGTACCTGTTAGGGTCCCATCTATGGATTAAATAGAACAAAATGATTTTTTTTTAATAATCAAGAATGTATAAAACAAAACATCTTCGGTATAAAATAACCCAACAAGGGTTGACATGCCATAAGATCCAATCAAGCAATCAATCTGTTGACTCAGTGAATAAATATTGATCTTGTTAATTCGTCGTGAATTGTTTCATATATACGAGGGTGAGTCAAGACTAAGGGGCTACATTGAGACCCAAACGAGGGTCAGAGCAAGAATCTGACAAGTAAGGCCAATCTTGCCAAATACAATAGCCTCCTTCTGCATGACAATGCTCAGCCACACACAAGCATCAGGACAAAGGCAAAAATCGCCTCATTCGGGAGGACAACTTTGCCGCATCCTCCATACTCACCAGATTTAGCACCTTCAGACTATCATGTCGTCGGTCCATGGAAGAGGGTTTGAGAGGCAAATATTATTCCAGTGACGAGAAATTGAAATATGTAGTGAAGAAGTGGCTCAAAGAACAGTGCACAGAATTTTATAGAGCAGGGATACATGCTACTCATTCGAAAGTGAAACATTGAGAAAAACGGTGACTCTGTGGAGAAGTAGAGATGTGATTCACAGAGGACTAGTTTCATTTTGATGTATGATATATGTTCCTGTGTTGGTAATTATACCTGTCCCAATGATATATCCTAATGATATGTGTTTCTGTGTTGGTAATTATACCTGTCCTAAACAAAATGGCATTACTTTTTTACTCATCCTCGTATATATATATATATATATATGTGTGTGTGTGCGTGTGTGTGTGTGTGTGTGTGTGTGTGTGTGTGTGCGCGCGCGCATGTGTGTGTACGTGTGTGTGTGTGTGTGTGTGCATGTGTGTGTGTGTGTGGTGTGTGTGTGTGTGTGTGTATACGCTTTCAATAAGAAAGAAAAACCCAGCAAACTCTCATCAACAAATCATCACGATGCGCATTGTGTAATGGTTATTGTCGTGGGAAATGGAGTCTAAATATGAACTAATGGAACGCGTGGAATTTCCACGAAACATAAACAAAATTCAAGATGACCTATTTAAGCCAGCAAAGATGATTTGCAATTTCATTACATATAAATCCTACTTTTGTGTTTGCAATGAATAAAGAAAAATATACTATAATATTCGATATAATACTTAATACACATATCATTTGTAAGTAATAAGTTCTATGGAAACTTCAAGATCAATATACTTACATAGCATAAATTAGGGTAAGAGGCCGGGACGACGTAAGGTCAAAATTACCAATGTTGAGTCAATGAAATGGTGATTCCTATATATAGAGTGAGTGAGGGAGAGGCACTCTGTGATTGGATATACCAATCACGTGATGAGCCCAGAAGTTTAGGCGCAATATCCAAAATCCCGGCAGATAGATTCCACCAGCGGTTCCACGAGGCCGCGATTTGAAGGGCTCCAAGAAATCACCCTAAGATATCTTCTCCAACGCGCCGGTAAGTCCCTTAAACTCAGCTTTATGTACAGGAAGGACTTTATATTGTTATTTGTTGTTTTATGTGCTGGACAATAAATTGTTTGAATTAGAGGAAATATTAATTCCTTTCTTGTTGTTGTTAACCTTAGAATTGAATGCTATACTAACACAATACCCAAATATCTTCCGTAATTCACAATTTCAATATTATGAATAAAACAAACATGTAACTTCTGTTTTATTTTTCAGTTCATTTTAATTTTACATTGGGCATTTAAGCGACGCAAGACCATTTGGAATGTTTCATTTTTAAAATTGGGTGAAATAAAAAGGGACAAATAAGAAGTCAGCGATTTAGCGACATCAGATGATCTGGACTTACATTTTTGAATTGTATCTTGGCCGATTTGGACGTTCTCATTTTTAACCAGAGGGTGTTGCAAGATGATAACGGGCGGAAGATATAGGAATAAGCGTATTATTATAGAGATTCAAAATTCCATATATTATTGTGGCTTGCTTTTAATCGCATCTATGAATCCCAGGATAAACAAGGAATGAAAAGGAGTGAAAAAGAAAGGAAAGTAGCCACCACAGAAAAGAGAGCCAGAAGGAAGGAAAGACAACAGCAACTCCAGCAAGCATCACTGTTTGTTTGCAGTCATTGCACCAGAGATTGCCATTCAAAAATTGACCTGTTCAGCCATTAGCGCAGATGTATTTTTTTTAAATGGACTCTACGCCATCGTCTTTAACAGACGAAAGGATACCAACGGTTAAAATTTAAGTTAAAAATAACATAAATCGTATCCTTAGTAATAATTGAATTCATTAAAATCTATGTCCAAGCCAAATTTTTCTGTTTTAATTTTGACGGCTGACTTCTGGTTTAGGTCGGAAAATTAAAACGGAAAGTTTTTTGGTGGTCCCCAATGACAGTTTAACTACAGTCTATAAATTAACATTTTACGAATTGGGTTACGATTTTAGGAGGTTGTTTCTAATTACATATTGCTTAAAAAAATAAACAACAAAAACCAAAAATTACTATACATTTAATTAACCATTGAAATTAATTATTGAATCTATTATTGAGACAGTTGTTTGTGTTAGTATTGCAATGTATAATTTCAATTAAACTTAGTTTAAAAAAATATTTTTCAACATTAAATGTATAGTAATTTTGGTTTTTTGTTGTATATTTTTTTTAAGCAATTTGTAATTAAAAATAACCTTAATCCCCTAAAACCGTAACCCAATTCGCAAAATGTTAATTCATAGACTGTAGTTAAACTTTCTTTGGGGACCACCAAAAAACTTTCCGTTTTAATTTTCCGACCTAAATCAAAAGTCAGCAATTTTGACGACGATTAGCAATTTTAACCAGAAATCGAACCTGTTGTACAAATTTTAATTTTTTACAAAACTCAAATATAAAATCAATTTTCATGCCATACACTCGATTTGTTTTATTTTACAATAACGCCCCCCCCCCTGCTTACAAATAAGAACTTAAATGTCATTTCTTTTTAATACAATTTAAATTTATTTCAATTTCAAAAAATCAACACAATCAATAAATTAGAGTAGGAGGTCGGATGACAAAAGATGAAAATAATGACAAAATATTTACACAAGGGAGATAACTCTAATTTTTGTCTAATACTATTTATCTCCCTTGTTTTAAAAACTACGCGATGATACTTTTATTTTATACGAAGTTTTGCTTAATCTGACACACATGTCTCACTTAATATTGCAAATATTACGAGCTCTTTCTTAGTGGTCACTCATCTAAGCACTAACCAAGGTCTTCATTGCTTAACTTCAGTGATTTACAAGTAACTGGAGCTTTACTTTGTCTTTTGCGTTATTGAAAAGCATAAAGCATAGCGGGGCCAGTTTAGGGGACAACACGCAGTGAAACAACTGCAATGATTGGGTCACACCATCCACATTGCCTGCAGACAGACTCCATCGTAAAATACTTTATACTGAAATCGCTGATGGCACCTTCACACCCTCAAACCTGGAAGATCTGACCTCCAACGGACACGGTTGGCGATACGCGTGCCGCACAGGAGCTGAGCGGCTCAATATCGAGATTAATAGGGCTAAAGAGCGGCGACGTCTTCGCAGTCATGAACCACCACATGTAGATGGGAATTCCCCTTGCAATGTGTGTGACCGCATCTGCAAGTCCAGAATTGGACTTACAAGCCACCAGAAGGTCCACAACTGAAGATATGGAGTGACGTCATGGTCGTCTATGACGGACATCTTAAGCAATAGGTACACATGATTCCTGTAGTTGGGTGGAGGGCTAAGATCCACCTCTGTCCAAATAGATGTAGACACGTGCGTTAGTTCTGAAGGCTGGAGAGTCCAAGATAAAGAGAAATTGATTTGGGCGGTACTCCTTTATAGATGCTGTTCGCAACGCCACCTAACAGCGAACTGTGGGAATTAAGGGAAGATAATCCAAACAGAATCTTTTCTTCGTGCCAAAAAAGGGACATTTTTTTTTTTTTACACACACAACGTTTGTTGTTTGATTCGTTGGTTCGTTGGTTCGTTGGTTCGTTGGATTTTACGGTATGTCAACTCTTGTTGGGTTATTTTATGCCGAAGATGTTTTGTTTTATATATTCTTCATGGGTATTTAACATTTTTTAAACTCAATTTTTTAATTAAACCTCAATTTATATAGGTGCTAGGGATTGACATGACCAGCCGATTGATCGACCGACCGTCTAGTCTAAGTAAGGGCCAAAGTGGTAATGCCATCGATTGCTCAGACACCAGGGTTCCATTCTTTAAGCATCACAAGTCGCCACGCACGGCCAACAGGTGGCCCCCATTGGGGGCGGGGTCTTACCAATTTCTGTGAAATAGTTTCCATTCAATCTGCATGCCGAGCCCCCCCCCCCCAAAGAATTACAGAAATAACCCAAAGGGAAATTTATCTCGCAGTCTAATGGCTTCCCGGAATTTGTTGTAATGAACTGTTAATGTTAATGAAGTGTTAATGTTCATGAACTGTTAATGAACTGCGACAGAAGATTACATCACTTCACTTGGCCATGCATTAATGAGAGTAAAAATAGGAATCTGCTCCTCTCTCTCTCTCTCTCTCTCTCTATATATATATATATATATATATATATATATACACCCCTCTCACTCATTAAATCTATTTCTCTTCCCCCCCCTCTCTCTCTCTCTCTCTCCTCTCTCTCTCTCTTATTTAATTGCACATTTGGTGGCAAACATCCAATTTTCTTAATTAGCAATTATTTTTATCTAAAGAAAATCTATTGGTTCATCATATGACCAGTTACGTCTCTTCTTCTTCTTCTTCTTCTTCTTCTTCTTCTTCTTCTTTTCTTCTTCTTCTTCTTCTTCTTCTTCTTCTTCTTCTTCTTCTTTCTTTCTTTCTTTCTTCATCTTTCTTTTTCTTCTTCTTTTTTCTTCTTCTTTCTTTCTTTCTTTCTTTCTTTCTTCTTCTTTTAAAAAAAAAATCAACCAACCGGATATCAAAATGACTTGTTTCAGCATTAAATTACCCGAAAAGGGTTGATATGCCGTAAAAGAAAAACAACAACAAGTGATTCCTTATTGCAAAAGGATTCAGTACCAGTCTCACATTTCGTTCAGAGACAGAACGAAAAGATGGCAGGGGCGGTTTACATATAGATTTTTTCAGTGTAAACAAGTGACACTGCCGGCGGCTTACGGTATGATCGCGCTGCTGGTTGATCCGATGCAAGTACATTAAAGTAGGCAAGGAGTTTGATAGAATTAATGTTAGATAGGAATACTTGAAACCATTTAATTGTATATAAATTATTTGTAGTAAGAATAGTTGATTACTAAGTATCTAGATGTCACTACTTGTGTTCCTTAATTGTATAAACAGTATTATCTTGTGTTATATATACGTTCAACATATTGGTTTGGTTTGGTTTGTTTTGTTTTACGGCATATCAACCTCGGTGGGTCATTTAATGCCGAGAAAGTTTTGAAATAAATCAATTCTTAATAGATAATACAATTTTTTTATAAATACATTTTCTTATTTAACCCATAGATGGGACCCTAACAGGTACTACCACTCTGGGTCAGAGTGGACCAGGGAGCAATGGTGATGAAGGGGTGCTCCACATTCCCCGAACCTCCAAAACTGGAACCTCACCATCAGGTAGAGTTTGTCATTCCCAGGACATGTAGACCCGCAGCCACCGCCTTCTAGCACCCATATGATAATGACAATTATTATCTTGTGTTATATATACGTTCAATATATTGGTTTGGTTTGGTTTGGTTTGTTCTATGGCATATCAACCTCGGTGGGTCATTTAATGCCGATAAAATGTTGAAATAAATTCATTCTTAATAGATACACAATTTTTATAAACTCATGTTTTTCTATTTAACCCATAGATAGGACCCCAACAGGTACTACCACTCCGTGTCAGTGGATCAGGGAGCAATGGTGATGAAGGGGTGCTCCACATTCTCCAAACCTCCAGAACTGTAACCTCACCATCAGATAGAGTTTAACGTCATTCCCAGGACATGTAGACCCTCAGTTACCGCTTTCTAGCACCCATATGATAAAAAGGGTTGGGACAATCATATAGGTGCTAGGGCTTGACGTGATCAGCTGATTGATTGGAGAGGGGGGCTCACCGACCACCCGTCTTGTCCAAGTAAGGACCAAAGTGGAGTGTTGCATATCATGGACTGCTCAACCACCTGGTTTCCATCCTTAAGCATCAAGGATCACCACCCACGGCCAACAGGTGGCCCCATTGGGAGAGTCTTACTTCTCTGCAGTCGGTGTTTCTAAACATCCCAGCTGATAGGGCCATCAATATATTGAGTATATAAATGGTAAGAGAGAGAGAGAGAGAGAGAGAGAGAGAGAGAGAGAGAGAGAGAGAGAATGAAGGGGTGATTGTTCGTTCTTACTTTTCTCTGTTTGTCTACTTCGTCCGCCGCGTAACTGTCGCTAAACCGATCAGTTAATTATATCTTATTTTTGTTTATAAAATTAACTACAACCACAGTATTTAATTTAAAGTAGTTTAGTCGGTTTTATTAATCCCATTTTGTGCCGACCATTAGTTTCTGCAGTCTACGAATCCCTAACCGAAAACGGTAAGGGGAACTCCCATACAAACCCTTTCTAGTTTATGCCACTGGTCGAGACAGGCGACACGGTAACCTCCAATTTCTTTCAGGTTTTCTATTTCTTTGAAATGTATTTGTTGTTATCCTTTTATTGAATGTTATTTGTTTTTCCTTGTACAGTTTCACGGTGTTTATTAAATAAACTTAATGACATCCGTAAAGAAGCGTCATGTGCCCCTTTCTTCGAAAACCAGTGGCCGCCATCTTCCTTTGGGCTTTCTTCTGTGGGATGATTTCTTCCTCCCGAGTTGGGCAGTCTGTGCATTTCTTGTTTTAATTAATACGTAAGATTTTGTTATTTTTCTTATAGCCTTTATAAAAAAAAAACCAGCCCCAAAGGATTCTCAAACCGCACGGGTGAGAAGCCGGCATCTTTAGCGCGGGACCTCTGTATCCGTTTACACTGACTTTCTGTCGGCAACAGCTAACTAAAAACTCATTTTATCTCACGCCTTCTATTTGCGCATTTGGGGGGAGGGGTCAAGGTTACAACACGCCAATTATAACTACAAAGGCTGACAGTAATTTTCCACTTAACCCTCTTTATTTGAATCTTACGAACTTCAATTCAAATTCTAACTACACTACTTACACAATTCAAAGGTTACCCATGAATTATATAACACTTGCAGCACACTTAGAATAAAAATGTGACCGTCCAAGTTATCCAAGATGAAATGCAAAAATGTAAATTCTGATTATCTTGTGTTGCTTATCTACCGAATTCTTATTTCCTATTAGGATCATCACCTTGGATACATAAGGAGTTATATATTGATGGGCATACCGTCGGTTTTGGAAAGTTAGTGTAGAAGGTAGGTATGAATTCAAATAGAAGAAGAAGAAGAAGAAGAAGAAGACGACGACGACGGTTTATTTTCACACATTACACAATATAAATAATGTCACATAAAACAAAACAAAACAAACAAAAAATGTAATATTGGTTGTTGTATTAATGTGTGGAGGATGATCACTAATTAGGACTCAGCCTATTCTAGTAGTGACAACCTCAGTTGTTGTTTTTTTGTTTTTTTGTTTGTTTTTTGCATAGTTTGAAAGTTGATCATAAGTTTTTTAACACGTACTAAAATTTTCTATTTTGATATTTAATTTGAGTTAGTGAGC
Organism: Doryteuthis pealeii; assembly: GCA_023376005.1. Lineage (NCBI taxonomy): Eukaryota > Metazoa > Mollusca > Cephalopoda > Myopsida > Loliginidae > Doryteuthis > Doryteuthis pealeii. The sequence continues at coordinate 40,875,320 of CM042174.1, read as the reverse complement.
AAAAATTTTGGTGAAATCCATGTTTGGAAATTTTTTTTTTTTTAGTATATTGCAATCGTTGATGTGATAGATTTAAGGCCATGGGTTTTAGTGTTGGCAAATGGTTTGAAGAGTTCACCTGCAGTTGATCTCCTAGTAGAGAAAGAGTATAATTCTTTTTTAGGGATGAAATAGCTTTTAAACATTATGTGTAATGTACCAGTCATTTGTCCATGGGTTAGCAGACAATACATTATGTAAACATGATTTTTTATTTTAAGGACATTATAATGACAGACCTAGACCATTATTGATTTGAGTGACACTTAATAACCTCAGTCTGACCCCGAATTCCTGTTAAGAAACAACTGTGAGAAAGACTTTTAGTTTGTCAGTCTGCTGGTAGTTGCGTAATATAAGGAAATACCCTAGCAGGGCTCATCATTCATGTATGTTTTAAGGTCAGGTATTTAAGAATTAATAAAATGTGATTCACAAAAATATATGTCTTGAGTTTGTCCCTAAAAACAATGACAAACTTGGCATCTCTTAAGACACCAGAACAAGATGTTAAAAGAAACTGTCCGAAACTAGAGACCAGACTAGTCCAGACCAGACCGTGAAGAATTAAGAAGAAGCCTTGAAGATAGTTACTCCTAGACACAGACTAACAACTATGAAAGAAAGACCACAAGTAAGAACTAAGAAGGTACTCAAGACAATAAAAATGTGAGTATACGGTAAGAAGATTTAGTATGGGAGATATCCGTGGTTATATCAACCACGGATATCTTTCATAATACAGAAGTAAGAAAGTGCTACTCAAAAAGTGAGTACACAAGTAAGAAGATTAAATATGAGGGACACAACCACGGGTGACGCTCATTTAAGAATAGATATACAGATGGGTGTCCCCACTCATAATATATACTCAGTGGTATTGGTATATAGCAAATACGCCATTCCGTTTTTATTACAAATACAGAAGGGAAAGGAAAAGGACATGCTACACAGAAAAATATAATAAGAAAGAAAGAAAGAAAGAAAGAAAGATGGGGAAATATAGAGGGAGGATGAGCGTACAGAAGCTATAACACTAATCTGTTTTAATCAAACATAATGAAAAGATGAAAAGAAGAAAAAAAATGAAAGACGGTGTGGCTATATATATAAAATAATCTATTCCTTATAAAATTAACGAATAAAGTGCTGAAAATTTCATCAGAATTTGACAATTCCCTGACTTTTTGGTAATTCTTTTAAAATCAAAAAAATTGAATCATTTTAATAACCTCGCTTTAGGAAAATGGGACATATATTTATTTATTTATTCATTTTTTATTGTTTTTATTTCATATCTTACTTAGCCGACCCACATTTTTTAATAACAAGGGAAGTAACTCTAGTTACAATACATAACTATTCCTGAATTATCTCCCTTGTATTATGCATTAGTCCTGTTTTTTCATATCTACGAAGGTTGAAAAATAACTACAATATTAATTGATAAAAACATTTCTTTTTCAATTTTTTTAATAGAACAAACTATTTTTTATAAAATCAAGTCCTTACAAGCAGGGTATGACACAAGGTCAGTATTTTAAGCGGAGTTTAACAGGTTTGAACTTTGAGATTTTTTTTCTCTGAGTTGGCAGTTGCCATACCAAGATAAAAGTTCCCAGACTGCCCTATTTTTTACCCATAGCTAGAGGGAGGATTTTTAGATTCATTCCTTTCCCAATGGTATTAGCGGTATGTGAAATACAAACAGCCTCATCCAGGATTTGAACTTGGGTCACAGTATTAATTTCCTTCGAGTCAATTTCAACACATGTATGTATATACGAGCACTTCCAGATAAGCAGGATGTGACACAAGGTCAATTTTTTAAGCGGAGTTTAACAGTTTTTAAAATTTGAATAATTTTTATAACCACGCTTTAGGAAAATTGGACAAACCTACATTTATTTATTTATTTATTTATTTTATATCTTACTTAACCGACCAACTTTTTTTTAATAATAAGGGAAGTAACTCTAGTTAAAATAAATAACTATTCCTGAATTATCTCCCTTGTATCATGAACTTTTCCTGTTTTTTTTATATTTACAAAGGGCCGTGCAAGGACACAATATTCGAATAGATAGATAGATAGATAGATAGATAGATAGATAGATAGATGTTGAGTTTTCCTTTACCGACACCAGTTGCCATACGAAGAGCCCAGTCTGCCCTGCTTTTTATCTATAACTCGAAAGAGGATAGATGAATGTATTAGTGGGATGGGAAATAAAAAAAGCTTCATCCAGGAATTGAACTCGTCTCGCCATGTCCATTTCCTATGACAATAATTGTTACTTCACAAACACAGACATTGTCATTTAAACCTTTTGCTAATGGAAGAGTAATTTTAATGATCAAATTATTAGAAAATGTTAAATACAGCAATATTATCTTGTTATCTTTTCACACACACACACACACACACACACACACATATATGTGTATATATATATACACACACACAATATTATGTATACACAAACACACACACATTCATAATATATATATATATATATATATATATATATATATATATATATATATATAGAAAGTTTATAGAAAAGAAACAACAAAATGTTATATGTTTGCTGATAAACGTTTGTTTCGACCCTATGAAGAGTCTTTTTCAAAGCAAATGGAAAAACGAAATAAAAATATCATAGATCCCAAGGCACAGAACGCTCTCGCTCATTACCGAAATTTTTTAAAATGTTTTAAAAATGCGTATTTTGTGTTTAAAAATAAAATAAATTTTATTTTTAAATCATAAACATTTTTATAAATGAAAAAACTCAAAAGAGTTTGCAGTAAAAGTTTCAAAAAGTTCAGGAAAAGGTTCCGGCTACAAAAGAAGTTAAGAAATATAACAAGTCCGACAGTGTAATAGATGAAGTTGTAAAATTTCGGGATCCTTGTTATATTCGAAATATGAGCCTCCGGTGATATGATTTGAATGATTCCAATTTTGTTTTTTGTTTTTTTCTATGGACTGTATGAAAAGGTAAAATGGATATTAATCCGACAATATGTGAAGAAAAGTTTATATATATTATATATATATATATATATATTTGGTAATAAAAAGGCCTTAAATACCATGGGTATCGTGGTTATGGACCATTTCCACTCGCGATTATGCTCACGAGCTTCTTCAGACCACTGATATATTTTATTTAGACAGGCACATGGCCAAACTCATTTTATATTCATACATTTCACCTCCCTCATTCAAAAAATAAAATAAAAAGACACTTGAAAAGAAAGAATGCAATATGACCACCCCTGAATGAGGGAGGTGAAATGTATGAATATAAAATGAGTTGACCATGTGCCTGTCTAAATAAAATATATCAGTGGTCTGAAGAAGCTCGTGAGCATACTCGCGAGTGGAAATGGTCCATAACCACGATACCCATGGTATTTAAGGCCTTTTTATTCCAAATAACTTTGCTCTGTTTACAATAATTAAACATTGAGCTCTCATACGGAACCTGAACTCTACAACAAACTACGGGTAGAGAATTAGGACCCACCTAGAATCACCTTGTACAAGAACTTGGTACCGCGCCAAAGTATATATATATATATATATATAATATATATATATATATATATATATATATATATTAAAATGAATCCTAATGAGTCAGATATACCTACTAATAGTTTCAGTTAGTAGCTCTTCAGGGCAATAATCTGACTTGGTAGGATATTTTTACTAACAAATTATTTGCCCGTGTTTTTTGTTGTTTTTATGTTTTTGTTTTTTTCTTCAAGGGTTTACAATAGGATTATTATATTTTATATATATGCATATATGATGATTGCCATTTCTTTATAGAAGAAATTCATTTATATATATATATATATATATATATATGTGTGTGTGTGTGTGTGTGTGTGTGGAGAAAAGTAGACAAACACGGGATGTTGTGGAAACTTGATGTTTATTGTCGACGGTGCAACGTTTCGGTCTCTTATTAGACCATCTTCAGGAGAAGAAGAATCCACTAACCACCCCCAACTACACTTCCCCCTACTGACGACCTTCCGCTTTCAGCATTTTGAGAATTTCCATCATTGGAGTAAGAACTATATTTCAAGTCCTGAAGATGGTCTAATAAGAGACCGAAACGTTGCACCGTCGACAATAAACATCAAGTTTCCACAACATCCCGTGTTTGTCTACTTTTCTCCACATACTGTCGAATTAACCTCCTCACATTTCTACCATATATATATATATTTATACATATACACATATATATATATATATATATATATACATATACACACTATATATATATATATATATATTATATATATATATATACACACACATTATGTATACGCACACATATACACATTATATACATGTACACATATATACAAACACATTATAAACACACGTTACACACACACACACCGTACAACCACACACACACACACACACACATATATATATATGTATATATATATATGTGTGTGTTGTGTGTGTGTGTGTAGAAAGTTTTGTAGGAAAAACAACAAGTTTTGCTGACAGAAATCTGTTTCGACATTATGAATATGTCTTTATCAATGCAACATTGTAAGCGGAAAAATGAAATAAATTAATTACGAGGCACAGAATGCTCTCGATCAGCACCGGAATTTTCAAATAATTTATATAATTAATATATATAATTAATATATAATATACAATTTATATATATATATAATATATATATATATATATATATATATATTTGGGAATAAAAAGGCCTTAAATACCATGGGTATCGTGATTATGGACCATTTCCACTCGAGAGCATGCTCAAGAGCTTCTTCAGATCACTGATATATTTTAATAATAAAATATATCAGTGATCTGAAGAAGCTCGTGAGCATACTCGCGAGTGGAAATGGTCCATAATCACGATACCCATGGTATTTAAGGCCTTTTTATTCCCAAATAACTTTGCTCTGTTTACAATAATTAAACATTGAGCTCTCATACGGAACCTGAACTCTACAACAAACTACGGGTAGAGAATTAGGACCCACCTAGAATCACCTTGTACCAAGAAACTTGGTACCGCGCCAAAGTATGTATATATATATATATATATATATATATATATATATATATATATATATATGACAAAGTTTCCTTTATAAATTCTGCACCAAAGAATTACCTTAATAAAATTGAATAATTATGAGATGCATGCGGGCTTGAACATCTCTAAAACAGGTGATGAGGGCATAGGTAGTGTAAATTTAGGCATATACATGAATATATATATATTTACCAAACCCTCTGCACGAGCAGGATGTGACACGTTGTCAATTTCTCAAGCGGAGTTTAACAGGTTTGAATTCAGAGTCTTCCTTCTCCTAGACTGATTACATAGCTAAGATTACAGAGCCTATTCTGCCCTACTATTTACCCATAGCTGGAGAGAGAATAATTGGATTCATACCTTTCCCAAGGGTATTAGCACTACATGAAATACAAATAGCCTTGCCCAGGATTTGAACTCGGGTTGACAAAACTCTAACCATTAGCCCACGCGCCGCCTTCAATGTCCATGAATATATGTGTATATAGTTATCTTCGGGGTGGCCTAAAGTCGGTATCAGCCAATCAGCGAGGGAGTCTATATCCTTTTCACTAGCGCTAGACTAAGGGGATTGCTTTTACGTCTGAGGTGGAGCGCCACACCTACCATCAGCGCCTTAATTTACCGCACAGATCTCTCGCCAACCATCCCTATCACTCATCGCTTTCGATAGGTCCTCCATGCGGCATCCAGTATCCGTACTGAGCTGATCAGCGTAGTTGTTGGGATGGACATGAGTCCAATATGGTTATCTTCCCTTGCTGCAAGTTTTCGCCGATAGGTGGCTAGTGTATTTAGGCAGGAGCCTCGGAGAAAATTCCTCTCTTTCTCTCGGTCTGGCAACCAGTGCACATGGCATAAACACATGTTATCTATATCCATTGAGTGGGTGTGGGCTTTGCCTCCCCCCAACCAACTATCAGTAAGTGACATTCCTTTAAAAACTCTGTATCACTTCCTTAGGTTATAAGCCCTATATTCTTATAATGTGTTTAGGTATCTGTTCACTATGTATTACTGAACCCTGTTATGAGTATATGTATTCCTGTCTTGTATGTATTTCTCTATGTGCTCACGAATTAAAGTTTGCGTTTGTTATTACATATAACTTCTTTGTCGGGGTAATTTATGTACATACATGTACCCACGTTGGAAGGTTACTTTGAGCATTGCAAACTATTATAATCTCTTTACATCTTATATAGGTCTTTGCTGGACGGCCTGCCCTGGCGTGTTCATGTACTGGTTTCCATAGAATGACGTCACTTATGAGTTCATCCTCGCATCTTCATCATGTCTTCTTTGTCTTACTAGGATGGTTTGTGTGATGGGTGGCTGGTGGCCGTACAGCTGCTTTCTTGTAGGGTGTCCATGATTTGTTCGCAGATCGCGTGCAGCATTCTTGTGTAAATCCAATCTAACTTGTTTCTAGTCGTTTCGTTAGTGTCCAAGTGGTGCAGTCATACAGTAGTACTGACACAACTACAGCTTGAAATATTGTCGCTTTAGCTTGTTAGTGAGATTGGCAGATCATCCCTTCCTTATTCGTGTATTAACATCGCTTTCTGTGGATGAGATATTACTACCTAGGTATGTGAATTGTTCTACTGATTTTAGCAGCTTATCATCGAGTTCACATGGAGGCCAATGTTACGTGCTGCCTCCCCCCAGGTTATGCAGCAGGTGTTCGGCCTGTTCTGACGTATTTGCAAGAAGTGCCAGATCATCTGTGTAGTCAGCATCTGTAATAGTCTGTGCTGAATATCGCCTGCTTCTTGCTTTTTTAGTATGTGACCTTTTTATTTAATTGAGGGGGGTCTTACACCCCTGCAGAGGTGCAGTCGGTGTATTCTAGAGCCCCAGTCAACAAAGATTCCTCCTTCCTAAATAGAAGCATCAATATCATCATGGACCACTGTAAAAAAAAAAGGGAGTAAATGTTTCAAATAGCTTAAATGAGATTTTTTTTATTTATCTAACAAAAAAAAAACTCATCTGTAGCATGACACCGGGTAGGGGAGGTAGGGGCGGTTTTTCTAATCCCCGGGGGGAGAGAGGAAAGTCCTTCGTTTACTGCCCCCCCCCCCCAGGTTTTATTGATTCAAGAATTTACTAGAAATACACGTCAGTTAAATTTAGAACTAAAATCCACGAGCACCCCCCCCAACTGTGTCTGTGATTCAATGTGTCCCTGGTCGTTTTGTGTACCTGGAAGACCCGTTGAACCCCGTTGAACCAAAGTCAAGGTGTCCTTCTTTATCCCTTATCCCCAACGTCATTATTTACTGTTTCGGGGGAGGGGGGGACTTCTGCTGTTTAGATTGGATGGTTAGAATACTTTGCTTCCATCACTAAATATTGTCTGAAGAACAACCCCCCCCCCTACCACTACCCTACCCCCCACCGGAACTACCCCCACCCACACACACCCCATGACCGACGTTTTCTGCTTTCTAGAATGTTTACCCAGCACAATTTCACCTTTACATTAGGACCCAACACATTTCAGTTCATAGACACCGTCACAATATTTCAACCAGTATGTTCTCAAGCAGGGGTTCCCAACCAGGGGTTCCCGACCAGGGGGTGCGAGAACTGTCCGTTTAAATTTAGATTGATTTTTTTTCTTTTGTAATTAATATTACTAGCAAAATAAAATTAAAAAACGCCCTCTGGGCGACGTAAAATAAGTATTGCCTGAAGGGATGGGAGTTGAAAATTTAATATCAGAGAGTTTGTATCATAAGTAAAGTAAAGTCATCAAATTTATTAAAGGAGTGAAAAATAAAAAAAATTGAAATGTAAACCTAGTTCTGATAACTTTAAATATATATTAAAATAAAACAAACTATATATAGATATATAATACCAGTCATGTATTTATTAAAACTTGTTTTTAAAAAGAACCCAATGAGGACTGTCTGACATTGCATGTTCAAATTTTGAGTGTATTTATTCTATGTTATGACGATTTTAGGCAGTGTGACGTAAGCAGTGACGTAATTTTTGTTACAGACAAAAACCGGAAGCGAATCTCCATCATTAATAGATTTATATTTTCGTTTCTTTATTTCAGATTATTGTCATTACCCTTTTTTTAATCTTTTTTTTTTTTTTTTATTGTTTTGTAGATATTTTAAGTAAGTAACTTTTTTTTAGTAAAATAAGTTGGAAGCTTTATGATAAACGAAATTCTGCAAAATTCAACTCAGCCAAAATCAACGAAATTCAAAACTCAACGACCCCCGTTCTAAGAAACTCGGTAATTTATGAGGAAGTGCGTCCCGGTCTCCTGCCTCAGAAATTGCTACCCGGTGACTATTAAAATAATGTCCCCAACTATGTCGGTGTTACTTGAAAGAAAACAACCAACTTAGGGCGTTAAATGTATTTTAGAGGGGGGCGGCTTCTCTTTTTGGCGTAATTCTTATTTATTTATCGTAATTTATCGTAATTCTTGTTCATTTATAGAAATTTGTCGTAATTTTTGTTCATTTAAAGAAATTTGTCGTAATTCTTGTTTAGATATGAAGATGGATATATAGTTTGAAATAGACTGAGATAGATTAACAAAATAATATAGATAGATTTTTGTCGTAATTCTTGTTTAGTAGGTACCACCAATTTGACCCTGTGCAATTTACCCCCCCTACATTTAACACAATGAAACTTGCAGAAAAAATAATATTTTCTTGAAAATTTTTTTCCATTCGAAAGAAAAAACATTAAATAAACTCCTGATGATTTTTTAAAATTTTTATCAGCATACGAAAATAATGAAAATTATGATTAAAAAACAATGTTTTCATTTTTGCACTGTTAAATCAACTGAAATTTAACGTAGCTAAAAACAAGTTACGATAAGAGGATTTTTAAAAATTCTATGAAAAATCAATTAATGGTCCGATTTTCCCGAAAATTTCCATAAATGTTACCATTGGAGGTAAATACATCTGAAATAGTTTTTTTCTAAAATATATTAGGGGAAATATTTTTTTACGATTCTAT
>CM042174.1:40840272-40866068 GCA_023376005.1 Doryteuthis pealeii | reverse complement strand
AACAAAGACTCCATTTCCCACGACAATAAACCATTACACAAATTGACGCATTCGTGAGATTTGTTGAGGTTGTGGGTTTTCTTTTCTTATTGAAAGGCGTATACACACACACACACACACACACACACACACACACACAACTATATATATATATATACGAGGATGAGCTAAAATGTAATGCCATTTTTGTTAGGAGATGTATGATTACCAACACAGGAACATATATCATACATTCAAAATGAAAACTAGTCCTCTGTTGAAATCCACATCCCTACTTCTCCACAGAGTCACCGTTTTTCTCTCAATGTTTCACCTTCGATAATGAGTTAGCATGGTATCCCTGCTCTATAAAATTCTGTGCAATATGTTCTTTGAGCACTTCTTCACTACATATTTCAATTCTCGTCACTGAATAATATTTGCCTCTCAAACCCTCTTCCATGGACCGACGGACATGATAGTCTGAAGGTGCTAAAATCTGGTGAGTATGGAGGATGCCGGTAAAGTTGCTCCACCCGAATGAGGCGATTTTTGCCTTTGTTCTGATGCTTGTGTGTGGCTGAGCATTGTCATGCAGAAGGATGATTTGTATTTGAAGATTTGGCCTTACTTGTCGGATTCTTGCTCTGACCCTCGTTGGGTCTTCAATGTAGCCCCCTTAGTTCTTGACTCACCCTCGTTATATATGAAACAATTCACGACGAATGAAACAAGATCAATATTTATTTCATTAGTCAACAGATTTGATGCCTTGATTGGATCTTATGGCACTCAACCCTTGTTGGGTTATTTTATACCGAAGATGTTTTGTTTTATACATTCTTGATTATTTAAAAAACTCTTTAATCCATAGATGGGATCCTAAATAAGGTACTGTCACTCCGGGGGTCAGAGTTAGACCAGGGATGAAAGAGTACTCCATATTTACCCAGACTTCCAGAACTTGGAAAATTCACTATCCAATAACATGAAGACCCTCAGCCACAGCCTTCTAGCACATATTATGATAAAACAGTTAGGGTTTGCCATAAGGACATAGCGGTTGGGATAATCCAATAAGCGCTAGTACTTAACGAGACCAGCCGGATCGATCGGAGGGAGCCTCTGGTCCGCCCGTCTAGCCTAAGTAGAGTGTTGCAAGTCATGCCCCATCCACCCCTCCTTAAGCATCACGGTTCGTCAGCCACGACCAACAGGTGTCCCCATTGGGTGGAGGAGAGGGTGTTACCCCTCTGCAGAGGCACAGTTTTGGTGTTATTCTACATCCCCAACGACTAGGCTGCCAACTTAATAGAGTAAAAACACAGAAATAACAACAGACACAAAAAGTTTATACATAATTGTATGATTGTGAAATGTCCTAATGTCTTCATTGAGGTCTTTTGTGTAGATAAAATTCGTTGAGGTTTTGGTTAAAGAGCTTAAAATAACACGAAATAAGACATCACTCAATAAGTCCCGGGCCTAACTAATTAAACAAAAAAAAAAAAAAAAAAAAAAAAAAAAAAAAAAAAAAAAAAAAAAAAAAAATCCTTAGGCAAAATTCGATTTTATTTATCACATAGGTCTCCTCCTGGGTGCATACACTGATTCCAACACATTTCTCTAACAAATTCGATGCCTTTTTTTGTGAACGATTTGTTCTTTAATGGTCTCAAATACGCTTTCAGTTTCGGTTTCACTTCTTCATTGGAGCCAAATTCTTTCCCTGGAGCATTCTTCTGATGTCTGCAAACAGGCCAGTTGTCACTGGGAGCCAGATCTGGGAGAATAGGTGGTGCGGAAGCAATTCAAAATGAAATTCATGTTAGTTTTGCCCCTCGTGCGGTTCGACTTGTGACACGGTGTATTTCTGATAAAGAGAACTTTTTTCCTCTTCATTTGTGGCTGTTATTTTAGCGATTTCTTTCTTTAAAATGCAACAATAATGCTATATAATATCGTATTTGATGGTTCTTCCTTTTTGATGTATTTATAATTTTTTTTTAAAATAAACAAAATACTTTGCGCATCCCAAAATACGGAGGTCAAAGCATTACCTGCTGATGTTTGATCCTTTGGACGGCATTCACCTGCTGCTGTCCACTCAGCTGACTCGCCCGATTTGACTTCGGAGTGAAGTGCTCAATCCTGTTTCATCCATTGTACATATGATACGCAAAACTCTTTTTTGTTTGCGTTGAAACAGTTGCAAACAACGCTCTGAAATCGTCGACACCTTGTTGTTTTGATCGTCTGTGAGCAAACGTGGCACCCACTTTGAACACAAGATTTTTCATTGACAAAGTCCATGCGCAAAATGGGTGCAATAACTGTCCTTTCTGAATCTTCAACTCTTCTGCTATCTTCACACAACTTCAATTTACGATCGGCCAAAACGAGTTTGAGGAGTTTTTTTTTTTTGTGTTTTCCGGCGACAACTGCCGAATTTGGATGACCTGGGCGTTCAGCATCATTATGTATCGTACGACTGCCATTTAAGTCAGCATGAAAACTTATCAAGCCATTTGAACAGTATTTCTCCATCAGAAAGCAATGATTTATCAACACACGAAATTCAGATTTCTCCATTGTTTTGAACATTGCCAACATTCAGTTAAAAGTAAGTCGTTTAGGGCAGCCTAATGTCGGTATCAGCCAGGACAACGAGAAAGTATATTCACTTATCAATCCATTTCTTTGTTTGAACAGTATTTCTACCATCAGGAAAAGCAATGCCTTTATCAAAAACACGAAATTCAGATTTGTCCATTATTCATTTTAGCTCACTTAAATAACTTGTAATTTTTAAAACTGATAATCCAGTTGGGACTCAAATTTTGACACGCGCCATTTGAAGCGTTAGTACTTTATAAAAAATTGTTGCGCCAACCTATATATTCAGGCAAGGGAATTATTGAGTGATGTGTATTGTTAGCTTTACATTTGAAGAGGATGCCCGCCCTTAATTAATTTTATTTTTTTCAAAAATTAGGTACGACTCAATTAAGCATATATTTCCCAAAAAGTCGGCTAAAAAAAGCCCAATCAAAACACATCGTTGTTTATTTTGCCTCTCATATATATATATATAATATATATATATATGATCTATCTCCTGGAGTCTGCCCTCAATAGGATTCTAATTTAGTAACCGTCAAAAAGAGCATGACACCATTTCACCTGAGATCTTTGGAAGGGAGCCTCACCACCAGATGAAGTTTTATTATCATAGACAGGACACTTCCTTTTGTTGGCATTGACTCTCTGTATGAGAGGACAAATTTTTTACCCCCCAAATTTGTGGGAATTTTTTTCCCAAAAAGAATTTTGGTCCAGGAACCATTTTTTGGGGCGGGTTTTAATGTCGGCCATTTATTTCAATTTTCTCATTTTGAGGTGATTTTGAATTGAACAGAAACATAATTGAATCGCTGCTTTTGAAAAATCCTGCGCAAATGAAGAAATCAATATATATATATTATATATATATATATACTATATAATACACTGTATATGATGTGGTGTGTATATATGTGGTGTTATTATACACAGACACACATTACATATATATTTATCCATAGATATTTACATTATATATACACCAAAACATACACATATTATATATATACACAACCCATATATGTGTATGTTTCGTGTATTATATATATATATATATATATATATATATATAATATTTATATATATATATATATATATATATTATAAATATGTATGGATGAATAATATATGTATGTGTGTTTGTTATACACACACACACACACACCACACACACATTATATATATATATATATATATATATAAATAAGTATATATAGTGTGTGTGTCTGTGTTTACATATATATATTGTATGTATATAATATATGTGGTGTGTGTGTTAAAAAAATATATTATATAATAAGGCAAAGATGACTTACATACAGCCAATGCTAAGCGTTCGGTTTTAATGGAAACCATCAATAGGATTTGATACAATGATATAATGGTATATATATATATATATATATATATATATATATATATATATATATGTGTGTGTGTGTGTGTGTGTGTGTGTGTATATCTGTATGTGTCTGTTTACATATATGTATATATTATGTATATATATGCATATATATGTGTATATATAAATGTATAAAATATATATTTGTATTATATATGCCTATATGTATGTTTGGTATATATATATGTATATTTTTTTTTTCGCCAAAAAAAAAAAATTATACACACACCACACACAACCACACACCTAAAAATGCACATGTTTCCTTTGATACACACACAGTACACCCATCCCATACCAACGCCGTAAATAGAATATTTGACGCACATTTTCAAAATCGTTCTTCTTTCAAACTTTTTCAAAAATTTTTAAACTGAATCAACACATAACTACCACTCGCTTTTTCTCGTTATATGTGTGATAAATAATTTATTATCATCTTCCATATACCAACGAATGCCCTGAAGATGATCAAATTAATAGATCGAAACACTGCAGCGTCGGCCAATAAACTCACCACTTAACCCATTTAAACCTGTGTTTTTCATTTTTACTAATATACCTACATATATATGTGTGTATGTATGAATATATATTATATGTGTGTGTCTGTTTGTGTGTTATATATATACCACACATATGCATATATGTATATGTATATATATAAAATGTGTGTATATACATATGTATTATATATGTATATACATGTATATACATGTTGTGTGTTATATATACATCTAATAATAATAATAATAATAATTAAGAAGAAGATAGAAGGAAAAAAGAAGAAAGGAAATGAATAATAATAATAATAATAATAATAATAATAATAATAATAATAAGAAGAAGAAGAAGAAGAAGAAGAAGAAGAATGAGTTTGAATGACAGAAAGTTTTTTTTTCTCGATTCACATCCGAAAAAGAATGAAACTATTGAAAATGTGGAGAATGATTACGTTTGTCAGCCTGAAAATATTTTGTGACGTCATCACCGCCCCCCCCCACCCCCGCGGCTCGATCCCCGCGGCGAGGGTTTCAGATGAAACATGAACGGTATTGACAGGTGCACGTGAACGTGTTGTAGGAAAAAGCATTGAGAAAGTAAGAAAGAAAGAAAGAAAGAAAGAAAGAAAGAAAGAAGAAGAAGAAGAAGAAGAAGAAGAAGAAGAAGAAGAAGAAATAATAATAAATAATAATAATAATAATAATAATATAATAATATTGCAATGGCCTGGATCGATTACAGAAAAGCTATGACATGGTCCCACATACCTGGATTTTAGAATGCCTCAAATGTATAAAATTTCCAACAACATTATAAACTTCATTAAAAAAGCCATGGAAAACTGGCGAGTTCAATTAAAAGCTGGAAAACAATCCCTGGCATCAGTAAAAATCCAAAGAGGTATCTTCCAAGGAGACTCATTATCACCACTACTCTTTATATTGCAATGATGCGCTAAACCATATACTGAAAAAATGTACCGGGGATACAAATTTAGTAATTCACAAGAAAAGATAAACCACCTTATGTACATGGATGACATTAAAATTTTTGCAAAAAATGAAAAAGAATTGGAGAGCCTAGTACAAACTATTAGAATATATAGCCAGGATATAGGGATGGAATTTGGAATCGAAAAATGTGCTATGCTTGTAATAAAAAGGGGTGAAAGAAAACTGAATGGAATACAACTACCAAATCAGGAAACTATAAAATCTCTTGATGAAAATGAAAGCTACAAATACTTAGGAATTTAGAAGCGGACAATATCATGCAAGCAGAAATGAAAGGAAAAGTTAAAAGAATATCTCAGGAGAACTAGAAAACTTCTAGAAACGAAACTTAACAGCAGAAATCTGATCAAAGGAATTAATACCTGGGCTGTCCCCATTATAAGATACTCAGGACCATTCTTAAAATGGACAAAGAAGAACTCAGACAGATAGACCAAAGGACGAGAAAATTAATGACAATGCACAAGGCTCTCCACCCTAGAGATGATAGAGATAGATTGTATGTGTCAAGAAAGGAAGGGGGAAGAGGTCTTGCCAACATAGAGGAATGCGTAGAAACCACAATCCAACAACTTGAAGATTACACAAGGAAGAGCAAAGACAAATTACTTATGGCGGCCAACAATAGTAGAAACGGCAGATGGACAAACAGAAAAACGACAAAGACTAGAAAACAAAAATGGGAAGAAAAACAATTATATGGACGCTTCAAACGACAAATAGAAGAGGTTGCACATCAAAAGACTTGGACATGGTTAAGAAAGGGAAACCTCAAAAGAGAAACAGAATCACTTATAATTGCTGCACAAAATAATACCATAAGGACAAACTACATCAAAGCGAAAATTGATAAGACCAATAAATAGTAAATGTAGACCGGTAATAGAGATGAGACTGTAACCACTGCGAATGTAGCAAACTAGCACAACGGGAATCGTCAAATTAAATTTTTAGCATAATTCCCAGTGGATCACCTTTCCAACCAGTCGTGTCTAGTTTTGTATTCTCGTTGTGCTAGTTTGCTACATTCGCAGAGTATATGGTTAACAGTCTCATCTCTATTACCGAAAGTCTACATTTACTATTTTGTTGGGTCTTATCAATTTTCGCTTTGATGTAGTTTGTCCTTATGGCATTATTTTGTGCAGCAATTATAAGTGATTCTGTTTCTCTTTTGAGGTTTCCCTTTCTTAACCATGTCCAAGTCTTTTCATGTGCAACCTCATCTATTTGTCGTTTGAAGCGTCCATATAATTGTTTTTCTTCCCATTTTTGTTTCTAGTCTTTGTCGTTTTCTGTTTGTCCATCTGCCGTTTCTACTATTGTTGGCCGCCATAAGTAATTTGTCTTTGCTCTTCCTTGTGTAATCTTCAAGTTGTTGGATTGTGGTTTCTACGCATTCCTCTATGTTGGCAAGACCTCTTCCCCCTTCCTTTCTTGACACATACAATCTATCTCTATCATCTCTAGGGTGGAGAGCCTTGTGCATGTCATTAATTTTCTCGTCCTTTGGTCTATCTGTCTGAGTTCTTCTTTTGTCCATTTTAAGAATGGTCCTGAGTATCTTATAATGGGGACAGCCCAGGTATTAATTCCTTTGATCAGATTTCTGCTGTTAAGTTTCGTTTCTAGAAGTTTTCTAGTTCTCCTGAGATATTCCTTTTTAACTTTTCCTTTCATTTCTGCTTGCATGATATTGTCCGCTTCCAAAATTCCTAAGTATTTGTAGCTTTCATTTTCATCAAGAGATTTTATAGTTTCCTGATTTGGTAGTTGTATTCCATTTAATAGTTTTCTTTCACCCCTTTTTATTACAAGCATAGCACATTTTTCGATTCCAAATTCCATCCCTATATCCTGGCTATATATTCTAATAGTTTGTACTAGGCTCTCCAATTCTTTTTCATTTTTTGCAAAAATTTTAATGTCATCCATGTACATAAGGTGGTTGATCTTTTCTTGTGAATTACTAAATTTGTATCCCCCGGTACATTTTTTCAGTATATGGTTTAGCGGCATCATTGCAATAATAAAGAGTAGTGGTGATAATGAGTCTCCTTGGAAGATACCTCTTTGGATTTTTACTTCTGCCAGGGATTGTTTTCCAGCTTTTAATTGAACTCGCCAGTTTTCCATGGCTTTTTAATGAAGTTTATAATGTTGTTGGAAATTTTATACATTTGTAGGCATTCTAAAATCCAGGTATGTGGGACCATGTCATAGGCTTTTCTGTAATCGATCCAGGCCATTGCAATATTATTATTATTATTATTATTATTATTATTATTATTATTATTTCTTCTTCTTCTTCTTCTTCTTCTTCTTCTTCTTCTTCTTCTTTCTTTCTTTCTTTCTTTCTTTCTTTCTTTCTTACTTTCTCAATGCTTTTTTCCTACAATCAACGTTCACGTGCACCTGTCAATAACAACCGTTCAATGTTTCATCTGAAACCCTCGCCCCGGGGATCGAGCCGCGGGGGTGGGGGGGGGGCGGTGATGACGTCACAAATATTTTCAGGCTGACAACGTATCATTCTCCACATTTTCAATAGTTTCATTCTTTTTCGCGATGTGAATCGAGAAAAAAAACTTTCTGTCATTCAAACTCATTCTTCTTCTTCTTCTTCTTCTTCTTCTTCTTATTATTATTATTATTATTATTATTATTATTATTATTATTATTCATTTCTTTTCTTCTTTTTCTTCTTATTCTTCTTCTTATTATTATTATTATTATTATTAGATGTATATATATACACACACATGTATATACATGTATATACATATATATATACATATGTATATACACACATATATATATACATATACATATATGCATATGTGTGTATATATATATACACACAAACAGACACACACATATATATATATTCATACATACACACATATATATGTAGTATATTAGTAAAAATGAAAAAACACAGGTTTAAATGGGTTAAGTGGTGAGTTTATTGGCCGACGCTGCAGTGTTTCGATCTATTAATTTGATCATCTTCAGGGCATTCGTTGGTATATGGAAGATGATAATAAATTATTTATCACACAATAACGAGAAAAGCGAGTGGTAGTTATGTGTTATTCAGTTTAAAAATTTTTGAAGTTTGAAAGAAGAACGATTTTGAAATGTGACGTCAAATATTCTATTTTACGGCGTTGGTATGGGATGGTGTATGTGTGTGTATCGAAAGGAAACATTGTGCATTTTTTAGGTGTGTGGTTGTGTGTGTGTGTGTATAATTTTTTTTTTGCGAAAAAAATATATACATATATATATACAAACATACATATAGGCATATATATACACATATATATTTATACATTTATATATACACATATATATGCATATATATACATATATTATATACATATATGTAAACAGACACATACAGATATACACACACACACACACACACACACACACATATATTATATATATATATATATATATATATATAATATATACATTATATCATTGTATCAAATCCTATTGATGGTTTCCATTAAAACCGAAACGCTTAGCATCGGCTGTATGTAAGTCAATCTTTGCCTTAATTATATATATTTTTTACACACACACACATATATATATACATACATATATATATGTAAACACAGACACACACACATATAATACTTATTATATATATATATATATATATTATATATGTGTGTGTGTGTGTGTGTGTGTGTGTATACACAACACACATACATATATATTCATCCATACATATTATTATATATATATATATATATATATATATATATATATATATATATATATATATATATATATATATACACAAACATACACATATATGTGGTTGTGTATATATATATATGTGTATGTTTTGTGTATATATATGTTAAATATCTATGGATAAATATATATGTATGTGTGTCTGTGTAAATACACACACATATATACACACACACATATATAAGTGTATATATATATATATATATATATATATATATATATATTGATTTCTTCATTTGCCAGATTTTTCAAAGCAGCGATTCAATTATGTTTCTGTTCAATTCAAATCAGCCTCAAAATGAAGAAAATTGAAAATAATGGCCGACATTAAACCGCCAAAATGTCTGACAATCTTGAATCACAAATGGATTTGTCTCTCATACAGAGAGTCAATGCCAACAAAAGGAAGTGTCCTGTCTATGATAATAAACTTCATCTGGTGGTGAGGCTCCCCTTCCAAAGATCTCAGGTGAATGGTGTCATCTCTTTATTGACGTTACTATTAGATCCTATATGAGCAGACTCCAGGAGATAGATCATATATATATATATATATATATATATATATGAGAGGCAAATAAACAACGATGTGTTTTGATATGGCTTTTTTAGCCGACAATTTTTGGGAGAATATATGCTTAATTGAAGTCGTACCTAATTTTTGAAAAATAATTAATTAGGCGGGCATACCTCTTCAAATGTAAAGCTAAACAATACACATCACTCAATAATTCCTTGCCTGATATATAGGTTGCGCCAACAATTTTTATAAAGTACTAACCTTCAAATGGCGCGTGTCAAAATTTGAGTCCCAACTGATTATCAGTTTTAAAAATTACAGTTATTTAAGTGAAGCTAAAAATGAATAATGGAAAAATCTGAATTTCGTGTGTTGATAAAGCATTGCTTTCTGATGGTAGAAATACTGTTCAAACAAAGAAATGGATTGATAAGTGATATACTTCCTCGTTGTCTGGCTGATACCGACATTAGGCTGCCCCTACGACTTTACTTTTACTGAATGTTGCAAATGTTCAAAACAATGGAGAAATCTGAATTTCGTGTGTTGATAAATCATTGCTTTCTGATGGGAGAAATACTGTTCAATGGCTTGATAAGTTTCATGCTGACTTTAAATGCAGTCGTACAGATACAAATGATGCTGAACGCTCAGGTCATCCAAATTCGGCAGTTGTCCCGGAAAACACAAAAAAAAAAAACTCCTCAAACTCGTTTCGGCCGATCGTAAATTGAAGTTGTGTGAGATAGCAGAAGAGTTGAAGATTTCAGAAGGCAGTGTATTCACCATTTTGCATGGACTTTTGTCAATGAAAAATCTGTGTTCAAAGTGGGTGCCACGTTTGCTCACAGACGATCAAAAACAACAAGGTGTCGACGATTCAGAGCGTTGTTTGCAACTGTTTCAACGCAACAAAAAAGAGTTTTTGCGTACATATGTGACAATGGATGAAACATGGATTGAGCACTTCACTCCGAAGTCAAATCGGCAGTCAGCTGAGTGGACAGCAGCAGGTGAATGCCGTCCAAAGCGATCAAACATCAGCAGGTAATGCTTTGACCTCCGTATTTTGGGATGCGCAAAGTATTTTGTTCATCAAAAAGGAAGAACCATCAATAGCGAATATTATATAGCATTATTGTTGCATTTAAAGAAAGAAATCGCTAAAATAACAGCCACAAATGAAGAGGAAAAAAGTTCTCTTTTATCAAGACAATACACCGTGTCACAAGTCGACCGCAACGAGGGGCAAAACTACATGAATTTCATTTTGAATTGCTTCCGCACCCACCCTATTCTCCAGATCTGGCTCCCAGTGACAACTGGCTGTTTGCAGACATCAGAAGAATGCTCCAGGGAAAGAGATTTGGCTCCAATGAAGAAGTGAAACCGGAAACTGAAGCGTATTTTGAGACCAAAGACAAATCGTTCAACAAAAAAGGCATCGAATTGTTAGAGATGTGTTGGAATCAGTGTATCACCCAAGGAGGAGACTATGTTGATAAATAAAATCGAATTTTGCCTAAGAGTTGTTTAATTAGTTAGGCCCGGGACTTATTGAGTGATGTCTTATTTCTGTTATTTTAACTCTTTAACCAAAAACCTCAAGAAATTTATCTACACAAAAGACTCTCATGAAGACATTAGGACATTTCACATCATACAATTATGTATAAACTTCTTTGTGTCTGTTGTTATTTCTGTGTTTTTACTCTATTAAGTTGGCAGCCTAGTCGGTTGGGGATGTAGAATACACCAACTGTGCCTCTGCAGAGGGGTAACACCCTCTCCTCCACCCAATGGGGACACCTGTTGGTCGTGGCTGACGAACCGTGATGCTTAAGGAGGGGTGGATGGGCATGACTTGCAACACTCTACTTAGGCTAGACGGGCGGACGGAGAGGCTCCCTCCGATCGATCGGCTGGTCTCGTTAAGTACTAGCGCTTATATGATTATCCCAACCCTATTGTCCTTATGGCAAACCCTAACTGTTTTATCATATATGTGCTAGAAGGCTGTGGCTGAGGGTCTTCATGTCTATTGGATAGTGAATTTCCAGTTCTGGAAGTCTGGGTAATATGGAGTACTCTTTCATCCCTGGTCTACTCTGACCCGGAGTGACAGTACCTATTAGGATCCCATCTATGGATTAAATGAGTTTTTTAAATAATCAAGAATGTATAAAACAAAACATCTTCGGTATAAAATAACCCAACAAGGGTTGACGTGCCATAAGATCCAATCAAGCAATCAATCTGTTGACTAAGTGAATAAATATTGATCTTGTTAATTCGTCGTGAATTGTTTCATATATACGAGGGTGAGTCAAGACTAAGGGGCTACATTGAGACCCAAACGAGGGTCAGAGCAAGAATCCGACAAGTAAGGCCAATCTTGCCAAATACAATATCCTCCTTCTGCATGACAATGCTCAGCCACACACAAGCATCAGGACAAAGGCAAAAATCGCCTCATTCGGGTGGACAACTTTACCGCATCCTCCATACTCACCAGATTTAGCACCTTCAGACTATCATGTCGTCGGTCCATGGAAGAGGGTTTGAGAGGCAAATATTATTCCAGTGACGAGAAATTGAAATATGTAGTGAAGAAGTGGCTCAAAGAACAGTGCACAGAATTTTATAGAGCAGGGATACATGCTACTCATTCGAAGGTGAAACATTGAGAGAAACGGTGACTCTGTGGAGAAGTAGGGATGTGATTCACAGAGGACTAGTTTCATTTTGATGTATGATATATGTTCCTGTGTTGGTAATCATACATCTCCTAAACAAAATGGCATTACATTTTTACTCATCCTCGTATATATATATATATATATGTGTGTGTGTGTGTGTGTGTGTGTGTGTGTGTGTGTATACGCTTTCAATAAGAAAGAAAAACCCAGCAAACCCCAATCAACAAATCATCACGATGCGCATTGTGTAATGGTTATTGTCGTGGGAAATGGAGTCTAAATATGAATTAATGGAACGCGTGGAATTTCCACGAAACATAAACAAAATTCAAGATGACCTATTTAAGCCAGCAAAGATGATTTGCAATTTCATTACATATAAATCCTACTTTTGTGTTTGCAATGAATAAAGAAAAATATAATATAATATTCGATATAATACTTAATACACATATCATCTGTAAGTATTTAGTTCTATGGAAACTTCAAGATCAATATAGTTACATAACATAAATTAGGGTAAGAGGCCGGGACGACGTAAGGTCAAAATTACCAATGTTGAGTCAATGAAATGGTGATTCCTATATATAGAGTGAGTGAGGGAGAGGCTCTCTGTGATTGGATATATAATCACGTGATGAGCCCAGAAGTTTAGGCGCAATATCCAAAATCCCGGCAGATAGTTTCCACCAGCGGTTCCACGAGACAGCAATTTGAAGGGCTCCAAGAAATCACCCTAAGATATCTTCTCCAACGCGCCGGTAAGTCCCTTAAACTCAGCTTTATATACAGGAAGGATTTTATATTGTTATTTGTTGTTTTATGTGCTGGACAATAAATTGTTTGAATTAGAGGAAATATTAATTCCTTTCTTGTTGTTGTTAACCTTAGAATTGAATGCTATACTAACACAATACCAAATCTTCCGTAATTCACAATTTCAATATTATGAATAAAACAAACATGTAACTTCTGTTTTATTTTTCAGTTCATTTTAATTTTACATTGGGCATTTGAGCGACGCAAGACCATTGGATTGTTTCATTTTTAAAAATTGGGTGAAATAAAATGGGACAAATAAGAAGTCAGCGATTTAGCGACATCAGATAATCTGGACTTACATTTTTGAATTGTATCTTGGCCAATTTGGACCGTCTCATTTTTTAACCAGAGGGTGTTGCAAGATGATAACGGGCGCGGAAGATATAGGAATAAAGCGAATTATTATAGAGATTCAAAATTCCATATATTATTGTGGCTTGCTTTTAATCGCATCCATGAATCCCAGGATAAACAAGGAATGAAAAAGAAAGGAAAGTAGCCACCACAGAAAAGAGAGCCAGAGGGAAGGAAAGACAACAGCAACTCCAGCAAGCATCACTGTTTGTTTGCAGTCATTGCACCAGAGATTGCCATTCAAAAATTGACCTGTTCAGCCATTAGCGCAGATGTATTTTTTTTAAATGGACTCTACGCCATCGTCTTTAACAGACGAAAGGATACCAACGGTTAAAATTTAAGTAAAAAATACCATAAATCGTGTCCTTAGTAATAATTAAATTCATTAAAGTCTATGCCCAAGCCAAATTTTTCCGTTTTAATTTTGACGGCTGACTTCTGGTTTAGGTCGGAAAATTAAAACGGAAAGTTTTTTGGTGGTCCACAATGACAGTTTAACTACAGTCTATAAATTAACATTTTACGAATTGGGTTGCGATTTTAGGAGATTAAGGTTGTTTCTAATTACATATTGCTTAAAAAAATAAACAACAAAAACCCCAAATTACTATACATTTAATTAACCATTGAAATTAATTATTGAATCTATTATTGAGACAGTTGTTTGCAATGTAATTTCAATTAAACTTAGTTTAAAAAAATATTTTTTCAACATTAAATGTATAGTAATTTTTGGTTTTTTGTTGTATATTTTTTTTAAGCAATTTGTAATTAAAAATAACCTTAATCCCTAAAACCGTAACCCAATTTCGCAAAATGTTAATTCATAGACTGTAGAAACTTTCCTTTGGGGGACCACCAAAAAACTTTCCGTTTTAATTTTCCGACCTAAATCAAAAGTCAGCAATTTTGACGACGATTTTAAACCAGAAATCGATACCTGTTGTACAAATTTTAATTTTTTACAAAAACTCAAATATAAAATCAATTTTCATGCCATACACTCGATTTGTTTTATTTTACAATGACGCCCCCCCCCCGTACAAATACAAATAAGAAACTCAAATGTCATTTCTTTTTATACAATTTAAATTTATTTCAGTTCGAAAATCAACACAATCAATAAATTAGAGTAGGAGGTCGGATGACAAAAGATGAAAATAATGACGAAATATTTACACAAGGGAGATAACTCTAATTTTTGTCTAATACTATTTATTTCCCTTGTTTTAAAACTACGCAATGATACTTTTATTTTATATGAAGTTTTGCTTAGTCTGACACACAGGCCTCACTTAATATTGCAAATATTACCAGCTCTTTCTTAGTGGTCACTCATCTAAGCACTAACCAGGGTCTTCATTGCTTAACTTCAATGATTTACTAGGAACTGGAGCTTTACTTTGTCTTTTGCGTTATTGAAAAGCATAAAGCATAGCGGGGCCTGTTTAGGGGACAACACACAGTGAAACAACTGCAATGATTGGGTCAGACCATCCACATTGCCTGCAGACAGACTCCATCGTAAAATACTTTATATTGAAATCGCTGATGGCGCCTTCACACCCTCAAACCTGGAAGATCTGGCCTCCAACGGACACGGTTGGCGAGACGCGTGCAGCACACGAGCTGAGCGGCTCAATATCGAGATTAATAGGGCTAAAGAGCGGCGACGTCTTCGCAGTCATGAACCACCACATGTAGATGGGAATTTCCCTTGCAATATGTGTGACCGCATCTGCAAGTCCAGAATTGGACTAACAAGCCACCAGAAGGTCCACAGCTGAAGATATGGAGTGACGTCATAGTCGTCTATGACGGACATCTGAAGCAATAGGTACACATTATGCCTGTAGTTGGGAGAGGGGGCTAAGATCCCCCTCTGTCCAAGACGGAGACACGTGTTCTGAAGGCTGGAAAGTCCAAGAGAAAGAGAAATTGATTTGGGCGGTACTCCTTTATAGATGCTGTTCGCAACGCCACCTAACAGCTAACCGTGGGAATTAAGGGAAGATATTCCATACAGAATCTTTTCTTCGTGCCAAAATAGGTTCATTTCAAAAATTTGACGGGTTTGTTTGTTTGTTTGTTTTTGTTTTACGGCATATCAACCTCAGTGGGTCATTTAATGCCGATAAAGTTTTGAAATAAATCAATTCTTAATGGATAATACAATTTTTTTATAAATACATTTTTCTATTTAACCCATAGATGGGACCCTAACAGGTACTACCACTCCGGGTCAGAGTGGACCAGGGAGCAATGATGATGGGGCGCTCCATATTCCCCAAACCTCCAAAACTGGAACCTCACCATCAGATAGAGTTTAACGTCATTCCCAGGACATGTAGACCCGCAGTCACCGCTTTCTAGCACCCATATGATAAAAAGGGGTTGGGGCTTGCCATAAGGGCAATAATGTTGGGACAATCATATAGGTGCTAGGGCTTGACGTGACCAGCCGATTGATCGGAGGGGGCCTCTCCGACCGTCCGTCTAGCCCAAGATAGGGCCAAAGTGGGGCATTTCAAGTCATGAACTGCTCATCCACCTGGGTTCTATCCTTAAGCATCACGGGTCGTCACCCACGGCAAACAGGTGGCCCCATTGGGGGAGTCTTACCCCTCTGCAGAGGTGCAGTCGGTGCATTCTAACGCCCCAGCTGACAAGGCGGAAATTTGACGGGACATTTTATTTTATTTTTTACTCACACAATGTTTGTTGTTTGATTGGTTGGTTCGTTGGATTTTACGGTATGTCAACCCTTGTTGGGGTATTTTATGCCCAAGATGTTTTGTTTTATAAATTCTCTATGGGTGTTTAACATTTTTTAAACTCAATTTTTTAATCAAAGCTCAATTTTTTCAAGCTCAAATGTTCTTTCAATTTAACCGATAGATGGGACCCGAACAGGTAATACCACTCAGAGTGGAACTGGGAGTAATGGTGATGAATTCCCCAGAATTCCAGAATTGGAACTTTGCCATCAGATAGAGTTTAACATCATACCCAGAACATGAAGACCCTCCGCCACAGCTTTCTGGCACAGATATGATAAAAATGGTTGTGGGGTTTGCTATAAGGGCAATCGTATTGGGACAATTGTATAGGTGCTAGGGATTGACATGACCAGCCGATTGATCGGAGGGGAAATCTTCGACCGACCGTCTAGTCTAAGTAAGGGCCAAAGTGGTAATGCCATCGATTGCTCAGACACCAGGGTTGCATTCTTTAAGCATCACAAGTCGCCAACAGGTGGCCCCATTGAGGGTGCGGGGGGGTCTTACCAATTTCTGTGAAATAGATTCCATTCAATCTGCATGCCGACCACCCCACCCCCGGAAAAAATTACAGAAATAATCCAAAGGGGAATTTATCTCACAGTCTAATGGCTTCCCGGAATTTGTTGTAATGAACTGTTAATGTTAATGAAGTGTTAATGAACTGCGACAGAAGATTACATCACTTCACTTGGCCGTGCATTAAGGAGAGTTAAAAATAGAAATCTTCTCGTCTCCCCCCCTCTCTCTCTATCTCTCTCTCTATATATATATATATTATATATATATATACTTCTCCCCCTCCTTCCTCTCTCCCTCTCTCTCTTCTCCCTCTCTCTCTCTCCCTCTCTCTCTCTCTCTCTTATTTAATTGCACATTTGGTGGCAAACATCCAATTTTCTTAATTAGCAATTATTTTTATCTAAAAGAAAATCTATTGGTTCATCATATGACCAGTTACGTCTCTTCTTTCTTCTTCTTCTTCTTCTTCTTCTTCTTCTTCTTCTTCTTCTTCTTCTTCTTTTTCTTCTTCTTCTTCTTCTTTCTTCTACTACTACTACTACTACTAGTTTTCTTCTTCTTCTTCTACTTTTTCTTCTTCTTCTTCTTCTTCTTTTCTTTCTTCATCTTTCTTCTTCTTCTTTTCTTTCTTTCTTTCTTTCTTCATCTTTCTTCATCTTTCTTCTTCTTCTTTTCTTTCTTTCTTTCTTTCTTTCTTCATCTTTCTTTTTCTTCTTCTTTTTTTCTTCTTCTTTCTTTCTTTCTTTCTTCTTCTTTTAAAACAACTAACATACCAACCGGATATCAAAATGACCTGTTTCAGCATTAAATTACCCGAAAAGGGTTGATATGCCGTAAAAGAAAAACAACAACAAGTGATTCCTTATTGCAAAAGGATTCAGTACCAGTCTCACATTTCGTTCAGAGACAGAACGAAAGATGACAGGGGCTGTTTACATATAGATTTCTCAGTGTAAACAAGTGACACATGCAAGAGTCACTGCCGGCGGCTTACGGTATGATCGCGCTGGTGGTTGATCCGATGCAAGTACATTAAAATAGGCAAGGAGTTTGATATAATTAATGTTAGATAGGAATACTTGAAACCATTTAATTGTATATAAATTATTTGTAGTAAGAATAGTTGATTACTAAGTATCTAGATGTCACTACTTGTGTTCCTTAATTGTATGACAATTATAATCTTGTGTTATATATACGTTCAACATATTGGTTTGGTTTGGTTTGGTTTGTTTTATGGCATATCAACCTCGGTGGGTCATTTAATGCCGATAAAGTTTTGAAATAAATTCATTCTTAATGCATAATCAATTTTTATAAACTCATGTTTTTCTATTTAACCCATAGATAGGACCCTAACAGGTACTACCACTCCGGGTCAGTGGTAAATTAAAAAAATGAGTTTTTAAAAGTTTTTTTTTAAATATGAAAAATTGAATATCCAACAAGAATGAATAAAATAAAGATGTTTTTGGTATAAAATAACCCATCAACCGTAAAATCCAACCATCCAGCCTAATGATTTGATTTGGTTTGGTTTTGTTTTATGACATATCAACCTCAGTGGGTCATTTAATGCCGATAAAGTTTTGAAATAAATTCATTCTTAATAGATACTCAATTTTTATAAACTCATGTTTTTCTATTTAACCCATAGATAGGACCCTAACAGGTACTACCACTCTGTGTCAGAGTGGACCAGGGAGCAATGGTGATGAAGGGGTGCTCCACATTCCCCAAACCTCCAAAACTGGAACCTCACCATCAGATAGAGTTTAACGTCATTCCTAGGACATGTAGACCCTCGGTTACCGCTTTCTAGCACCCATATGATAAAAAGGGTTGGGACAATCATATAGGTGCTAGGGCTTGACGTGATCAGCTGATTGATTGGAGCCCCCCCGAAACTAGAGACCAGACTAGTCCAGACCAGACCGTGAAGAATTAAGAAGAAGCCTTGAAGATAGTTACTCCTAGACACAGACTAACAACTATGAAATAAAGACCACAAGTAAGAAGTAAGAAGATACTCAAGACAATAAAAATGTCAGTATACGGTAAGAAGATTTAGTATGGGAGATATCCGTGGTTATATCTTTCATAATACAGAAGTAAGAAAGGGCTACTCAAAAAGTGAGTACACAAGTAAGAATATTAAATATGAGGGACACAACCACGGGTGACGCTCATTTAAGAATAGATATACAGATGGGTGTCCCCACTCATAATATATACTCAGTGGTATTGGTATATAGCAAATACGCCATTCCGTTTTTATTACAAATACAGAAGGGAAAGGAAAAGGACATGCTACACAGAAAAATATAATAAGAAAGAAAGAAAGAAAGAAAGATGGGGAAATATAGAGGGAGGATGAGCGTGCAGAAGCTATAACACTAATCTGTTTTAATCAAACATAATGAAAAGATGAAAAGAAGGAAAGAAAGAAAAAAGAATGAAAGACGGTGTGGCTATATATATAAAATAATCAATTCCTTATAAAATTAATGAATAAAATGCAGAAAATTTCATCAGAATTTGACAATTCCCTGAATTTTTGGTAATTCTTTTAAATCAAAAAAATTGAATCATTTTAATAACCTCGCTTTAGGAAATGGGACATATATTTATTTATTTATTTCATTTTTTTATTGTTTTTATTTCATATCTTACTTAGCCGACCCACATTTTTAATAACAAGGGAAGTAACTCTAGTTACAATACATAACTATTCCTGAATTATCTCCCTTGTATCATGCATAGTCCTGTTTTCTTCATATCTATGAAGGTTGAAAAAATAACTACATATTAATTGATAAAAACATTTCTTTTTCAATTTTTTTAATAGAACAAACTATTTTTATAAAATCAAGTCCTTACAAGCAGGGTATGACACAAGGTCAGTATTTTAAGCGGAGTTTAACAGGTTTGAACTTTGAGATTTTTTTTCTCTGAGTTGCCAGTTGCCATACCAAGATAAAAGTTCCCAGACTGCCCTATTTTTTACCCATAGCTAGAGGGAGGATTTTTAGATTCATTCCTTTCCCAATGGTATTAGCGGTATGTGAAATACAAACAGCCTCATCCAGGATTTGAACTTGGGTCACGGTATTAATTTCCTTCGAGTCAATTTCAACACATGTATGAGCACTTCCAGATAAGCAGGATGTGACACAAGGTCAATTTTTTAAGCGGAGTTTAACAGTTTTTAAAATTTGAATAATTTTTATAACTACGCTTTAGAAAAATCGGACAAACCTACATTTATTTATTTATTTATTTTTTTATTTATTTATTTTATATCTTACTTAACCGACCAACTTTTTTTAATAATAAGGGAAGTAACTCTAGTTACAATAAATAACTATTCCTGAATTATCTCCTTGTATCATGAACTTTTTCCTGTTTTTTTTATTTACAAAGGGCCGTGCAAGGACCAATATTCGAATATGATAGATAGATAGATAGATATTAGATAGATAGATAGATGTTGCTCTCTCTCTCGACACCAGTGCCATTACGAAGAGCCCAGTCTGCCTGCTTTTTATCTATAACTCGAACAGAGGATAGATGGAGTGTATTAGTGGGTGGGGGAAATAAAAAGCTTCCATCCAGGAATTGAAACTCGGTCTCGCCATGTCCCATTTCTATGACATAATTGTTACTTCACAAACCAGAACATTTCATTAAACCTTTGTATGGAAGAGTAATTTTAATGATCAAATGATTGAAAATGTTAGTACAGGCCATATTATCTTGTTTCTTTTCACACACACACAACACACACACACACATATATGGTATATATATATTACACACACCAATATTATGTATTACACAAAACACACACACTAAAATTATTATTTTATATTATTTTATACTATATTATATATATTAATATATAGAAGAAAGTTTATAGAAAAGAAAACAACAAATGTTATATGTTTGCTGGTGCATAAACGTTTGTTTCGACCCCTATGAAGAGGCTCTTTTTCAAGCAACATGAAAAACGAATAAAAATATCATAGCATCCCAAGCACGAGACGCTCTCGCTCACTTTTACCGGAAATTTTTAAAATGTTTAAAATGCGCGATTTTGTGTTAAAAATAAATAAATTTTTTTTAATCTAAACATTTTATAAATGAAAACTCAAAAGAGTTTTGCAGTAAAGTTTCAAAAAGTTCAGGAAAACGGTTTCCGGCTACAAAGAAGTTAAGAATATAAAGTCCGACAGTGTTAATAGATGAAGTTGATAAAATATCGGATCCTTGCTTATATTCGAACATATGACGCCGCGGTGCATATCGATTTGAATGATTCCATTTTGTTTTTTGTTTTTTGTTTAGACTATGAAAAACGTAAAATGGATACTTAACCGCAAATCGGTCGAAGAGAAAGTTTTATTATATTATTATATTATACTATATATCTTCCTGTATAAAAGGCCTAAACTACCGCATGAGGTTCGTGGTTCTGGCACCACTCTTCCACTTCGATTATGCTCACGAGCTTCTTTCAGACCACTATATATTTTATTTAGACAGGCACTATGGCCTATACATACTCTCTTTTACACTTTCTCTCACTCTCAAAACAATATATACATCAAGACACTTTGTATAAGAAGACACTCATTCTGCAATCATAGCCTACCCGATCATTGACAATGACGTGGTTGCAATGTCGGAAGTCATAAGGGATGAGTTTTACCATGCATCGCCCTCTCTCAATAACATACGGGTCGGTCTGAGACGCTCCCGTGATGCAATATTCGTAATGTGCGATTGGTCACTTGAACTCACCAATCCATAGTTCGTTGAGCTCTTCTTATTCCCAAATACTTTGTCTTTTACAATAATAACATTGACTCTCTACGGAAACCTGAACTCTACAACAAATCGGGAGGATTTAGGCCCACCTAGAATACTTGTACAAAGAACTTGGTACCGCGCCAAAGTTTATTTATATATTTATATATATACTATATATATTATAATATATACTAAAATGAATCCTAATGAGTCAGATTTACTACTAATAGTTCAGTCTAGTAGCTCTTCAGTTGGCAATATTGACTTGGTAGGATTTTTTACTAACCAATTATTTGCCCGGTTTTTTGTTGTTTTTATGTTTTTGTTTTTTTCTTTTCAAGGGTCCAATAGATATTCATTTTCTTATATGCATATATGATGATTGCCATTTCTTTATTAGAAGAATTCATTTGATTATATTATTCATTTATGGTGTTGTGTGTGATGCTGGTGTGTGGAGAAAAGTAGACACACGGTGTTGTGGAAGCTTGATGTGTTATTTGTCGCGTTGCAACGTTTCGGTCTTCTATTAGACCATCTTTAGGAGAAAAGATCCACTACCCCCCCAACTCACTTCCCTACTGCACGACCTTCGCTTTCAGCATTTTGAGGAATTCCATCTTGGATAAGCACTATATTTCAAGTCCTGAAGATGGCTAAATAATGAGACGAACGTTGACCGTCGACAATAAACATCAGTTTGCACAACTACCGTGTTTGCTCTACTTTCTCCACATACCGTCGAATTACCTCTCACATTCTACCATTATTCTATATTTATCACCTATACCCATTCCTATATCTATATATATATATACATATCCACATTTATTTATATATTATCATATTATATACTATATATATATACACACAATTAGGTATACGCACACATATCGACATTTATACATGTACATTATTCAACACATTTAAACAACGTTACACCCTACCACACCGTACACCCACACACACACACACACACATATACTATTATGTATTATTATATTATGGTGTGTGTGTGTGTGTGTGTTGTAGAAGTTGTTTTCTGTAGGAAAAAACAAGTTTTGCTGACAGAATCTGTTTCGACATTATGAATATGTCTTTATCAATACACAATTGTGCGGGAAGATGAGAATAAATTAATTACGACGGCAAGAATGCTCTCGCATCTAGCACCGGAATTTTCAACGCATATTTATATAATATATTTATAATAATTTATAAATATACTTATATATATATATATAAATATATATATATATATATATATCTATAGTTGAATAAAAGGCTTAATACCATGGGTCTTGCATTATGGGACCATTTCCAGCTCGAGGCAGTAGCTCACGAGCTTCTTCAGATATGTATATTTTATAATAAAATATATCAGTGATCTGAAGAGGCTCGAGCATACTCGGAGTGGAAAATGGTCCATTAATCACGAGTTTACCCAGGGTATTTAAGGCTTTTTATCCCAATAACTTTCGCTCTGTTTAATAATAAACATTTAGCTCTCACGGACCTGAACTCTACAACAACTAACCGGTAGAGAATTAGGCCACCTAGATCACCTTGTACCAGAAATTCGGTTACCGCGCCAAAGTAGTGTTTATTATATCTCTTATATTATATATATATATATATAGTATATATATATATGACCAGTTTCCTTTATAAATTCTGCCACAAAGAATTACCTTATAAAATTGAATAATTTGAGCATGATGCGGGCTTGAACTCTCTTTAAACGGGTTGTGCAGGGCATCAGTAGGTTGTAACTTTAGGCGCTATACTGGAATATATATATATTTACCAAACCCTCTGCACGAGCACGGACTCGTGACCGTTTCACTTTCTCAAGCGGAGTTTAACAGGTTTGAATTCAGAGTCTTCTCTTCTCTCGACAGTGATTACAAGCTAGATATACAGAGCTTTCGCCCCTCGTAGTTTACCCATGTCTGGAGAGAGAATAATGGATTCACCTTTCCCAAGGGTATTGCACTAATGAATACAATAGCCTTGCCAGGATTTGTAACTCGGTTGACAAAACTCTAATCCATTCAGCCCACGCGCCGCCTTCAATGTCATGAATATATTGTTTAGTATCTTCGGGCGTGGCCTAGTCCCCGGTATCAGACAATCAGCGAGGGAGTTCTATATTCCTTTTCACTAGGCGCTAGGACTAAGGGATTGCTTTTACGTCTGAGGTGGAGCGCCACACCTACCCATCAGCGCCTTCATTTACCGCACAGATCTTCGCCACATCCTCCTTCCACTCATCGCTTCGATAGGTCTCCAGCCGGCATCCAGTTCCGTACTGGCTGAGATCAGCGTAGTTGTGGGTGGACATGGTCAATATGGTTATCTTCCTTGCGCAAGTTTTTCGCCGATGTGTGGCTAGTGTATTTAGGCAGGAGCCTCGGAGAAAATTCCTCTCTTTTCTCGTCTGCAACCAGTGCAACATGGCATAAAACAGCTGTTATCTATATCATTGGAGTGGGTGTGGGCTTTGCCTCCCCCAACCAACTATCAGTAAGTGACATTCTGTAAAACTCTGGTATCATTCCTTAGGTTATAAGCCCTATATTCTGTATTAATGTGTTTAGGTATCCTGTTCACTATGTATTACTCGAACCGTTATGAGTTACCTGTTTCCCTTTGTATGATTTTCTCTATTGTGCTCACGAAATTAAAGTTTGCGTTTTTTTACATACTTCTTTGTCGGAGGTAATTAGTACATTAGATGTACCACGTTGGAAGGTTACTTTTGAGCCATTGCAAAACTCATTATAATCTCTTGACATCTTTATATAGTCTTTGCTGACGGCTGCCTGTGCTGTCTATTGTATGGCTTTCATTACGAACTTGACGTCCTTCTGAGTTTCCTCGCATCTTCATTTCATGTCATCTTTGTTCCTTACTAGGGACTGGGTTTGTGTATGGGTGGCTGGTGGCCGTACAAGCTGCTTGCTTGTCTGTGGTGGTCCATGATTGTTCGCAGATACGCGGTGCAGCATTCTTAGTGTAAATTCCAAATCTACGGTTCTAGTTCGTTTCGTTAGTGTCCAAGTGGTCGCATTCCAATACAGTAGTACTGACACACTACAGCTTGATTATTGTCGCTTTAGCTTGTTAGTTGAGATGGCAATATCCCTTCCTTTTCGTGTATTACACGCTTCTCTGTGATGAGATAATTTACTCTAGGCTATGGGAAATTGTTCTACTGTTTAGGCTTATCATCGAGTTTCATGGAGGCCAATGTCTCGTGCTGCCTCCCCCAGGTTATGGCAGCAGGGTGTTCGGCTGTTCTGACGTATTTCAAGAAGTGCCAGATCATCTGTGTAGTCGCATTGTAATGTCTGTGCTGAATATCGCCTGCTTCTTGCTTTTTTAGTATGTGACCTTTTTATTTAATTGAGGGGGGTCTTACCACCCCTGAGAGGTCAGTCGTTGTATTCTAGAGCCCCGTCAACAAAGCAATTCCTCCTTCCAAATAGAAGCATGCAATTCAGTTCATGGACACTGTAAAAAGGGCAGTAAATGTCTTCATAGCTTAAATGAATTTTTTTTATTTATCTAACCAAAAAAAACTTCATCTGTAGCAATGACCCGCGGTAGGGAGGTAGGGGCTGGTTTTTCTATCCCCGGGGGGAGACGAGGAAAGTCCTTCGTTTACTGCCCCCCCCCAGAGGTTTTTTGATTCAAGAATTTACTAGAATACCGTCAGTTAATTAGAACAAAATCCACGAGCACCCCCCAACTGGTCTTTGGTTCAATGTTGTCCCTGGTCGTTTTGTGTACCTGGAACCGTTGACCCCGTGACCCAAAGTCAAGGTGTCCTTCTTTATCCTTATCCCAACGTCATTATTTTTGGTTTCGGGGGAGGGGACTTCGCTGTTTAGATGGGATGTTAGACTTTTGCTGTCCTTACTAATATATTGTTGAAGAACAACCCCCCCCCTACCACTACCACCCCACCGGATCTCTCTCTTTTTT
>CM042174.1:40816322-40840172 GCA_023376005.1 Doryteuthis pealeii | reverse complement strand
TGTTCGCAAAACTCAGTGACTTTACCAATGTTCTTGCGTTACAGACGTTTGCATGATTATTACTAAAACTAAAAAGATCTGTCACTTTAAACTGCTATTATATTTATAATGACTGATCCCTGTATAGAATAAAGAAATGTACAAAACACATTAGTTACATTTTGGTCGACCGTTTACAAGAAATGTAAAAAAAGACTGTATTATCTGGAACGGCTCATTTATTCAACAGAGTGTTATCCAATACAAGAAAATACTCTGGAAATTACGTTAAACTCTATCTGATGGAGAAATTCCAGGTTGAGGAATGTGAGACACCTTCATTACCATGTTCCCGGCCATCCCTAACCTGTTAGGGTCCATCTATGGTAAATAGAAAATACTATGAAAAAATGAGTTGATAATTTTCTACCCAACTATGGTAATGTATAGAATATGAAATGATTTCTAATATTTGAAAACATCAATTGCTTGCTTTTCAAAAATTTTGGAATCATTTAATTTATACCATTACTCAACATATCTACTTTTTGCAATTGCTTAAAGTTCATTTGATTTCAACATTTTAAGATTATTTCCCAAGTCCCATAGTTTTATTAACATCCAACTTTTGATTGATTATGGTTTTAGCTTTATCACCAATCTATAACCCGTAAAGTTCATATTTAATATCTTCTTCATAACAACTTTTTATAATGAACAAATCTTCACAAAAACAGATGAAAAAAAATAAAGCGGTGAATTTTAGTTTTATTTTACATATTTGAAATATAGTTCAATGTACTTTAAATTTTAACATCTCTCTTCTTCATTTTCAACTTCTATCTTACTCTGATATAAAAAAAAAGGACACTAGTAAAAAAGAAAATATGAAAGAAATCCAAATAGTCATCAATTCTATAAAAATAAATATGAAATAAAAGATTGGAAGTGTATTATATGTGTAGTTATAAAAAAATCATTTGACTCTCTTCTCTCCTCTTCTCTCTCTCTCCTTCTCCCTTCTTCTCTCTCTCTCTCTCCTCTCTCTCTTCGCTCTCGCACAAGGTCTGCATATTCCGCAAAAATACTTCATAAAAAGAATATCAGTGTGTTTCCTCTGAAACGTTTGTTTCCATTTACGTGAAATTTTCTGTATGCGTCGTCAATTCTTTGATGCGTCGTTAATTTTTGTATCTTCCCAAAGGATCTGATTATACATAGCGTTGATTAGGTGACGATTGATCATTTGATTCATTCAGAGCAAAATTTCGCAACATTCGCACTCATCAATCTTCGTCTTTTTTTTTATCAAATTATCATTTTTTGATTCTTTTTTTTATTCCACATTCAAAAGCAAAAGAAAGGCTAAACAATCGTTTCAACAAAACTCATAACAAAATAACGAGCAGTTTCATTTTTTCTAAAACTGATGTTATAAAAATGTCTCCACTGTGTCAGCAAATAAAAAAGTGGACATTATTACCGATTAAATGAAACATCTTTCAACAAACGACAGAGAATTGAATTTTGATGATTTTAGATCGAAAACTGACAGGTTAATCACTTGATATAAAATATCAAAGTTGTAAAATTCATGATAAGATTAGATTCAGGCATTTTACAAATATATATATATATAATAATATATAAATATATATATATACCCCTCTGCACGAGAAGGATGTGACACCAAGGTCAATTCTTATAGCAGAATTAAAGGTTTGAATTCCAGAGTTTCCTCCTCAATAGATTGGTACCTAGCAAGTTAAAGAGCTCCTACTATCCCATAGCTGGAGAGAGTAGTTGGATTGCATACCTTTCTTCCAAGTGTATAGCGCTATGGAAATGCAAACACACCTCGTCCAGATTTGAACTCGGTTGACGAACCATTCCTACGAATTTAACCATCTACACCACGCACTTCCAACCTCCCATTTTTACAAATATACAAATGTTGAATTCCTTTATCAAAACCAAAAGTTGCTTGAAATATTTTTAAAAACTGTTTTGAGACGATACCGTGTCATGATAGTTATTCAAGTCCTTCTACAAGCCGTTTGTATATTTGATAGTTCGATTTCTTGCTTGGACTTGTTTTTCGGAGGAGTTCATTTGTATATTTCTATCATTATTAAGACCGATATAAGAAATAATTTTTTAATTAACTTTAATAATTTGCTTGTGGCTTTTTTGTATTAAAAATCCTTTAAGCTTGGAAATCTAAAAAATAAATAATTTTATTATTTTCCCCTTTCCTTTTCTTTCTTTCTTTCTTTTTTTTAATATCTGGTATTGAAATATACATAGAAATAATTAAAAAATAATAATTTTGATAATTTGCGTGTGCCATTTTTTGTGTTTTTTTGTTTGTTTTTTTTTAATTAAAAAATTACTTAAGGTCGGAACTGATAAAAAAAAAAGAAAAGAAAAGAAATCCTGAAAGAACAAACTTGAAATATTTATATATATAGAAACAACTTTATTTTTAAATTAATTTTAATAATTTGCTTGTGGTCTTTTTTTTTCTTTGGTATTTAAAAAAATATTTAGGATTAAAAAAATCCTAAAAGAATAACTTGGAAGATTTTTTATTTTAATTTATTTTAATTTTATTTTAACTTAATTTTAATTTTAATTTAATTTAATTCAATTTTTATTTTAATTTTAGGCATTCTTAATTAAAATGTCTGGGAGGCGAAAAAGCTAATTTATTATCTTTTATTTTTTTATTTTTAACTTAAAGAACAAAACACGATCGTTGATTGGTCAAAAGAGCGTCACGTGACTCTCTGATATGGCGAATTTGGTGTAACAAGTTTTTGTTTTGTTTTTATTTTGTTACTTTTTGTTTTTGTTTTTCTTCCGCAGTCGAAAAACTGGGGAGTCTGTTTACGTTTTGTTTGTTAGGTGTTTTTTTAATGCTGCAAAAAAAAAAAAAAAAAAAAAATTAAACTAAAAAAAAAAGAGAAAGGGCTAACACACACACATACACATTCATACATACATACACACACGTACACACACGTGATAAGAAGGAAAAGGCCGAATTTTATATTTACTAAATGTGTACAACAACAAGAGACTTTTAAAGAAAGAAGAGGAATTTAGTTTTTTATTCATTAGAATTTTTAAAAAGTTGGAAAAGATTTTTACCCACAACAAGGAAGCTGGAAAAAAGTTTATACATACATTTATATATACATATATATTATACATATATATAAGCATTTCTTTTTTATTCGCGCCAAGCACCAACCTTTTTTAATTTATTTTTTTACATTGGGTAACTACGCAATTTTTCTTTCTTTTTTTCTTTCTTTCATTATTTTTAAATGCATTATTTATTTTGTTTGTGATTCCACTTTTCCTCTGTTCATTTATTTTATTTTTTTAAATTTTAAATTTTTGTCAATTCTTGACTAAAGAAAAAAAAAAAATTTATTTTTGTGTCTATTTCTTTTATTTATTAATTTATTTCTAAAATTGAAACTTTATTTTCGTTTTCTTTAAATATATTTTTAAATTTCTGGTTGTTAAATTTAAATTCTTGACTAAAGAAAGAAAAAAAAAGTTAAATCAACTTGTTTCTTTTCCTTTTGAATGCAAATAAGTGACGTTTCTCCTTTTTGAGTTCTTTAAAAAATATTTAAAAATACTTTTAAACTTCGAGTTGTTAAATTTTTAAAAAAAGTCATTTTTGTATCCATTTTATTTATTCATTTATTTATTTCTAAAATTGAAACTCTTTTTCTTCGCGGCTTTCGTTTTTTAAAATATTTTTTAATTTCTGATTGTTAAATTTAAATTCTTGACTAAAGAAAAAAAATCAATTTTGTGTCCATTTTATTTTATTTATTTCTAAAAGTTAACCTTTTTTTTTTTTTTTTTTTTTTTTCGCCTTCCGTTTTCTTTTAAAAACATTTAAAATTTCTGGTTGTTAAATTTAAATTCTTCACTAAAAAAACAAAAAAACTCCTATCCATTTTTATTTATTTATTCTTAAAAGAAAAAAAATGAATTTTAGGGGTGAATTATTTATTTATTTATTTTTCCGACAACAAGGAAGCTGGAAAGAAAATTATATAAAAATATTTGATTTTCTTTTATTTATTCGCGCCAAGCACCAACCCCATTTTTTTACAAAAATTAATTAATTTTTTAAATTTGATAATTATGCAATTTTTCTTTGTTTTCTTTCTCTTTAGTTCTTTCTTATTTTTAGATTCACTATTTTATTTGGTTTGTGTTTGTTTATTTTGACTTTTCCATTTTGCATATTTTTTTCCTAAAAACTTTCGTAAAATTTATTTTAACACTTAAAATTCTTCTACAGAAAACAAAGTTAAACCTTTTTTTTTTTATCCAACAAATCATTCAGATTTTTTCCTTTTTTGAGTTAAAATTTTTTTTCTTAAAATGCTTAAAAATTCCTACTTGTTTGAATTATTCATTTAAAAAAGACAAATTTAAATTCCAAACTTTGAAATGAAGATATCAAATTTTCTTTCTATTTTTTTTTTCTTTTTCAATCTATCTATCATTTATTTTATTTATTTATTTTGTGGCCATGAAGTTTTACTTAAAAAATTTCAAAGTAAAACTTGAAGAAAGCCACAAAATAAATCGAAAAAAAGTGTTTTTATTTGAAGTTAAAATAAAACACTTTTTATGGTTGCAAGGGGAAATGGCTTTAAAAAAATGCAGACGACATCTCGGATAAAGAAAAAAAACGTCCAGAAAATATTCCCTTAGTAGGTACCACCAATTTACCCCCCCCCCCCGTATATTTAACAGAATGAAACTTGCATAAAGTATAATATTATCTTGATATTTTTTGTCCATTCAAGAGATTTTTCAACCTCTGAAAATTATGAACAAAAAACAATGTTTACATTTTTGCACCGTTAAATCAATTGAATTTTAACGTAGCCAAATAACAAGTTATAACTAGAGGCCTTTTTAAAAAAAATTCTCTGAAAAATCAATTAATGGTCCGATTTTCACGAAAATTTCCATAATTATTAACTTTTGATGGGAATGTTTGAAATAGGTTTTTCCTAAAATATATTGGGAAATATTTTTTACGAGGTCCCCCACTTTATTTTATGAAATATGAAAAAATGAACCCACAAAACGATTTTTTTTTTTTTTTTTCCTCTAAAGATAAGAATCTAAATAATAATTGTATCAGAAGATTTTTACAAGTTTCTATATGGGATTTTTTAGTAAAAGAACCATGAATACAGAATTCAACTAAAGAAATATCAAAGAAACTGACCCTGTTGTAACAAAAACAAAAAAAACTGTTTTACTTATTTTTCAAGATAACGGTGAGTAATTTTTCCCCCATTGGGATAATTTGATCTTTGAATTTGAATTAACTGTTTTTCTTTGTAACAACTCTTTATGTTCATTATTTTTTTTATATTTAAAAAATGAATTAACGTAGGTAGTCCCAAAAATTCGTCTGCTATTCATTTTAAAAACAAATTAAAATTAATTAAATCTATTATATAAGGTCAAACTTTTGTCTAAAACGTTAAGTAGTAACATAATGACCATCATTAAAAAAAGAAAAATATCATTACATATGCAATTTATTTTTAATATATTTAAAAGGATTTTTTGTCAATTTCGATCCATTCGGCCATTTTGGCTCTTTTTAAATGGCTTGTAATGGCTTGTTTACAAATTTAATGTAACATTCGCGATTGCAAAAAATTTTACCAAAAATCAGGGAATTATCCGATTTTAATGAAGTTTTCAGTATTGATTTATCAATTAATGAATTTTATAATGCATCAGTTATTTTATTTCAAAACTTTAATTTAGTATTTTTGCTACGAAAAATTAATATATAAAATTCATTTAAAATAAAAATATTCGGATGTTAAGTTTAAAATATTATATTTTTAGATTCTAGAAATAAATATCTATTTAATGCAAACCTTATTTTAGTCAATCAAAGTATACGTTTTGAAGAAAAACTCTATTGAAAATGTAGCCCTCCCCCTTTTTAAGCAGAAAAAATATCGATGTATAATTTTTCTTTTATAAGAATTAAATATTTATCGAAATGAGTAAAAAAGAAATCTCCAAAAATTAATTATTTATTTTTATCTACATTTTATTTTCCGATTTTCGGTACTTATTTTCTTATAAGATATTCCACTTAAAAACATTTTTTCTATTTACAACTTCGGTTTTTTATCTTTTTATTTCTACTGTAATTAGTATCAATCAAGGACCAACTCGCCAATATTTTACACGCCCAAAATAAGGGGGTAGGGGGTCAAAATTAAGTGACCTGAAAAAAATGAGAAAGTTTTGAAATAAAATACGTAATGCATTATAAAGATCATTCATTGATAAATAAACACTGAACATTTCATTAAAATCCGATAATTCCCTGATTTTTGGTAAATTATTTTCTGTGGGGGGGGGGGGGGCTAAAGTCATTTTGTCACAAACGCATTTCCTTGGAATTTGATTTTATTAAAAGTATTAATCCCAGTTGAGAAATTCAAAATATATACATTGGACTTCCACTAATGTCTGTCCAGTAGACTACAGTAAAAGTTTACGCCCCTCAATTCACAGTCTACCCGTTTGGGTATATTTTTTTATTATCCCTCCTGAAATAAATAAAATTATACCCAAAATATAGCAAACTTTAACTTTACCCTATAAACTTCTCCTTTAAACTGTTTCCCAATCCACTTAGCAACAAACAACTGCAAACAATCTACTGTGAAAATCAATAAAAATCCTTGAAGACACAACAAAAAAAATGTGACCCTACCTCACAACCTACCGCTGGATGGGTTGACATGCCCTTAAAATCCATCAACCTTCTGGTCTAGGAAGTCAGAGATTTCTTGTTTTATAAGCTAGATAATTAAATTATACATTTTAATAATTTATTTATCTATTTTTTATCTTAAAAAAAAAGGGGCTGAACTTGCACAAAGGTGTCAAAATTAGGGTGACCCAGAAAAAACAGAACCCACAAATTTTGTAATAAAACTGTTAATTTTAACTAGTTAGGGATTGGGGTTTAAGGTTAAATAAATAAATAATTTGGGTTCTGTTTTTTTTTTTTCTGGGTCACCCTAATTTTGACACCTTTGTGCAAGTTCAGCCAAAAAAAGACCAATGTTTTATTTTGAAAACATTTAACTGTTTGCGTATGGTTTTTTTTAGCCGACTAGAATCGACTAAAAACAAAATTTTTAAAGTTTTGTATAACTTTGTTTTATATTCTAGGAGTAAATAAAACTTTTTTTTCTCTTTAGTTTGGTGGTTGGTTTTGAATGCTATCACAATGCGAGTGTAAAGAAAAATGAGTTAACTATAATGTTGTTTGTTAACCTTGATTTATTCTTAATATTTCGAGATAAAGATCTCTTCGTCAGAAGATTTTTGAAGGTCCGGAGCTGTTAGCTTGCGTCCATGTATGACTGTCTTCCTTGAAATTCGCTGCGTGTGTGTGTAAGTCTCTCTGCGTGTTTATGTGTGTCTGTCCAACAATGTCTTCGTATCATTCCATATTTGGCCCAGTCTTTTTTCCTTTTCTCCTTTTTTTAATTATTAGTTGGGCCTTAGTAATTTGTTTATCTCTGTGTGTGTTCTCCAGGAGTATCTGGGGTTTAGATCTTTATCTCGAAATATTAAGAATAAATCAAAGGTAAACAAACATCATCATAGCTATCTTTTTTTTTTCTTTACACTTTCATTGTGATAGTCTTCAAAATCAACAAATAGATTTTTCGGTACAAATGTAGAATAGCGCGCAAGAAATATTTTTTTGTATCGCATTTTACGTATGAATAGCATGAAATGACGGAAACTGCCGAAGTAGCTTAACCCTAACTTTAGCGTCTTAAAGGTTTTTGGGTAGTTCCATGAAATGTAATGCTTTTTATACGTAAAGTCGTCGGGGTGACCCGAAGTCTGTATCAGCCAGACATCAAGGGAGTCTCTCCCCTTTTCACTAGCGCTAGACCAAGGAGATTGTTTTGGTGTCTGAGGCGAGCGTCACACCTACCATCAGCTCCTCACTTTACCGCACAGATTTAAAAAAAAGTTATGCAAACCTTTTTAAGGCAATATTCAAAATGCATATTTTAGGTGTTTTCTAATCTTAAAATGTTTTTAGATGAATTAGTTATGTCATATCGGCTGAACTTGCACAAAGGTGACCCAGAAAAAACAGAATCAACACATTTTGTAATAAAACTGTTAATTTTAACTAATTTGGGGGTTGGAGTTTAGGATTAGTTTAATGGGGAAAATGAATAAATAATTTGGATTGTTTTTTCTGGGTCACCCTGTATACCGGCGACCCAGAAAAAAACAGAAGCCTCAAATTTTGTAATAAAACTGTTAATTTTAACTAGGGGGGTTTAGGGTTGGGGTTTAAGGTTAGTTTAATGGGAAAATAAATAATTTGGGTTCTGTTTTTTTTTTTTCTGGGTCACCCTAATTTTGACACCTTTGTGCAAGTTCATATCTTTCTTCACTGCAACAAATTGCCGTCAACACGACCGTCGCTGCTACTGCTGCTTAGTAAATTAAATTTACATTAAAAAAAATTATAATCAGAATTTTAAATCTAAAAAAAAAAATAAAATAAAAATAAAAACTTGGAGTTTGTCATTAATCTTGGCTATAAAAAACA
This sequence comes from Doryteuthis pealeii, assembly GCA_023376005.1. Classification (NCBI taxonomy): domain Eukaryota; kingdom Metazoa; phylum Mollusca; class Cephalopoda; order Myopsida; family Loliginidae; genus Doryteuthis; species Doryteuthis pealeii. The sequence continues at coordinate 40,831,513 of CM042174.1, read as the reverse complement.
TTTAATTAAAACATTCTGTTGGGCATTTCGTTAACTTCGAATCTTAAAGGATTGTGAACATTAAAAAGAAAGAAAGAGATGGTCCCAAGAGAAATGTAGGTGACGTATGTGCTGACGTCAATGGAATCTGCTCACTTTACAATAAATGACCTAACAGTTTTTGCTTTAACCTATAAATTTTTTTTTTCAAGTTTTGAAACTTAATTTAAAAACGAGTTGTTTTTAATTCTTTTAAAGTGATTTAAAAGAATTGTATCTATATCAGATGCTGATAGGTACTCGTCCTGTGTCCCTGATGCATAAAAATCTAAAAGGACGCAGTAAAATCATACCCGTGCGTCCCAGTGTTTTTCTTTTTTCTTCCCTCACCATTTCAAGCTAACTGTAAATATATTTCAATAGTATGAGTAGCATAGATATCTGTGTGGTAAAGTGAGTAGCTGATGGTAGGTGTGGTGCTCCACCTCGGATGCTCAAACAATCTCCTTGGTTTAGCATTAATGAAAAGGGGATAGACTCCATTGCTGTCTGGCTGGTACCAACAATAGACCACCCTGACAATGATATGCTGATAGGTACTCGTCCTGTGTCCCTGATGCATAAAAATCTAAAAGGACGCAGTAAAATCATACCCGTGCGTCCCAGTGTTTTTTTTTTCTTTTTTCTTACCCCACAATTTCAAGCTAACTGTAAATATATTTCAATAGTTTCTTAGAAGTGAATTACACAGGATGGGTTACAAGTTAGAGGTTAGATGGCTTTAGTTGGGACCTATAAAATTCCCCAGGGACTCATTCAAAGCAAATATGTGTCCCAGGATACTCTAAATCAAAAAGCTATCAGCATCACTTATTATTTTACATATTAATACGCGTGTTCTTTGATTGTACGACCGTTATCATGTTGCAACACCCTCTGGTTAAAAATGAGACCGTCCAAGATCAAATGCAAAAATGTAAATCTTGATTATCTGATGTTGCTTATCCGCTGAATTCTTATTTATTCTTATTCACCTCAGCTAAATAATGGACCATTCCGTATTTTATTTTTAAAAAAGGGAAGAAAAAGGACATGTCATACAAAAAGAAAGAGTAGGTGAACGCACGGAAGCGATAACGCTAATCTGTTTCAATCAAACATAATGAAAACAGGGAAAGAAAGAAAAAAAGATCGAGGGAGTTAAATCAAGAGTAGGCTAAACTTTCAAATCGGTCGGAAAATTAAAACATATATTACAGGGTGACCCAGAAAAAACAGAACTCAAATTATTTATTTTCCTATTAAACTAACCATAACGCCCCCCCCCAGTAAAAATTTATTATTACAAAATTTGTTGGTTCTGTTTTTTCTGGGTCACCCTAATTTTCCGACCGATTTGCTAGTTTAACCTATTTACCTTAACCTCCTACCAGGTTAGGATGTGACACAAGGTTTTTTTTTTTTTTTTTTATATAAGTGGGAATTGTCGCACACTCTGGAGCTAATACAATGGCTTGTGGGGGGGGGGAAGCGTGGATCCCGTCAGCATTCCTCTCTTGGGGCGCCTCGGGCACCGGGCAATAAATGCAGCCATGTCCCTTTTAAATGAAGAGGTCAGATGTCTGGTGGACAGCCCCTGGGATCACGTGATTAATTTGTGCAAGTCTCGGGGCTGGTTCATCGACTAAACAAAAGATGGCAGGGAGTGATCATTAATTGATTTTTCATAGCCTTTTTTTTTTTTAAAAGGCTCTGGTCGTAACTTTTTGGCTACATTAAATTTCAATTGATTTAACTGTGCGAAAATGTAAACATTGTTTTCGTTCATAATTTTCATTATTTCCGTAATTTGAAATTTTTTTTAGAAAATCAATTTTTTATTTTTTATTTTTTTAATGTTTCTTCTTTCGAATGGACAAACAATTTTCAACATAATATTAATCTTTATGCAAGTTTCATTGTGTTAGATATAGGGGGTGGGGGCATTTTACAGGGCAAATTGGAGGTACAAAATTTTAATCTTAAGAATGTTAAGTTTAAAAAACCATGACAGGTGCCTTTTTCTCTGTCGGTAAGGCGTTAGAATGCACCTCTGCAGAGGGGTAAGACTCCCCCAATGGGGCCACCTGTTGGCCGTGAGTGACGACCCGTGATGCTAAAGGATAGAACCCAGGTGGATGAGCAGTTCATGACTTCCAATACTCCACTTTGGCCCTATCTTGGGCTAGACGGGCGGTCGGAGAGGCCCCCTAAATCGACTGGTCACGTCAAGCCCTAGCACCTATATGATTTTCCCAACCCTATTGCCCTTATGGCAAGTCCCAACCTCTTTTTATCATATGGGTGCTAGAAGGCGGTGACTGGGGTCTACATGTCCTGGGAATGACGTTAAACTCTCTCTAATGGTGAGGTTGCAGTTTTGGAGGGTTGGGGAATGTGGAGTGCCCCTTCATCACCATTGCTCCCTGGTCCACTCTGACCCGGAGTGGTAGTACCTGTTAGGGTCTCATCTATGGGTTATTGAGTTGATAAACAAAATGTGTTATCCAATAAGAATGAATTTATTTCAAAACTTTGTCGGCATTAAATGACCCACTGAGGTTGATATGCCGTAAAACAAACCGAACCAAACTAATCTTATTATAATAAAGCGGCTACCCGGCGTCGCCTGTGTAGAGGGTTAGGGGTTAAAAGGTAGTCTCGTAGATCCATTATTGTTGAATTGCGAGTTAGATCCTCACAGGATGCCCCACTAAAATCCATATGTAAAAAAAAAAGACCTTGATCCTGACAATCTGAAAAGAAAAATTCTCCTATTTAAAATATTAAATGCAAAAATTCCATGTTGTCATCATTTCAATTTTATTTTTCTAATCATCTTCACGAATATAAATCAAACCTTCTTTAATTTTGTTAAAAAAATCAAGATCTGGTGATAGTGAATGTGTATATATATTTATTTGGTTATTAATTGTCATATTTTTGTAGTTTCCTCCGGACATACATGCACATAAACTGTCCTATATATATATATGCATAGATATATTGCTAATGGGTTGAAAGAGAGACTTCTTTTGTTTTAAAAAAATGTTACTTTCATTAATAAGATTTTTTTTTTTAATGTTGCGATATTTAAATATGTTCCCCCCAGACCCATCCCTTACAAACAATAATGGACTTGCCTCTTATCTACTATAGCCTTAGGGCTACACACACACACACACACACTCACACACACTTGGTCCTCGATACCTTAGTTTACAAAAATATATATATAGCTTTTAGCTTTTATTGACATTTATTTATCCAACACACACACACACACACACGTGTGTATGTGTGTGTGTGTGTCTGTATTTACTAAATCCTCCACATGAATAAGATGTGACACAAGGTAAATTCATAAACTTTTCAAACTGAGTCCAGATTAAAAAAAAAATTTTCTTTGAAAATTGTATTTTTTTTCCTGATTTACAATCTTTTTATTTATTTATTTTTTTATTTTATTTTATTTTATTTTATTTTTTAATTTTTTTTTTTTTTTTTTTTTTTTTTTTTTTTTTAAGATTAAAAAAAAACATTTTCAGACTATGAGTCCACGTTATAATAGCTTTTTTTTTTCACTTTTTTCTTAGTATTAATTTTTATTTTAAAGATATTTAAATAAAATAAAAAATAAAAAGCCCCCCCCCCCAAAAAAAAAAAAAAAAAAGTTTTCAGACTGAGTCCAGGTTAATTTTTAATACTCTTGCTTAGTCAAAAAAAATTTTTTTTTTTTTTTTTCCAAAAGCTTTTCAAACTATGAGTCCAGGTTGAAACAAAAAACTTTTTCTTTCTCTCTCTATTCCCAATTTCAATTTGTTTTTTATCTTATTTTTTATTTAAAAACAAAATAACTTTTCAGACTATTTAAAGATATTAAAAAAACAAAAACAACTTTTCGGACTATGAGTCCAGGTTAATTTTTTTTTTTTTTCAATTTTTCTTTAATACTCTTGCTTAGTCAAAAAGATTTTTATTTTTTCAAAAGTCGTTGGTGTGACTGAACCGTGTGTGTACTTGTGTTCATCTACGTCAATGAATTACATATCCGATCTGTTTGACGTCACAAGTGTCTGCTACTTTTAGTGACGTCATTGAACTCTCTTTTACATAAAAAAATTTATATACACTTTTATCCTCTTTCTCTTTTTTTTTCTTTCTTTCCTTCTCCTTCTTAACCTCTGCACTTTCTTCTTCTTTAAAATGCTTACATGTGACTATTTCACTTGAATATAGGTTACACTTAAAACTTTACTTATCTGTACGTCAAAAAAAAAAGTCCCTCTCTCTCGTATTTCAAAATGAAAAGACTTTTAAAAAAAATGATTATCTTTTTGTATAAATTATCAAGACACTAGCAGGACCTGTGGAAATACCACAGTATAATAATTTTAAAAAAAGTTATAAATTAAATTAAAATTACAATGTTTGATATGTTTACTGAAGTGTTATTGTCAAATAGTTCAATATATAAAAAGTATAATAATCTTGACTAACAGGACCTGTGGATATCATAGTATGATACTTTTTAATTATTACTAAGTTTGATATATTTACTTAAGTGCTATAAATTATCAAGACACTAGCAGGACCCGTGGATATACTACAGTATAATAATTTTTAATAGTTGCAAAGTTTGATATGTTTACTTGAGTGCTATTGCAAATAGTTCAATATGTAAAAAGTATAATAATCTTGACTAGCAGGACCTGTGGGTATACCACAGCAGTGATGCTGATAGCTTTTTTTGATTTAGTGAGTCCTAGGACGGACATATTTGCTTTGACCGAGTCCCCGGGAAATTTGGTGGGTCCCAACTAAAGTTTTATATAAATACTTTGTTGTTAATTGTTTTATTTTCAAAGTTTTCTCCGGACAACACACACACACACACACACACACACACATACATACATACATATACATAAGTAAAGTCGTCGGGGCGGCCTAATGTCGGTATCAGCCATGCAGCGAGGGAGTCTATCCCCTTTTCAATAGCGCTAGACCAAGCAGATTGTTTTTGGCGTCTGAGGTGGAGCGCCACACCTACCATCAGCTCCTTACTTTACCGCACAGATCCCTGTGCTACTCATACGCTGAGTTGGCGAGGGCGGGTATGGAACTAGGAACTTTGTGGTTTCTAGCCGAACACTCTACCGACTGAGCTAACCCGATACACACCAAATATGAATAGAAGATAGACTAATGTCTCTGCGAGACTAGTTTGCTAACCATTGTACTACGGTATTTACATGACTTGAATGCAATGAAAGTTTAAATTATTATTTTCTGCAAAACTTTTAAACTTTTGTCGATAGAAACTGAAAGAATTTTTTTTTTTTTTTTAACGCACTGCCCTCAATCCTCATTATTTTTTTTAGCACCCTCCCCCAATGTTTTTTTTTTTTTTTTTTTTTTTACCATATGACCTTTAAGCACCCCTTTTACGATCTTGATTCAGAAGGACATGTTTTTCATTTACACCGTCAAAATCCGGTTGTTTGTTGAGAGACGATTTTTGAGGTTTTTTTTTTAAATTATAAAACTAACCATAACGCCTAACCCTAACCCCTAACAAACAACCGGATTTTGACGGTGTAAATGAAAAAATGTCCTTAGGAATCGAGATAGCAAAAGGGGTGCCTAAATGTCATATGGTCCGTTTTTTTAACACAAAGCCCCCCCCCTTGAAAGCACCCCACCCTAATTTTTTTAGATTCATAATATTGTCAGAATTAATTGGAAGATGTTCATATTTGGATTTGTTGATAGTAAAATCTGTGGAGTGACCTATTGTTGGTATCAGCAAGGACGTCTATCCCCCTTTTCACTAGAGATAAAGCAGGGAGATTGTTTTAGCATCTGAGGCGGAGCTACACACCTACCACAAGCTTCCTACTTTATGTGTGAAGTTGGCAAGGGCCGATATCAATATTGAACAATTAATATCCGTTTTATTGATGTTTGGTTGGTGTTGTTTTGTTTTACGGCATATCAACCTTGGTGGGTCATTTAATGCCGACAAAGTTTTTAAAATAAATTCATTCTTAATGGATACTTTATTAAAAAAAACAATTTTATTATATATATATATATATATATATATATATTTCTATTTAACCCCTAGGACCCTAATAGGTACAACCACTCTGGGTCAGAGTGGACCTGGTAGTAATGGTGATGACGGGATGCTCCACATTCTGTCTAGCCTAAGTAAGTAAGTAGTGTGTTGCATGTCATGGACAGCTCATCTGCCAGGATTCCGTCCATAAGCATCACAGGTAACCGTTGTAAATTTATCAATAAATATTTTAAATAGGTATATTTGGACAGCATCTTTTCTTTCAAACAAATTTGATTAAACTATTAATTATCCGAACCATTATCAAGGTAGAGTATATATGTCGATCATTATTAAAACTGTTTAATGTTTAGCATCACGTTGGTGACAAAAACAAAAGAATAGTTTTAGTAAAACCTTAAATAGTTTTAATAATGGTTTGGATAAAAACCCAAAGTACTTGGTCTGCCAATAATGGCTGTTTTGGAGAAATAATGCCTTTCAAGATTATAACATCAAAAGAGTTGTACACAAGGATTCTGTCCTTAAGCATCACAGGATGGCCACCCATGGCTAACAGATGACCCCATTTTTTTCTTGGGGGGGGGGTTTACCCCTCTGCAGAGGTGCAGTCAGTGTATTCTAAAGCCCCAGTTGACAGGATTTGTTTCATTGTCTGCTAAAAGGAAAAAAAAAAATTTGTATCATTGTTTTGGGTGGAGATATCTTTGTAGAGGTCATTGTGACATTTTTTTTTTGGGGGGGGTCACTAAACAAAATGGTATTTGTGTGCAAGTTAGTGTGCAACTTTTTGTATACTTTTTCCCATGGGAATGAGGGAGTTAAAAAAAATACCCCCCCCCCCAGTGGGGCCACCTGTTTGCTGTGGGTGGTGACCCTTGATCCTTAAGGATGGAATCCTGGTGGCTGAGCTGTCGATGACAAGCAAAACTCCACTTTGTATTTCCGCTAGATGGGCGGTCGGAGAGGTGTCACTTAATCATCAAATTCTTATTTCTTATGAGTGTCGTCACCTCAGCTAAATAATGGACCATTCCATTTTTTTATTATAAAGAAAGGGAAGAAAAAGGACATGCTACACAGAAAAAAATATAAGTTCTTACCTTCTTCTATTCCATTTGGACTTTCCATTGGAATACACTGACTGCACCTCTGCAGAAAGGTAAGACCCCCAATAATGGGGTCAGCTGTTTGCAGTCGGTGGTGACCCGTGATGCTTAAGGTGGCTGAGCAGTCCATGACATGCAATACTCCACTTTGGCCCTTATTTAGACTCGGCTGGTCACGTTAAGTCCTGGCACCTACATGATTGTGCCAACCCTATTGCCTTATGGCAAGCCCCAACCCTTTTTATCATATGGGTGCTAGAAAGCATCTTAGTGTCTAAGTGTCCTGGGTATATTGTTAAACTGCCTCTAGTGGTGAAGTTCTAATTCTGGGCTCTGGGGAGTGTGAGTACTCCCTCCATCACCATTAGTCCTCCATCTGTGAGTTCCATCTATGGGTTAAATAGAAAAAAATGGGTTTTAAAATATTGTGTTTAAACAAAAATTAAGTTTAATTTAAATTTTTTGAATACACATTGAGAATGAATAAAACAAAATGTCCTCAGCATAAAATAACCCAACAAGATTTGACATGCCATAAAATCCAACCAACTAACCAACTGGTTGTCTAATAAAGTTTAAAGAGCACAGTCTGCCCTACTATTTACTCATAGCTGGTGGGAGAATAGTTGGATTCATACTATCTATTAATAATGGAGATTCGTTTCCGGTTTTTGTCTGTAACAAAAACTATGTCACTGCTTACGTCACACAACCTAAAATCGTCATAAAGAATAAATACACTCAAAATTTGAGCATGCAATGTTAGACAGTCCTCATTGGGTTTTTTTTAAACAAGTTTTAATAAATACATACCTGGTATTATCTATCTATATATAGTTTGTTTTATTTTAATATATATTTAAAGTTATAAGAACTAAGTTTCCATTTCAAATTTTTTATTTTTACTCCTTTAATAAATTTGATGATTTTACTTATGATACAAACTCTCTGATATTAAATTTTCAACTCCCATCCCCTCAGGCAATATTTATTTTACGTCGCCCAGAGGGCGTTTTTAATTTTTTTATTTTGCTAGTAAGAATTACATGTAGTTTTAACTTCCTTGGCTAAAACTGCTTTTTATGATATGTTAAGAGGCTTTGGAGAAACCTTTGTCTGAGCACATGTAACATGAAATATAATTAGGACCAAAAGTCCTAAACAAAGAGTTCTTGTAGAGTTTGTCTTAAGACCACTGAATTTAGAATAGAAGAATCACTTACTGTATATAAGCCATGTGGTGTAGTGGAGATTGAACTCGCAACCTCCTGATCATGAGTGGTGGGTTACTAAATAGTTAAATTATGAAAATTTAGCAATGAAAGACGGGAGTGAAGAAAAAGCAAGTTTTAGTTGTTCCCCCTCTGTTTCAAATCTTTTTATCGGCATCTTATTTAGTTCCATTACCCTTTCTAAGTTAACATAATATTTTATTACATTAAAACTTAAATACCTGCACCCTACGGAGGGTGCATATATTTGCTAGTATTTCCAATTGACCTTGTGCTGTAATTTTCTCTCTCTTTTTTTTCTTCTCCCTTTTGAATGTATGTCAAGTCTAAAAATATCAAATAATTTCCTACAGAGAATTATTTATTTATTTAGAGGTCATAAATGTATTGACGGTGAAATTCTGACCCATAAACCATGTGCCCATTCTATAGTTTAAAATATTTATTGACAAATTTGATTAAACCAAACACACCTTATTTTAATTTTTTTTTTTTTCTTCCAAGCTTCTTAATTTATTTGATGTCAGTTGGGGGTTTAGAATACACTGACTGCATCTTTGCAGAGGGGTAAGCCTCCCACTTAAATGTGGCCACTTATTGGCCATGGGTGGCAACCCGTGATGCTTAAGGACAGAATCCTTTTGGATAATACTTTTGATGTTACAATCTTGAAAGGCATTAATTATTTTTCTGAAGGAGCCATTATTGGAAGACCAAGTACTTTCGGTTCATATCTGAACAATTATCAAGATAGAGTATATCTGTCTATCATTATTAAAACTATATAATGTTTAGCATCACCTTGGTGACACTGGAAAAGGCTTCTTTTTTTTTTTTTTTGTATTGGTTGTATACCATATACTCTAATATATTGTTGCATATCGTACAACGAAAGAGGAATCTTCCGGTCAAGAGACAAAAGAGAAAGATAAAGAAATATATGTATAAAAAAAGGGGGGAGAACGGAAGAGAGCTCTTCCGGTCAAGAAGCAGGGAAAGATGAAGAAATATATAAAAGGAAAACGGAAGGCTCCTCTTCCGGTGAGGAGGCGGAGAGAAAGATAAAGAAATATATAAAAAATGTCCGTTATCAGATCAAAAGATAAAAATGCGTGGGCATATTTATGGATATAAAGGCTAGCGGTTTCGAAGGGCGTCAGTCAGTCCCCAGTGAGCAGCCGAGAGCATCAACCTTGGTGACAAAAACGAAACAATAGTTTAGTTAAACATTAAAGTTTTAATAATGATAGATATATTCTACTCCGTAGGGTGCAAGTATTTAAGTTTTAATGTAATAAAATATCATGTTAACTTAGAAAGGGTAATGGAACTAAATAAGATGCCGATAAAAAGATTTGAAACAGAGGGGAAACAATGGTTTAGATAATTAATATTGTTTAATCAAATTTGTTTCAATGAAAAGATTCTGCCCAAATATACCTATTTAAAATATTTATTGATAAATTTACAATGGTGACCCGTGATGCTTAAGGATGGAATCCTGGTGGATGAGCTGTCCATGACCTGCAACATCCTGCTTTGGCCATTACTTAGGCTAGACGGTCAGTCGGAGAAGCCTCTTCCAATCAATCGGCTGGTCACCTTAAGCCCTTGCAGCACCTATATGATTGCCCAAACCTATTGCCCTTATGGCAAACCCAACCCTTTTTACAATGCACTGTGGCCCTTTTGGCTGGGGCTTTAGAATACACCAACTGCACCTCTGCAGAGTGGTATGAAACCCCCAATGGGCCACCTGTTGGCCGTGGGTGGTGACTGGTGATGTTTAAGGAGATTCCAGTTTTGCAGGTTTGGGGAATGTGGAGCACCCCTTGATCACCATTGCTCCCTGGTCCACGCTGACCCGGAGTGGTAGTACCTGTTAGGGTCCCATTTATGGGTTGAATAGAAAAACATGAGTTTATAAACAAAATTGTATTATGCATTAAAATGAATTTATTTCACAACTTTGTCGGCATTAAATGACCCACCGAGGTTGATATGCCGTAAAACAAACCAAACCAAACTGATGTGTCAAAACAATCCAACACTGATCTTTGACGCTGTTTCTTCAAACTATCGTGCAAGTAAGAGATCTAGTTTTTGCTTTAGATATTCATTATTATTGTTGGCATCCTTCCGTCTATGAGAGACGATGGAGTAGTGTCAATTTTTTTTTTTTTTTTTGAACTACATAGCCTGGGTGGGTTCATGTGGAGGATGAGCTGTTGCCCAAGCAGCAAATCCTCCCCTCTCCACACTGCTGCTGTGATTGAAAGGAAAGGTAAGGAACCAATGCAGTTTGGCAACGGTAGTGTTGCAGGAGTTGATGGGTAGCACTGGATTTCAGCATCACACCAACTTAGGGTCTCCGGCTCCTGATTTGTTTTGGGGGTTTACTCCCTATTTTTAAGATTAGAAAACACTTAAATATGGATTTTGCATATTGCCTTAAAAAGGTTTACATAACTTAATAAAAATAAAAAAATAAAAGGGTTTTATAATTTGCTTGAAGCATTGTATTTATATTGGTGTGGTGGTTGGTTTTGAAGACTATTAGGTAAAGTTTAAAGAAAAATAAGTTAACTATGGTTTTGTTTGTTAAACTTTGATTTATTCTTAATATTTCGAGATAAAGACCTAATCCCAGCTACTTCTGTGCGAGGTGCTGAACAGGCTAATTTTTTAATCGCAATCTCTGTTGCAGAGACTGCAAACGAACAGTATGCTTGCTGGAGTTTCTGTTGTCTCTCCTTCCTTCTGGCTCTCTTTTCTGTGACCGTCTCATTCCTCTCTTTTGCACTGCTTTTTGTCCCTTCTTTGACAAGGAGGTGCCAGGCTGCTCGGTTTTCTGCACCAACCTCCCATGTGTTGGTGTGGTGTGTGTGTGTATATATATATATATATATATATATATATATATATCATGCAATGGTTAAAGTCATGGGAAATGGACTCATCGCCGCAAGTTCAAATCCTGAATGCTGTAATTGCATTTCACTTAGCGCTAATACCCTTGGGAAAGGTATGAATCCTACTCTCCCTCCAGCTATGGTAAAATAGTAGGGCAGACTGGGCTCTTTAACCTTGGTTAGGCAACTGGTCTAGGAGAAGGAAAACTCTGAATTCAAACTGTTGAACTCTACTTAAGAAATTGACCTTGTGTCACATCCTACTCATGCACAGGGGTTGGGAAATATATATATATATATATATATATATATATATATATATATATGTATATATGAGTAGTGAGTATATATATTTTAGATATATTTTACGTCTAAATAAAAGAAACTAAAAAAAAAACTACAGAGTTTTCTGATATTTATTCCTCAACTAACATATTATGGTAACAACATTATCATAATATAGCACTTTAATGCTTCACACCAATGCCCAAACCTGGTATATGTACTTCCAAAAAACGGATACAGATACAAAAAATATATCTCATATATATATATATATATATATATATATATATATATATATATGATAACATGGATAAATGAGGTAACCATGATATTTATCAACTTTTGACCCATTCACAACATTTGCTGTTTAAGAGAATTTGTTTAAAAAAAGTGAAAAATCAACCTGCCCTCTTGCCCACATTAAGACCATTCCCAAGAAAGCCTAGATCAAGGTTCACCAAATGATGTCCCACGAGCTGGATCCGGCCCGTGAAGAGATTTTCTCAGGCCCACCTACGGTATTTGAATTTGTTTGTTAAAACGTATGGAAAAATAGATATGTTGGTTAAATTTTTTGTGCATCTTATGCCACTCATCCATGAATATAAAATGGAAAGATAAATTTAATTTTACATTTTTTTACTCTGGTTAGCAAGTATTTTTTTTTTATCTGGCCAACCGTGAAGAAAGTTTGATCACTGGCCTAGATGAGAAAGAAATAATTTCTCCGGGGACTCCTTCAAATCAAATTCTTGCATCTCAGGACTCACTAAATTAAAAAGCTATCAGCATCACTGGCCACATTAAGACTGTCCCAAGAAAGAAAAAAAAAGTTCCTATCATCCAGACCCCCCCCCGAAAGATATCTATCTATCTATCTATCTACAATACACTCAAGTGTCACAGTGATATCAAATGGCGGTCTCAGCACTTAGCGACAAGATATAACAGTGATGATAAAAAAATATCTCACCCTGTCCTGCCCCCCCTTCTTTTTTTTCTTTTTCTGACAACTTTTATTACCTATCCACTAGGGGATTGGATTTCTTATGGATGACCACTATATATATATATATATATATATATATATATATATATATCCATCCATCCAAAAGACTATCTTTGTTAGGTATATGAAGACCATCAAATTAAGTCAGTCCCAGAGCACCCTCCCTCCAAAAGGCACCTGTTCACTGTCATATCTATCTCATATATATTTAGTTTCTTCCATACATATCTAGTGTATATATCTAGTTCCTATATATATATATATATATATATTCTGTTTTTCAGTTTATAACTAAAACTATAATTCTACTCGGGTCACAATTAGTAATTTGTCTCATTCTCCATGATTTATTTTATTTAAAACCTCAATTATTAATAAAATCGTTTAACATTATTAATACATATCTACATATGAATTTCATGCAATTGTATTTATATATTAGCGCTTTACAGTGTGAACAGGAAGGCTAATTTGCATATTGATATTAAAAATGTAATTCTAATAAACATGTGCATAGTATTATTGATTTCTAATTGTTGGTTTTATCTTAATGAATATCAGCAAAAATTCTCAGATAAATCTTAAAAGAAATCTATAAACAAGAAGAAATAACTGTAATTTTATTCTTTACTTTCAAATTTTGTTATGGTATTATAGTTAAGCTAAATAAAAAAAATTTAGCAATGGAAGAGCTAGTTTCAGTATTTCTATTATAACCCCTCTATTTCAAATCTTTTTATCTGCATTCTTATTTAGTTTCATTAGCCTTTCTAATTTAATATAATATTACATTAAAAGTTAAATACTTCCACCCGGAGGGTGCATATATTTGCTAATATATATAACATGTCTATTTCCTTTTTTATATCTATCGCATGTATATATCTAGTTGATTTTTACATCCATCCATCTATATCTATCTATCTATCTATCTATCTATCTATTGCACGTAATTGTTTAGTTCATTTTTACACCCATCTATCTATCTATACATATATAAAGGGCAGTTGTATATGGGTGTATGTCCGGAGGAAACTATAAAAATGAAACAATTAATGACAAACTATATATATATATATATATATATATATATATATACACACACACACACACACATTCACTATCACCAGAGCTTGCTTTTTGTGCCAACATTATTTATATTCGTGAAGATACTTAAAAATTTAAATAAGAGACTAATGTTGACACTGAGTGCAATCTTCATGACTTAACAAGAACAAATAGGGATGGATAGTGAGAGGGAGTCAAGGGAATCTGTATGGTTGGCAGGTGTTGAAATATTGCAAAATTTTTGACTCGCCCTCGTAGATGATTTCTAGGTATTTAATCATAAACCTTTTGTTATGTTTACACATCTTATTATAATGGAGATTGTGTGATTTTTTTCTTGTCTGTTAAAACGTCAAAACTGATACTACTTTTTTCAAGTCCAATTCTCTTCAGTTATTATTGTCCTCTTTCTCAATTTAATTTTTTATTTTTTCATTTAAAACCTCAAGTTATTAATATAAATTGGTTTACATTATTTTAATACTGGTTAAAATCATTGAACAAAAATACTAAAATAAACACCCGAACGATATGGAGGTCCAAATTTATATACTATCCCGGGTACTAAAATGAAAGTGGTTACAATGTGTATTACTGTGAGAAATGTTAGAGGCTATTAGGGTTCGAGGCGATAGTTAGATATTTATTAAGGAGTTTAGGGGTGATTTTTAAGGATGAGATATGGGGCTTAGTATTATTGATTAGGTGCTCTAACGTGTGTGGCTCACTTCCTCATTTAATGGTATAAGTAAGGCGAAGAGAAGTCTCTCTTCAATGAATCTTATAAGTGAAATCTCATCATAACCCGGAACGGGAAAAATATAATTTAGACTGTCTTTTAATTCTTTACTAGTTCCTCTTTTGGTGAACTAATATGACTTAAAATTAGATAATAATACAAGTGATAGACGAGAGTTTTTTAGATAAATTGATATTATGTATTAAGCAAGTATATATTCTATATAAAATTGAATTGTTTGGTCCTTGGTGAGTGACATTTGCCCTGCCTTCTGGTCAAAAATCTTTTTATCTGCATTCTATTTTATTCAATGCAACCTTTTGTTAATAATGAAATTTTTACTATCTTATTATAAATGGGATTGTATGTGTTTTCTGTCTGTATAACTACGAAACTATATTAACTTGTATAACTGAACTATTTTCTCATTAAGTTTGGCTACATAACCATTGCTCTTTTTGTTCATTTAGCATCCCATTCTCTCCAATTGACTTTGGTTTCATATATTTTTTAAATAAACCCAATCATGTCAAATTATTAATAAAAATATTTGTTTAAAGCATTCATTTAAGGAGTGTTGGCACTCCGATCATACATGAATCATACAAATATTGCTGTTGTATTTTATATAAAGTAGATCAAATCAGAATACAGGCGGTTACAGTGTGAATGGGGCTAATATTGCATAGATTGATCTTAAAAAAAATTGATTTGTAAATAAAATATTGTACGTT
>CM042174.1:40692392-40814892 GCA_023376005.1 Doryteuthis pealeii | reverse complement strand
AAAATATCTCACCCTGTCCTGCCCCCTTTTTTTTTTTCTTTTTCTGACAACTTTTATTACCTATCCACTAGGGGATTGGATTTCTTATGGATGACCACTATATATATATATATATATATATATATATATATTATATTCCATCCATCCAAAAGACTATCTTTGTTAGGTATATGAAGACCATCAAATTAAGTCAGTCCCAGAGCACCCTCCCTCCAAAAGGCACCTGTTCACTGTCATATCTATCTCATATATATTTAGTTTCTTCCATACATATCTAGTGTATATATCTAGTTCCTTATATATATATATATATACATTCTGTTTTTCAGTTTATAACTAAAACTATAATTCTACTCGGGTCACAATTCCCTTAGTAATTTGTCTCATTCTCCATGATTTTATTTTTATTTAAACCTCAATTATTAATAAAATCGTTTAACATTATTAATACATATCTACATATGAATTTCATGCAATTGTATTTATATATTAGCGGTTTACAGTGTGAACAGGAAGGCTAATTTGCATATTGATATTAAAAATGTAATTCTAATAAACATGTGCATAGTATTATTGATTTCTAATTGTTGGTTTTATCTTAATGAATATCTGCAAAAATTCTCAGATAAATCTTAAAAGAAATCTATAAACAAGAAGAAATAACTGTAATTTTATTCTTTACTTTCAAATTTTGTTATGGTATTATAGTTAAGCTAAATAAAAAAAATTTAGCAATGGAAGAGCTAGTTTCAGTATTTCTATTATAACCCCTCTATTTCAAATCTTTTTACTGCATTCTTATTTAGTTTCATTAGCCTTTCTAATTTAATATAATATTACATTAAAAGTTAAATACTTCCACCCGGAGGGTGCATATATTTGCTAATATATATAACATATGTCTATTTCCTTTTTTATATCTATCGCATGTATATATCTAGTTGATTTTTACATCCATCCATCCATCCATCCATCTATCTATCTATTGCACGTAATTGTTTAGTTCATTTTTACACCCATCTATCTATCTATACATATATAAAGGGCAGTTGTATATGGGTGTATGTCCGGAGGAAACTATAAAAATGAAACAATTAATGACAAACTATATATATATATATATATATATATATATATACACACACCACACACACACACACATTCACTATCACCAGAGCTTGCTTTTTGTGCCAACATTATTTATATTCGTGAAGATACTTAAAAATTTAAATAAGAGACTAATGTTGACACTGAGTGCAATCTTCATGACTTAACAAGAACAAATAGGGATGGATAGTGAGAGGGAGTCAAGGGAATCTGTATGGTTGGTAGGTGTTGAAATCTTGCAAAATTTTTGACTCGCCCTAGTAGATGATTTCTAGGTATTTAATCATAAACCTTTTGTTATGTTTTTACATCTTATTATAATGGAGATTGTGAGTTTTTCTGTCTGTAACCAAAACTATATTACTATACAAGTCACAATTCCCTTAGTTATTATTGTCCTTTCTCAATAATTTTATTTTAATTTAAACCTCAATTATTAATAAAATTGGTTTACATTATTAATACTGTTAATCATATCTACATACGAACAACATGCAATTATATTTATATATACAACAAAATAGTGGTTTACAATGTGAACGAGAAGGCTAATTTGCATATTGATATTAAAAATGTGATTTTAATAAATATGGGCTTAGTATTATTGATTTCTAACTGGTTTTATTTTAATGTATATAAGCAAAAGTCTCTTCAATGAATCTTAAATGAAATCCATTAACAAGAAAAAATAACTGTCATTTTTATTCTTTACTTCCTCTTTTAACTAAATACTTAAATTAAAAAAATAACAATGAAAGACGAGAGTGATGGAAGAGTAAGTTTCAGTTGTTCTATTTATCGATTATAGTGTTTTTACATCTTATTATAATGGAGATTGTATGTTTTTCTGTCTGTACCGAAACTATATACTATACAAATAACAATTCTTTTGTTATTTACATTTCCATGTTAAACCTCATTATTAATAAAATTGTTTTACATCATTGTTCATATCTACATACAAATATCGGTTTACAGTGTGAATGGGAAGGCTAATTTGCATATTGATTGATTTTAATAAATATGTACTGTCTAAATAGTTAAATTAGAATAGGAGTAATGAAAATGATGGAAGAGTTAGTTTCAAAGTTGTTCTATTTTTCAATCATACCCCCTCTGTTCCAAATCATGTTATCTGCATTTTTATTCAGTTTCATTGGCCTTTCTAATTTAATATGATATTTTATTATATTAAAACTTAAATACTTGCACCCGGAGGGTGCATATATTTGCTAGTACTGATAAAATACGGTAGACTGAATGAAAATGCAAGACCAGTTTTTTTTAAATTAACAAGGTTTTATTTAACACTGGGTAGAAAATGCTTCTACCCTAAAAGTGACTTAATTAGCTCAACCATGCTGTGCACATGTGTCCACTCAGCACAAACGAGTTTCCGGGTTCCCATCAGTCCTCCTACTGATCAAGGGGAGCAACTCCATTTTCGTTAGGTCTAACACCTTTTATATGTATTGAAATTTGCCTCTGTTAGCAAATATTGCAAAACTTTTGACCCCCCCCCCCTTGTAGATGATTTCAACTTGTTTTATAGGGATTTATTCATAACCTTTTTAGGTTAAATCTTATTTAATAGACATAAATTCCACCATAATATGTCACCCCGCTGAAAGGAAAAAAAAAAAAATACTAAAAATCAAGGAATTAACTGAATTTAATGAGATTTTCAGTGATGATATATTAATAAATAAAAGATATAATGCACCAGTTATTTTATTCTAAAACTTTTACATTTTTTCAGATCAATTAACTTTAAACCATGTATGTTTGTGAATCTGTGTTACACCTCAAAGATACATGGTTCAAAGTTAACTGACCTGAAATAATGTAAAAGTTTTTAAATAAAATAACTGGTGCATTATATCTTTTTATTCATTAATGTATCATCACTGAAAATTCATTAAATTCTTTAATTCCTTGATTTTTTTTTTTTTTTTTTTTTATGATGGTGAAAATTTATGTAAGCAGGATTTAAACGCTTTTATATAAACTGAAATTGTGCCTCTATGTTAGCAAAATATTGCAAAACTTTTGACTCCCCCCTTGTAGATGATTCAACTTGCTTTATAGGGATTTATTCATAACCTTTTATATAAACTAAAATTGTGCCTCTATGTTAGCAAAATATTGCAAAACTTTTGACTCCCCCCCTGTAGTTGATTTCAACTTGCTTTATAGGGATTTATTCATAACCTTTTTATATAAACTAAAATTGTGCCTCTATGTTAGCAAAATATTGCAAAACTTTTGACTCCCCCCCTGTAGTTGATTTCAACTTGCTTTATAGGGATTTATTCATAACCTTTTTATATAAACTAAAATTGTGAGATAGCAGGAACAACTAATTAAGGTTTGAATGTACCTGTTGGCCTACTATGAATTTCTTTTGTTTAGCAGAAATTTTAATTACAGTTAGGGTTAAGGTTAATATAATGAAGGAAGTACTTTGACGACAATAAGTATGGAGCTTATATACTTAGAGTTTTATTTCAAAATAATTTACAGGTGGACGTGTATTGTAATGGGGGTGGGGTGGGGGTGGCTTGATAATTAAATTTTTTTTCCTGTCCTGTAATTAGTTTCATATAAACTGTCTGTCGTTTTTCAAATTAAAGTGACAAAGTTGGATTTTTAAATTCAAGTCAGTTAAACAAAGGCAATTAACACATTTTATAGGATGTTTACTCCTGATTAATTTTTTTTTTCTTCTTCTGCTGAAAGTTTACCTAGCAAGGATACTAAGTATTGCCTGGGCTAATATCTGATAAACTTCTTGGTATCTGGTTACTGTGGGAATATGAGCCTTTGGGAAAAACCAGAGAAATTTAAATTAGCAACTTCTCCCACCAAAAAAAAAAAAAAGAACAAGTTAATATTTGTGTATATATATAAGTAAAGTCGACGGGGCGGCCTAAAGTCGGTATCAGCCAGTCAGCAAGGGAGTCTATCCCCTTTTCAATAGCGCTAGACCAAGGAGATTGTTTTAGCATCTGAGGTGGAGCGCCACACCTACCATCAGCTCCTTACTTTACTGCACAGATCCCTGTGCTACTCATACGCTGAGTTGGCGTGGACCGGTATCGAACTAGGAACCTTGTGGTTTCTAGCTGAACGCTCTACCGACTGAGCTAACCCGGCTGTTCAGCCATGCACGCAGTTGCAGATTTTATAAAAAAATTAAAAAATGTGGACACTACGTCTTTAGTAGACGGACGGACACCAACTATTTATTTATTTATTTACCAACTGCATGAGTAGGATGCAACCCAGTCAATTTCTTATGTAGGGTTTAACAGGTTTGAATTCAGTTTTCCTTCTCCTAGACTGGTTACCTAGCCAAGGTTAAAAGCCCATTCCGCCCTGCTATTTACCCATAGCTGGAGGGAAAGTAGTTGGATGCATATTTTATTTTCATAGTTTCATTTGGACATGCATACACTCAACAGCCCTTTATATTTCTATAGATAGATAAATATTATTACGTATTTGTATTTACCTATTCCTCCGCAAAAACGGCATGTGACACAGTCTGTTTTTAAGCAAAGTTTACCGGGTTTGAAATCGGAGTTTTCCTTCTCCTTGACCAGTTGCCATACCAAAGTTGAAGAGCCTAGCCCGCTCTGCTATTTACCCATAGTTGGAGGGAAGACTAGTTGGATGCATACCTTTCCCAAGGGTATTAGCGTGATGTAAAATACAAACGGCTGCCTGCCCTGTTGGCTGGGGTGTTAGAATGCATCGACTACACTTCTGCAGAGGGGTAAGACTCGCCCAGTAGGCCCACCTGTTGGCCGAGGGTGGCGACCTGTGATGCTAAAGGTTAGAATCCAGGTGGATGAGAAGTTCATGACTTGCAATAATTCACTTTGGCCCTTTCTTGGGCTAGACGGGCAGTCGGAGAGGCCCCCTCCGATCAATCAACTGGTCATGTCAAGCCCTAGCACCTATATGATTTTCCCAACTATATTGCCCTTATGGCAAGCCCCAACCCCTTTTTATCATATGGGTGCTAGAAGGTGGTGACTGAGGGTCTACATATCCTTGGAATGATGTTAAACTCTATCTGATGGTGAGGTTCCAGTTTTGGAGGTTTGGGGAATGTGGAGCACCCCTTCTTCACCATTGCTCCCTGGTCCACCCTGACCCGGAGTGGTAGTACCTGTTAGGGTCCCATCTATGGGTTAGATAGAAAAACATGAGTTTATAAACAAAATTTGAGTATCCATTAAGAATTGATTTATTTCAAAACTTTATCGGCATTAAATAACCCTCTGAGGTTGATATGCCGTAAAAAACTAAAACAAACCAAACAAACGGCTGCGTCCAGGATTTGAACTCTGGTTGACAATTCTGTTTCCTACAACTCTAACAAATTCAACGTGTGCTTCCATAATATTTGTTTTTGTGCAGCTATTCATTGAGACGTGTTATTTATTTTAAGTTTTACACAAAAGTAAAAAAAGTTGAGAAATTTTTATCTATGCTCTTACAAATTGTATATACAAAAAACCCCAAAACGTTTGACTTTAAATAATCCCCAAGGGTTGACATGCTGTTAAACAAAACAAACCACCCCCCTGCTATCAGTTAATTAATAACGTCCTATACCACCTCATTCCACCCAGCCAAGAAGTCACATTCATTTTCCTAATCAATCCCAAATGATAGCCTTTGTTTAAATGTAATATTAAACATATTTAGAAGTCTTTGATTTATGGGAAATAACAGGTAACTTTAAATGAAAAGGCCATTTTTAGCCATTTATATATATCGTTATCAGAATGGGGTTCTGGACTTAGAAAATTATCAACAGGATGTTAAGAGTTAAATAGTCCCACTATTGTTCTTCTGCAAGGATGGCTTTAGCATTAGATAACCCATGAAGGTTGATATGCCATCAACTCTTTGCCTACCAAATTTCCCAGGTATTTTTTACCTGTATGATTGGATATTTCAAATTTCATTATTTATTCACCTCAGAACTCATTATATTCAAATAAAGTCCTATTATTATTGTAATCTAAGTCCTTCTTCTCAATTATAATTAACTAACCATCAGCGGTTTACGGTAGGATTGCAATGGTGGGAGAGCCGCTGTGGGTGGTTTAAAGTAGGCAAAGAGTTAATTTTGCTTATATTGTACTTGTCTTCCTCTTAACTCTTTGCCTACCAAATCCCCCCCCCCACAGCTGTACCAAATTTTCTTTCTATTTTTCACTTGTATGATGGGAATATTTCAAAGTTCACTATCCATTCACCTCAGCACTCATTATATTCAAATAAAGTCCTATTATTATTGTAATCTGAGTCCTTTTCAGTGTAAACAAGTGACATGTGCTGAGCAGCCTGCTTGCAAGCAGCTTAAAGTTGGCAAATAGTTAAACAAAGAAATCAAACAAAACCACTTCATCCATTTTCTATGACGATAAGGATTACTTGGATTATTCGGACTATTGTCCTCATCTTTATTGATATCTGTACAACGTTTCAGCCGATGTGCACTCCGTTCTTCTTCAGGTATTTCTTTTTGAACTCGGGAGCCATCATGGAACTTTGAACCCAACCCTTTATTCAATCCATGGAGGTATCCTGTTCTCATTCCGCTAACCATAGCTGGGGTACTGGTGTTAAGCTGCATTAATTATTATTCTATGTTACTGTCGCCCTTGACCAGGATTGAACCTGCAGCCTAGATATAACTACCATTTAGAATGGTCTTAACCCATCACCTTTATCCACTACGCTATGTGTCCAAATGGAATGAGAACAGTCTACCCCCTTGGGATTGAATAAAGGGTTAGGTTCAAAGTTCCATGATTTCGAAAAGAAGATTCCCAAGCTGAGAAGGTTCCAGAGTCCAGCAATAAATACCTGAAGAAGGCCAGAGGGAACATCGGGGGGAAACGTACAGCTAACAATAAAGATGAGGACAATAGTCCGAATAATCCAAATAATACTCATTATCAAGCCTCATCTCAAAAATTCAGAGAAATAGTGTAGATAACAATAAAGATGAGGACAATAGTCTGAATAATCTAAATAATACTAATTATCAAGCCTCATCTCAAAAATTCAGAGAAATAGTGTAGATAACAATAAAGATGAGGACAATAGTCCGAATAATCCAAATAATCCAAATTAACAACCCTCATCTCAAAAATTCAGAGAATTTGTGTAGATAACAATAAAGATGAGGACAATAGTCTGAATAATCCAAATAATCTAAATTATCAAGTCTCATCCCAAAAATTCAGAGAAATAGGTAACACTTACATCATGTGGCTGAAATTGAGAATTTAAATATTCAAAGTCATTACGAGTTTCAGGGCCGAAAATGGAAATTTAAATATATAAATCTCTCAACAGAACAATTTATTCAAAAGAAATCACAAAAGAGAAAAATTGGAATGAATAACAAAACATTTCTTGTTTTGTGACAACTGGATTTTTTATTTTTATTTTTTTTTTCTATTCATTTTTTAATTTATTTATTTATTTATTTATCATGCCAGATGTGCAAATTAGACGACTCCATTCATTAAGACTCAGTAAGTCGGCCAAGATATAAAAGAAATACTTCAAAGCGTAATTAAGTGACAACTCATTAATATTACACTAACAGGACCTGTAGATATTGTAGCGTAATTATGGTCTAGCAGGAATTTGGGATTAAAAATAAAACTGTATTCGGATTTCTAGTGAAAGAGGAAAAAAGAAATAAAAACAAAAAGAGGTTAAAGTTTGAACTCAATGACCGAAGAATGACCCCAGAAATAGATTTAAAAATAAAAACGAAGTTCCGGATTTTGACCGAAAATGGATGTGATGCCTAGACGAGAAACGGGAGAGGAGAAAAATCTGTCCTTCTTGCCTTGGCTCTGGTGGTAGTCAGACGTGGCTCCTGGTTCCCCGGATGGGTTTGACATAGTAGTACTGGAAATGATTGAGGATAGTGTAATTTGACTGTACCCTCTTTCTCTTCCTCTCTATCTTTCCTTCTCTCTGAAAAAGAACCCACAAGCCTAGGATTAAATAAACAGCTCTTTGTGACTATACAACCTGTGTGTGTTTGTGAACTAACGATGACAACTACTACAACTTAAGTTGGCCTGTGCAACATATGTTGTTCTGGTACAATATACCACAGTATGATAATTATTACATTTGATATGTTTACTTAAGAGCTATTGCAAATACTTCAATATATAAACTTCTACAACTTGAGTTTGGCCTGTGCAACATATGTTGTTCTGGTACAATATACCACAGTATGATAATTATTACATTTGATATGTTTACTTAACATAATACTTCAATATATAAAAAGCAGGAATGCTGATAGTTTTTTGATTAAGTGCGTCCTGGGACACGCATATTTGCTTTGAATGAGTCCCCGGGAAAATTTGAGTCCCAACTAAAGTTTCTTAATAAATTGTAGGGTTTTTATTTATGATCTGGAGAAACAACTAAAGCCATTTAACTCCTACCTTGTAACCTATCCTGTATAATTTGTTTCTAAGAAACTATTGAAATGTATTTACAGTTAACTTGAAATGGTGGGGGGAAGAAAGACGCATGGATATGATTTTACTGTGTCCTTTTAGATTTTTGTGCATCAGGGACACAGGAAGCTTACCTATTAGCATCTCTGTTAATATAATACTAACAGAACCTGTGGATATACCACAGTATGATAATTTAATAATTACAGCATTTGATATGTTTACTTAAGAGCTATTGATTAATACTTCAATATATAAAAAGTATAATAATCTTGACTACTAGGACCTGTAGATATACCACAATATGATACTCAATTTTTTTTTGTAAATACATTTTTCTATTTAACCCATAGATGGGACCTTAACAAGTAATACCACTCCGGGTCAGAGTGGACCAGGGAGCAATGGTGATGAAGGGGTGCTCCACATTCCCCAAACCTCCGAAACTCGAACGTCACCATCAGATAGTTTAACATCATTCCCACGACATGAAGACCCTCCACCGCCGCCTCCTAGTACATATATGATAAAAAGGGTTTGGGTTTGCCATAAGGGCAATAGGGTTGGAGCAATCATATATGTGCTAGGGCTTGACGTGACCAACCGATTGATCGAAGGGGACCTCTACGACTGCCTGTCTAGCCGAAGTAAGGGTCTAAGTGGAGTGTTGTATGTCATGGACTGCTCATCCACCAGGATTCCATCCTTAAGCATCACAGGTTGCCACCCACAGCCAATAGGTGGTCCCATTGGAGGGAATCTTCTTACCTTTCTGCAGAGGTGCAGTCGGCGTATTCTAACACCCCAACTGACAGGGCGGTGTTAACCAGGTCCTCTCCTAATTATATAAGATGTTCAAAAAGAAAGAAAAACTTTTTCAAAAGTAAATTTATTGCTGTACTTGCTACTCTTAACGAGACTAAATCCTCTTCAAAAAGAAAGATCTCCTTCACTGTCTGGACATTATTCCCTCCAATATTAAGTCCATCTTCATGTACAACTAGACCGCCCTGTTGGCTGGGGCATTAGATGAGCGGATGAGCAGTCCATGACATGCAACACTCCACTTAGACCCTTACTTCGGATAGACAGGCAGTCGGAGAGGCCCTCTTCGATCAATCGGTTGGTCATGTCAAGCCCTAGCACCTATATGATTGCTCCAACTGCACCTCTGCAGAGAAGTAAGACTCCCCCAATGGGGCCACATGTTGGCTGTCGGTGGCAACCTGTGATGCTTAAGGATAGAACCCAGGTAGTTGAGCAGTCCTTGACTTGCAATACTCCACTTTAGCCCTTTCTTGGGCTAGACGGGTAGTCGGTGAGGCCACCTCCGATCAATCGGCTGGTCAAGTCAAGCCCTAGCTACTATATGATTGCCCCAACCCTATTGCCCTTATGGCAAACCCCAACCCCTTTTTATCATATGGGTGCTAGAAGGCGTTGGCTGCGGGTCTACATGTCCTGGGAATGATGTTAAACTCTATCTGATGGCGAGGTTCCAGTTTTGGAGGTTTGGGAATGTGGAGCACCCCTTCATCACCATTGCTCCCTGGTCCACTCTGACCCGGAGTGGTATTACCTGTTAGGGTCCCATCTATGGGTTAAATAGAAAAATGTGTTTATAAAAAATTGAGTCCCTCTCCGATCAATCGGCTGGTCATGTCAAACCTTAGCATCTAATTTTAATCTCCTTTTTAGTCTCCTTTTTAATCAGGGTTGCAAGATGATAATGGTCAGAAAATTAAGGAACAAGTGTATTATTAATATATAGATAGCTTCTGAAAATAGGTTGTGTAAAAATAATTTCCCATGATGCCTCAGTAACAAGTTTTCAATTTTTTTAGTTGGGGGTGAAGGTAGGAGTGAAATGAGATATGAGGTAGTTTGCTGGCACCTTGTTTAATGATTGTCTTGAATTGAAGATAATAATTCCAAGCCAAATTATTGTCTACCATTTTAACTGTGAGATCAATAAAGATAATCTCATGGGGGCACTTCAAACAGTTCGACTTTCATCTTTTCAAGGCAATTTTAGAATTCAAAGAGAACAAAATTACCTATTTCTCTGAATTTTTGAGATGAGGCTTGATAATTCAGATTATTTGGACTATTGTCCTCATCTTTATTGTTATCTACACTATTTCTCTGAATTTTTTAGCTGAGGCTTGATAATTAGTATTATTTGGATTATTCGGTCTATTGTCCTCATCTTTATAGTTATCTACACTATTTCTCTGAATTTTTGAGATGAGGGTTGTTAATTTGGATTATTTGGATTATTCGGATTATTGTCCTCATCTTTATTGTTATCTCCACTATTTCTCTGAATTTTTGAGATGAGGCTTGATAATTAGTATTATTTGGATTATTCAATCTATTGTCCTCATCTTTATTGCTATCTGCACTATTTCTCTGAATTTTTGAGATTAGGCTTGATAATTAATATTATTTGGATTTTTCGGACTATTGTCCTCATCTTCATTGTTATCTACACTATTTCTCTGAATTTTTGAGATGAGGGTTGTTAATTTGGATTATTTGGATTATTCGGACTATTGTCCTCATCTTCATTGTTATCTACACTATTTCTCTGAATTTTTGAGATGAGGCTTGATAATTTGCATTATTTGGATAATTCGGACTATTGTCCTCATCTTTATTGTTAGCTGTACGTTTCCCTCCGATGTTCCCTCTGGATTATTTGGATAATTCGGACTATTGTCCTCATCTTGATTGTTATCTACACAATGTTTCATCTAATGTGCCCTCTGGCCTTCTTTAGGTGTTTCTTGTCAAACTTGGGAATCTTCTCTTTGAACCTTCATGTTGAACTCAGGAGCCTTTACAAAACTTTGAACCAAACTCTTTATTCAATTCACCAAAGTAGACTATTCTCAAATCCGTTAACTATGGTACAAGTGTAAAGCTATGTTAAGTATTCTGTTGTTATTGCCTTGGCCAGGATTGAAACTGCAACCTAATAGATGATTGTTACTTAGAACTGTATTAACTCAACCCCTATATCTATTACGCCATGTGTCCAACTGTGCATCAGCCGAAACGTTGTGTATATCAATTAATAATGGAGATTCGATTCCGGTTTTTGTCTGTAACAAAAATTACGTCACTGCTTACGTCACATTATCCAAAATCATCATAACATAGAATAAATACACTCAAAATTTGAACATGCAACATTAGACAGTCCTCATTGTTTTTTAAAACAAGTTTTAATAAATACATGACTGGTATTATATATCTATATATAGTTTGCTTTATTTTAATACATATTTAAAGTTTACATTTGAAATTGTTTTATTTTTTAATCCTTTAATGAATTTGATGATTTTACTTACTTAGGGTACAAACTCGCTGACATTGAATTGTTTACTCCCACCCCTCAGCCAATATGTTTCAAAAATCTATTTTTACATCGCCCGGAGGGTGTTTTTTATTTTGTACTAGTAACAATAAAGATGTGGACAATAGTCTGAATGATCCATATAATACACAAAATTACCTGTTTTCATCATTTACTTAAAATCAAGTTTTTAATATTAATATGCAAATAGCCTTCCCATTCACACTGTAAACCACTACTATATAAATACAATTGCGTGTTATGTAGATATGGTCAACAGTATTAATAATGTAAAACAGTTTTATTAATAATTGTGGTTTAAATGAAAATAAAATCATGGTGGATGTGATGTAAATAACAAAGTGGATTGTGACTTGAGTAGAGATATAATTTTGATTACAGACACACAATCTCCATTATACTAAGATTATATCATTAGAAAGATTGAAAATAAAATGTGTGTGAATGTTTTATTATTCTAAATTCTAAAAGTATAAAAAATATAAATGTCTTGTCCTATCATCATCATCATCATCATCATCATCATCATCAGGTCATTGACACAAAAATTCAAAGAAATAATTTACACCTTGCATTTTTCTTTCTCTTTTTTCTTTCTCTTTTTTTTTCTTTCTCTTTTTTTCTTTTTTTCTCTTTTTTTTTCTTTCTCTTTTTTTTTTCTTTCTCTTTTTCTTTCTCTTTTTTCTTCTCTTTTTTCTTTCTCTTTTTTCTTTCTCTTTTTTTTTCTTTTTTTTTTTTTCTCTTTTTTTTCTTTCTCTTTTTTCTTTCTCTTTTTCTTTCTCTTTTTTTCTTTCTCTTTTTTTCTTTCTCTTTTTTCTTTCTCTTTTTCTTTCTTTTTCTTTTTTTTCTTTCTCTTTTTTTCTTTCTCTTTTTTTCTTTCTTTTTTTTCTTTTCTTTTTTTCTTTCTTTTTTTTTTTCTTTTTTTTTCTTTTCTTTTTCTTTTTTTTCTTTCTCTTTTTTTTTTTTTTTTTTTCTTTCTTTTTTTTTTTCTTTTCTTTTTTTTTTCTTTTTTTTTTTTCTTTTTTTCTTTTTTTTTCTTTTTTTCTTTTTTTTTTTTTCTTTTTTTTCATTTTTTTTTTCTTTTTTTTTCATTTTTTCTTTTTTTTTTTTTTCTCTTTTTTTCATTTTTCTCTTTCCTTCCTTCACTCCATTTTTCTTTCCTTCCTTCACTCCCTTTCCTTCTGTTTTTTTTTCTTCCCCTCTCTTAACCTTTCCAATAAAGAAATTCCATTTATAGAATTACTGAAGTCAAATAACCCATTTGGATTGAATTTAATTTTTCAAAGAATTTTAAATTCCTCATTTGAAACTCAAAGAAAATCTTGAAGATGAAGATCTCTGATAATCATCAGAGTATTAGACTATGGATCTTGAGGTGTCTTTCTCAAAACAAATTTTAAGAACACAGCTTAGTGGTTAGAGCTGTAGCACTATGCTCTCTTTGTCGGAATGGAGAGATGTCTTTACGGCTCTTACTTTGAATGGAGTGATGTGGTGATAGAAGAAATATTTATATACTTATCTCTCTTCTTTGGTCCGCCCTGTTGGCTGGGGTGTTAGAATGCAACGACTGCACCTCTGCAAGGGTAAGACTCCCCCAATGGGGCCACCTGTTGGCTGTGGGTGGCAACCCGTGATGCTTAAGGATAGAGCCCAGGTGGATGAGCAGTTCATGACTTGCAATACTCCACTTTGGCCCTATCTTGGGCTAGACGGGCAGTTCGGAGAGGCCCTCTCTGATCAATCAGCTGGTCACGTCAAGCCCTAACACCTATATGATTTTCTCAACCCTATTGCCCTTATGGCAAGCCCCAACCCCTTTTTATCATATGGGTATGACATTAAACTCTATCTGATGGTGACGTTCCAGTTTTTGAGGTTTGGAGAATGTGGAGCACCCCTTCATCACCATTGCTCCCTGGTTCACTCTGACCCGGAGTGGTAGTACCTGTTAGGGTCCCATCTATGGGTTAAATAGAAAACATGAGTTTATAAACAAAATTGTATTATTCATTAAAAATGAAATTATTTCAAAACTTTGTCGGCATTAAACATTTTTGAATATCAAATTACCAATAGAAGTATTTGAAGGATATCTTGCCTTGTGCCATTTAGAGTTTCTAGTAATAACACAAGAGGACTTCTTTTTCTCAAGAGAATTTTATTTTCCCCAAAATCACAACGGCCGAGAACAAGAAATTCAGGTCTTGCTCTCTCAGCACCTTCTTCCAAACTCAATTCACACTCCCACCTCTCAATCTCTCCCACTTCGCCACATCTCATTCACTTATCCAATGAAGCCATGCTACATGTGTATGCTGAAATCATTTAAACTTTTCCATTCTCATCTAACTCAAAATTCTTGTTCAAAATTTTTTTTTTTCTTTTTTCAATTTTTATGTTGTTAACATTGGCAGGTATGCATAATTCTGAATGTACATATTAACTTAATTATTTCATCAACTCACCTAATTATGATGTAGACAGTTGTTTATTTTAATGAAATAATCTGTTATAATGAACCTTCTAATAATTTGTTTGTTTGTATGAGACTTTGTTTGTATGCTTACACATATATATGCATATACACATGTGTGTATGTATGTATTGTATGTATATATATATATATATATATATATATATTATATACGCACACACACACGTGTGTGTGTATATATATATATATATAATGTATGCATTTATTTCTTTTAAATTTAAAAAAAATATTTTTTTATTCTTTTGTTTTATTTATTTATTTATTTATTTATTTTATTTATTTATTTTTTTAGATTATATTTTATTTTTTATTTTATTTTTTGTGTGTGTGTGTGGGGGATAATAAATTCATTCCAATAATAAAACCTATTTTTCATTCTGTCATCTTTTTATTTTCTCTCTCTTTTTTTCTTACTGTTTGGTTTCATTCTAACACCCTTACCCACCATGTGTGTGTGTGTATAATTGGATAATAACATAAATACATTTTCTTTTTATTTTCAGATATTCTTTTGTTGGACAATTACACATCAATTTAAAAGGTAGGTTAACAATTTCAGATTCTTTTTTTTTTTTTTTTTTTTTTTTTCATTTTTTCTTCATTTTTTCCTTTTTTTCTTTCTTTTTTTTTCCTTTTTTCTTTTCTTTTTTTCTTTTTTTTCTTCTTCTTTCACTCTCATTGATAATGTATCCTCTTTAAAATACAAACCCAAGAGACATTTTAAATTTTGTAAAAAAAAAAATAAATAAATAAAAAAAAAATCCTTTTCAACAAGATCCAACCAAACATAAGTGAATACCACCCTAAAACCACTGCTTTAAAGACTGAAATCCATAACCCTTTCCCTTTCTGGCATTAAATGACCCACAGAGGTTGATATGCCTTAAACAAAACTCAAACTCATTGATAATGTAACTTTGAATTAGACCAATTGCATCTGATGGTGAGGCTCTTGTTCTGGAGATCTGTAGAGTACAGAGAACTCCTTTCACTGCCATTACTCTCGGGTCCACTCTGACCTGGAGTGGTTAGTACCTGTTAGGGGTCCCATCTATGACGCAAATATCGGTTTATATCTATTTTCCCAATTGGTGAGGTTTAGAATATACTGATTGTATTCCCTGTAAAGTAAAGTCGACGGGGCGGCCTAAAGTCGGTATCAGCCAGTCAGCGAGGGAGTCTATCCCCTTTTCAATAGCGCTAGACCAAGGAGATTGTTTTAGCATCTGAGATGGAGCGCCACACCTACCATCAGCTCCTTACTTTACTGCACAAAATCTCTGTGCTACTCATACGCTCAGTTGGCGGGGACCGGTATCGAACTAGGAACCTTGTGGTTTCTAGCCGAACGCTCTACCGACTGAGCTAACCCGGCCCCTCATACCAAAAAAGCAGTGTCCAAGGTGATTTTTAAAAAATTGCTATAATTTTGAGATGTAGATGATATTTTGAGAAAAATTGTAGGCGTGGTCTTCCTACTGTTCTGGAGCCTTTTACTAATTCGCCATTAAGTAGGCCTTTGGGGATGCGGCCTTTGTCTTTCCACAACATCTCGGCTTATTATTCGTGGAATTGTAGAAGTTCAAGCAAAAAATTTCAAGGCCTCACTTGTTTTTAGAGTTCTCCAATGTATTTGCCGCCTGCAGAGGGGTAAGACTCCCCCAATTGGACCACCTGTTGGCTGTGGGTGGCGACCCGTGATGCTTAAAGATAGAACCCATGTGGTTGAGCAGTCCATGACTTGCTATATGATTTCCCCAACCCTATTGCCTTTATGGCAAGCCCCAACCTTTCCTTTTTATCATATTGGTGCTAGAAGGCAGTGGCTGAGGGTTTTCATGTTCCTGGGAATAATGTTAAACTCTATCTGATGGTGAGGTTCCAGTTCTGGAGGTCTGTGGAATGTGGAGCACCCCTTCATCACCATTGATCCCTGGTCCACTCTGACTTGGAGAGTAGTACCTGTTAGAGTCCTATCTATGGGTTAAATAGAAAACATGAGTCTATAAACAAAATTTGATTATCTATTAAGAATGAATTTATTTCAAAACTTTGTTGGCATTAAATGACCCACCGATGTTGATATGCCATAAAACAAAACAAACGAAGGCATTTGACTCCATACACAGAGCAAATACCAGAGATGCTGGTAGGTATGCGTCCCGCGTCCCGGATGCACAAAAATCAGTCAGTTAGCCTACTGTTGGTTTTAATAACATCAGCTAAGTAGAATTAAAGCAGTGTCCAATACAGCTGGTATAAATAGGAATGAAGAATGATCCATTCATGAATCAAGGTGATTTGGGTCATTTCATTCCTTGAGTTCTGATTGGCTGCCTGACTGGTTGATTTTTCATGACACTGGAGTCTTATATATACTTGGTCACTTGGCAGTGGACTTTGTGTCATTTCCAGTTTGTATTAAGTTACAATCGCATGCCACCTTGTCTTCCCAGTTCAACGGTAATTGGAACTTATTCTACAACAGGATGCAGTATAATCGTATCCATGTGTCCCAGTGTTTTTCTTTTTTTCTTCCCTCACCATTTCAAGCTAAGTGTAAATATATTTCAATAGTTTCTTAAAAATGAATTACGCAGGATAGGTTACAAGTTAGATGGCTTTAGTTGGGACTCATTCAAAGCAAATATGTGCATCTCAGGATACACTAAATCAAAAAGCTATCAGCATCACTGAAATACTAACAGTATATGGTTTACCCAAATAAACCATTAACACTATAATGATGCTCTACAAGGACACAAAAGCAATTGTTCTGTTGGGAATTGTCTTCCCTTGGATCTGGAAGAGTTATCTTCCCTCTGGGGTCCCGGTTTGACCACCAGGGGTCTGTGGTATTTAAGTGCCTATTATAAACTCTCCCACTCTTTTTTCTCCTTCTTGGACTGGACAACATGGGTTAGACATTTGTGTCTACATACCACCCTTGTGGTGGTGGCGTCTATCCCCCACGTACGGACTAAGTCAGTAAGTGACTTTAACCTTATGGACTATCCATAACTCTATCTATATCTTTTATATATACATGTAGGTAACTATTGTTTATGTTTTTATTGTACCTTGTGACTTACACGTATTTCTTGTATATGTTATAGATGTCTCCATGTGCTTTTATTAAAGTCCATCTTGTTATATGTTTAACACCCTTGTCGGAGTTGTTTGTTTCAACAAGTTATATCATATATTATAACCTTGAACCTTACAGTTCGTTCACCTAATATTGATACATAGGTATTTACCACGTATACGGGTATGACACAAGTTTTTTTTATGTGGGCCCACCCACTAACCGAAGCTCATGGGAGGGTAGGTGCAAAAATGTGTTGATCTCGTTGGCGTTCTCCCTCAAGAGAGACGCCTCAGTCACTAGGCAATAAACCTAGCCCTGCCCCTTTAAATCAAGAGGACAAGTGTTACCTGGTTGGGGGGGGAAATAGACCCCTGGGATCAATGCTGTTAACATTACTTAACCGGTCCAGGGCCAAAGACACAGCACAGTGCCCGAAAGCTCAGTGCTAGGTAAGTGATACAGATATTTTTGATATTGTTGTTGGAGTCATACATAAACACTAGTTTTATGGTTAAATCCTACTTAACGAACTTAAATTCCACCATCGTATGTCACCCCGCTGAAAGAAAAATTCTAAAAATCAAGGCATTAACCAAATTTAATGAAATTTTCAGTGTTGATACATTAATGAATAAAATATATAATGCACCAGTTATTTTATTTAAAAACTTTTACATTTTTTCCGGTCAATTAACTTTGAACCAGGTATCTTTGAGAATCTGTGTTACACCTCAAAGCTACGTGGTTCAAAGTTAACTGACCTGAAATAATGTAAGAGTTTTCCCATCAGCCCCCTACTGATCAAGGGGAGCAACTCCATTTTTCGTTAGGTCTGAACCTAACACCTTTTATATGTATTGAAATTTAGCCTCTATGTTAGCAAAATATTGCAAAACTTTTGACTCCCCCTTGTAGATGATTTCAACTTGTTTTATAGGGATTTATTCATAACCTTTTTAGGTTAAATCTTATTTAACAGACATAAATTCCACCATAATATGTCACCCCACTGAAAGAAAAAAAAAATACTAAAAATCAAGGAATTAACCGAATTTAATGAGATTTTCAGTGATGATATATTAATAAATAAAAGATATAATCCACCAGTTATTTTATTTAAAAACTTAAAAAATTTTTCTGGTCAATTAACTTTGAACCATGTATGTTTGTGAATCTGTGTTACACCTCAAAGATACATGGTTCAAAATTAACTGACCTGAAATAATGTAAAAGTTTTTAAATAAAATAACTAGTGCATTATATCTTTTTATTCATTAATGTATCAACACTGAAAATTTCATTAAATTCTGTTAATTCCTTGATTTTTAAAAATTTTTTTATAGTATCTTTTTTTCTTTCAGCAGGGTAACAGACGATGGTGGAATTTATGTCCGTTAAGTAGGATTTAACCAGTTTTATTTATCATGCCTAAACTACATACTATGAATGTTGTTAGATCTAATGAATGGAAGCAGCACTCCACAAAAAGAAGCAAACAGTGGAAGCCTCTTGGTATAGAGGTGTACTTCAGCTAATATCAGATATCGATATCAACGATAGATAGGAACCAAATATGAAGTGTCATTGTGTTGGGTTTCAATTCCCAGTCATGATGTCTCATGTGTTCAAGGCAAACGAGGCAGGAAGAGACTATCAAACAAGAACAATTGTTTCTTGTTAAGAGTACATTGCTTCTCTCTCTCTCTCTCTCTCTCTCTCTCTCTCTCTCTCTCTCTCTCTCTCTCTCTCTCTCAAAAATCAAGGTTATCCCCTGGGAATAGAAATGGACTACGTGGTTGTACCCATGTCTTAAAACTTATCTGCAAGACCCCCCTCCTAATGGTGCCACCTGTTGACTGTAGGTGGTGATCCATGATGCTTAAGGATGGAACCAAGGTGGCTAACCAGTCCATGACCTGCAACACTCCATTTAATCTCTTATTTAAGCTAGACTGGCTGTCAGAGAAGCCCCCCTTTGCTGGTCCCCCTCTCATAATCTTAAAACTCAAGGGTACCCCCTGGGAATAGAAGTGGACTACGTGGTTATACCCATGTCTTAAAACCTATTGGCTTTAGAATACACCAACAGCACCTCTGCAGAGGGGTAACACCCTGCTCTCCAATGGGGCTACCTGTTGGCTGTAGGTGACGAACTGTGATGCTTAAGGATGGAACCCAGGTGTCTGCGCAGTCCATGACATGCAACACTCCACTTTGTTGCTTAGGCTAGACTGGCAGCTGAAGAGGCCCTTTCTGATCAATTGGCTGGTCACATCCCAAATCTATTGTCCTTATGGCAAGCCCCAACCCTTTTTATCATATATGTGCTAGAAGGCAGTGGGTGAAGATCTGGGTATGGCATTAAGCTCTACCTGATGGTGAAGTTTCAATTCTGGAATATGGAGTACCCCTTCATCACTATTACTCCCATGTCAACTTTTGACACAGAGTGGTAGTACCGGTGAGGGTCCCATCTATGGGTTAAATAGAAAAATGTGGTTGATATAAAAAAAAATTGAGTACCCATCAATAGTTAATTTATTTCAAAACTTTATCAACATTAAATGACCCATCAAGGTTGATATGCCGTAAACCAAACCAAAAAATGCATTGGACAATGATTTTTACTATCTGTTAGGGTCCCATCTATGGGTTAAATAGAAAAAAATGTTTAAAAAAATTGAGTACCCATCAAGAATGAATAAAACAAAATGTCTTTGGCATAAAATAACCCAACTGGGGTTGACATGCCATAAAATCCAACCAACAGGTGGGCCCCATTAGGGAGTGGAGGTGATTTTTACCCCTCTGCAGAGGTGCAATTTCCCTATTCTACAGACCCTGCTTACAGGGTTGTCGGTTAGATTCAAGCTTATAGCAAACGAGTCACCTTCAGATTTGGTCAGTACAATTGCTATGCAAATTAGTCTGCAGCGCCATCTATCTTGATCATTAACTTAACTCTAAACATCCTATTATCAAAGGGGACATAACTCTTATTAAGAAATAATTAAGAAAGAACGTTAATTAGTTAACGACTATCATCCAATGACGTGTTGAAATGTTAATTGTGAAATTACTGAGAAAGAGGAAGTGATGTCATTGTGTATGCAAAGTGGGAAAGGGTTGGGTAAACATAGGTAGATGTGCCCACAAAAAAAAAAAAATAGGTTGTCAAGTGCAACTATTTTAAAAGTCCTTAAGAAAGTACACCTATAATTAAAAAAGTAAATAAAAATTCCTTTTTATTTTTTTTGTTTCCTTTAGTTTTTTGATTTCAAAAGATATTAACAGTAAGTTATATATACACGGATGCTGATAAGTATGTGTCCTGCGACCCTGGCACATAAAGATCTAAAAGGATACAGTAAAATCATATCTGTGTCCCAGTGTTTTTCTTTTTTCTTCCCTCACCATTTCAAGCTAACTGTAAATATATTTCAATAGTATGAGTAGCATAGAGATCTGTGTGGTAAAGTGAGTAGCTGATGGTAGGTGTGGTGCTCCACCTCAGATGCTCAAACAATCTCCTTGGTTTAGCATTAATGAAAAGGGGATAGACTCTATTGCTGTCTGGCTGATACCAACAATAGACCACCCCGACAATGATATGCTGATAGGTACTTGTCCTGCGTCCCTGATGCATAAAAATCTAAAAGGACGCAATAAAATATCCATGCGTCCCAGTGTTTTTCTTTTTTCTTCCCTCATCATTTCAAGCTAACTGTAAATACATTTCAATAGTTTCTTAGAAATGAATTACACAGGATAGGTTACAAGGTAGGAGTTAGTTGGCTTTATTTTGTTTCCCCAGATCATAAATAAAAACCCTACAATTTATTAAGAAAGTTTAGTTTGGACCCATCAAATTTTCCGGGGACTCCTTTATAGCAAATATGTGTGTCCCAGGACACACTAAATCAAAAAGCTATCAGCATCACTGTATATATAAAAGTCGTTGGGGCGGCCTAATGTCAGTATCAGCCAATCAGCAAGGGAGTCTATCCTCTTTTCACTAGCGCTAGACCAAAGAGATTATCTTAGCGTCTGAGGTGACATGCCACACCTACCATCAGCTCCTTACTTTACTGCACAGATCCCTGTGCTACTGATACGCTGAGTCGGCGAGGACCGGTATCGAACTAGAAACCTTGTGGTTTCTAGTCGAACGCTCTACCGACTGAGTTAACCCGGCTCTATTACTGTATGTATACTAGACTGGTAGATAATTGGGATTAGGGAAAAGTGAGTTTGTAAATCGAATTAATCAAAAAATGAAGATAAATAAACTGGAGAATTAAAAAAACGAAAACATTAAAATCATTTTGTAAGATTTCTAAGAAAAGGAACGTTTGACCTAATTTAATTTAAGAGCCAAGATGTTGGCCGGCTGGCTGTTTATGAAACGTAACATACAAATACGTTTCATAACTCTCCAATATCTCTCTCTCCACACTCACTGAGAAACTAACATATATAACGAGGAGGTAATCAATATATACATAGAGAGGGTGAAAGTGACAGGCAGTATGTCAAGTGAGAAACAGGTCAGTTTTTGACTTAATTGAAAATTACAACTATTTAGAACGAATTAAAATGGAATTTTTTTTCAAACCATAACTCCATCTTAAAAGTAAGGAATAATTTAGTATAACTTTCATGCAATTAAACTAAACAGTAAAAACGCCTTTAGGAGAAAAAATTGATTTGCTCAGCTTTAGTGTATATATATATATATATATATAATATATATATATAATGTTGAAAAGAAAAATAAATAAAGGAAAGAAAATGTTGAATGGATAAAAATGGTTTAAGGAAATGCCAACACATTGACCAAGAATTTGTCCATGTACACATTGTATTCTATTTATTTTTATTATGAAATAAAATAATAATAGAAAAACAGAAAAAATTTTAAGTATACAAAGAAAACTGCCTTCTTTAGGGCAAGATGTTTGATATTTGAAGTTAAGACAGACAAAATACAGAGAATTTAGAAGTTTTTCGAACACTTCTAAATTCTCTGTATTTTGACCAAAACGGTCAAAATACTTCAAATATCAAGTTTATATTTTTATATTATCATTTTATTATTTGTTGAAATTCCAAATCAGGAGTTCGGGTTGAATATTTTGTATGTTGAAGAAATTAAATGTTATATCTTATTATAATGGAGATTGTGTGTTTTTCTGTCTGTAACCGAAACTATATTACTACTCAAGTCACAATTCCCTTAATTATTTACGTCAAATTCTCCATGATTTCATTCTTTTAAACCTTCAGTTATTAATAAAAATTGTATTACATTATTACTACTGTTGACCATATCTTCGTACTAATAACATGCAATTGTATTCATATATACAACAAAATAGCGGTTTACAGTTTGAACGAGAAGGCTCATTTGCATATTGATATTTAAAATTTTATTTTAATAAATATGTGCTTGGTATTATTGATTTCTAATTGTTTGGTTTTATCTTAAGAAATATAAACAAAAATCTCGTGGATAAATCTTAAAAGAAATTTATTTACAAGAAGAAATAACTGTAATATTATCTTTTACTTCCTATTTTAAACTAAATAGTTAAATTAGGAAAATCTACCAATGAAAGAGGGGAGTAATGGAAAATGATGGAATAGTTAGTTTCAAAGTTGTTCTATTTTTCGATTATACCCCCTCTGTTGCAGATCTTTTTATCTTCATTCTTAGTCAGTTTCATTAGCCTTTCTAATTTGATATGATATTTTATTATATCAAAACTTAAATACTTGTACCCGGAGGGGGCATATATTTGCTAGTAGTATTAATTGACTTGTCTTTATTTTCCTACCGAATGTCCTGTGTTGGGTTACTGTTTCTTTGATAACAATTGCGATTGTTTTTTTCTTTTGTTTCCTTTTTTTTCTTTTATTTTCCTTTTTTTTCCCTCACTATCTTTGTGATTAAAAAAAAAAAAAAAAAAAAAAAAAAAACTTGTGTAATTCATTTTATTCTTTTTATTTATTTATTTTTTTTTTCCGGACAATTTTTTTAATATAAAAAAAAACATTTTTTACAGATTATAAACTTGGGAAATAAACTAGCTTAAATGCTGCCAAATATAAAAGACATTTTTTTGTTTTTTATTTTTTCAATGTGTAAAGTAAAAAAAAGAAAAATCATTGGTCCGGCCTAATGTCTGTATCAGCCAAACAGTGAGGGAGTCTATTCCCTTTTCACTAGCACTAGAACAGATTGTTTTTGCATCTGAGGTGGAGCGCTACACCTACAATCAGTTACTGACTTTACTACACAAATCCCTATGCTACTCATGCGCTGAGTTGAGGTCCAGTATCGAATCAAGAATCTTGCGATTCCTAGTCCACTGCTCTACCAACTGAGCTAAACCGGCCCCATTGCATATATATATATATATATATATATATATTATATATATCCACATATTTATATTGACACACCCGACACACCTTTGTTTATTTGTGGGTAGAGTTTATCCCGTTGTGTACGTCACTTGAAATAAAGAGTTGATCTTGAGACAAGATAATTATTTTTTGAATTGACCAATGAAAATGAAGGAGGAAATTAAGTTTAATTGGAAGATTCTTAAATTGGGTAAAATCAGCACAAGATTTATGAGATATGATTATATTATATCATATATATATAGGTGGTTGTTTATCTAGGTGATTTTTTTTTTTTTTTTTTTTTTTTTTTTTTTTTCAGTGTGATAAGACATCAGATTGTGTGTTTACATGTGTGTGTGTGTGTGTGCGCGCGATATGTGCGCGTGTATGTGCGGATCTGTGTGTTGTGTTTACATGTATATGTGTGTGTGTGTTACATGTGTATTTACATGTGTGTGTGTATGTGCGGATGGTGTGTGTGTGCGTGCGTTTACGTGTGTGTGTGCGGATGTGCTTGCGTTTACATGTGTGTGTATGTGCGGGCGTTTACATGTGTGTACGGATATGCGTGCGTTTACATGTGTAAATGTGAGTTAGTATATGTGTGTGTATGTGCAGATGTGTGTGTGTACGTGTATGTGCGGATGTTTACATGCAGATGTGTGTGTATGTGCGGATGTGTGTGCGTTTACATGTGTGTGTACGGATGTGTGTGCGTTTACATGTGTGTGTACGGATGTGTGTGCGTTTACATGTGTGTGTACGGATGTGTGTGCGTTTACATGTGTGTGTACGGATGTGGTGCGTTTACATGTGTGTGTACGGATATGCGTGCGTTTACATGTGTAAATGTGAGTTAGTGAGTATATGTACGTGTGTGTGTGTGTATACTATCAAAACTCGATAAGCCTGTCCTTAATTGCCTGTTGATTTAAAGTGATAAAAATATAGTTGTTAAACACATTTTCTTTTTATCCTTGTGATATAACACTAAAAAGAATAGACCGACTGCACCTCCTGCAGAGGGGTAAGACTCCCCCAATGGGGCCACCTGTTGGCCATTGGTGGGGACCTGTGATGCTTAAGGATGGAACCCAAAGCTGAGCAGTTCATGACTTGCAACACTCCACTTAGGCACTTACTTGGGCAAGACAGGTGATCGGAGGGTTCCCTCTGATCAATCAGCTAGTCATGTCAAGCCCTAGCACCTCTATGATTGCTTCAGTGCTTTTTATCATATGGGTGCTAGAAGGCGGTGGCTGAGGGTCTTCTTATCCTGGGATTGACGTTAAACTCTATCTGATGGTGAGGTTCCAGTTTCGTAGGTTTGGGGAATGTGGAGCATCCCTTCATCACCATTGCTCCCTGGTCCACTTTGACCCAGAGTGGTAGTACCTGTTAGGGCCCCATCTATAGATTAAATAGAAAAATGTGTTTATGAAAAAAATTGAGTATCCATTAAGAATGAATTTATTTCAAAACTTTGTTGGCATTAAATGACCCACTAAGGTTGATATGCCATAAAACAAACCAAACCAATCTAAAAGACTACCTAGGACATCTGTATTTTATTAATAACTAGAAGTGGCTACCCAGCATCGCCAGGGTTATAGGGGGGAGTTTTTTTTTTCAAAAGATTGTCGTGCAGATCCATTATTACTGAATCATGAGTTGGATCCTTGTGGGATGCCCCATTAAAATCCCCATGCAAAAAAAGACCTTACATTGATCCAGCCATTCTGAAAAAAAAAAATTCACTCCTATTTGAAATATTAAATGCAAAAAAAAAAAATTCCATGCTTTTATTATCTAAATTTTATTTTTTAATTATTTTCACAAATATAAATCAAATCTTTATTTTTACTCAAAAAGTAAGATCTGGCAATAGTGAATGTGTATATGAATTTACTTTGTCATTAATTGTTTATTTCGTAGTTTCCTTTGGAGATATATATATATATATATATTATATATTATATATATATATATATATATACTATAGTGTGAGATGGTCACTGTTCAGCTTTTGCTGGAATGGTGTACCAAAGGCAGTATTATTGGTAGAGTGCTCAATATAAAATAGAGCTGTTATATAATATAATAAGATAAATATATAAAGGTTTTACATATCTATCTTTTAAGTGACAAAGGAACATTCACCACCATATTGGTTTCATGTGATGCAATCATCAGGTGAAGATGTTTCAAAAGGCATTTGAAACATCTTCACCTGATGATTGCATCGCATGAAACCAATATGGTCGTGAATGTTCCTTTGTCACCTAATAAATAGATATGTAATACCTTTATATATTTATCTTATTATATTATATATATATATATATACAACCAAGGAGCAATGGTGATGAAGGGGTGCTTCACATTCCCCAGATCTCCTGAACTGGAACCTCACCATCAGATAATTTAACGTCATTCCCAGGACATGAAGACCCTCAGCCATGCCTTCTAGTACATGTGATAAAAAGGGCTTGGGACTTGCCATAAGGGCAATAGGGTTGGGGCAATAATATAGGTTCTAAGGCTTGACATAACCAGCCAATTGATCGGAGGGAGCCTCTCCAACTGCCTGTTTAGCATAAGTAAGGGCCAAACTGGTGTGTTGCATGTCATGGACTGCTCATCTACCAGGATACTGTCATTAAACATCATGGTTTGCCACCCATGGCTAACAGGTAGCCCTATTGGGGGGTTCTTACCTTCTGCAGAGGTGCAGTCAGTGTATTGTAAAGCCCCAGCTGAAAGAGCTAGTCTTTTAGATGTCTACCTGAAATAAGTTTTGGTGTAAATCTGTGGTCGTAAACCAAAATAATTTTGCTACAAGCCAGTGATGCTGATAGCTTTTTGATTTAGTGTCTCCTGGGACGCACATATTTGTGGGAAAACTTAGAGCTGTCTAACTCCTACCTTGTAACCTATCCTGCGTAATTTGTTTCTAAGAAACTATTGTTGAAATGGTGGCGGAAGGAAAAAGAAAAACACTGGGATGCATGGATATGATTTTACTTTTAGATTTTTATGCATCAGGGACGCAGGACGTGTACTTATCAGCATCACTGCAAGCTGATAGAAATTCAGTTGCATCATCATCATCATCATCATTATCCATGGAATGAAATGTCCATTTGATCTCATCCATCATTTGTCCATTTTGTCATTATTAACTCTTGGACATTTAATCCAAACTTCATTTTTCCTCTTTCCGGCTATTTTTCCCAATTGGAGATATTTTATCCGCACTGTGATATTTTTATTTATTTTTTTTTTTTATCCCTTCATGTTTAACTTGTTGACCTCAGATCCAAATTTGCACTGAAGTGAACAAATACAAATCCATCCTCCGATATTTTTTTTTTTTTTTTCTGTATGGATCGTCTTTTTAGGCCTTTAATATTCTTTCTATGTGTGTCCAGTGTGTGTTTTGTGTTGCGAACAGTCCTGTGTGTGGGTTTGTGTCTGCGAACAGTCGTGTATGTGTGTGGTTTGTGTCTGCGAACAGTCGTGTATGTGTGTGGGTGTCTGCGAACAGTCGTGTATGTGTGTGGGTTTGTGTCTGCGAACAGTCGTGTATGTGTGTGGGTTTGTGTCTGCGAACAGTGTATGTGTGGTTTGTGTCTGCGAACAGTCCGTGTATGTGTGTGGGTTTGTGTCTGCGAACAGTCGTGTGTGCGTGTGTTGCGAACAGTCCGTGTGTGTGTGTGTGTGTGTGTGTGTGTGTGTGTGTGTGTGTGTGTGTGTGTGTGTGTGTGTGTGTGTGTGTATCTTCAGATGATTCAGTGTGTATATGTGTCTGCGAACAGTCCAGTTGTGTGTGTGTATATATATATATATATATATATATATATATATATATATATATATATATATATATATTGTGTGTGCGTGTTTTCTCCAGAGCTGTAGCCTCTTCTCCCTTCCTTTTGGGATATCTCAAGGACATTTTTCTATTATGACAGGCTAATTTAATGTCGACACTGTGTGTATCCGTACACACACACACACACACACACATTGCAGGGCAGCGTAATGGTTACCATCACGGAAAAATGTAATTAGTAAACAGTTCAAATTTCAGTTGTAGTTGATTCTATTCTCTTAGAACTAACACCCTTAAGAAAGGCATGAATCTATCTCTCCCTTTTATTAAAAACTAGAAGTGGCTAAACGGCTGATGGTAGGTGTAGCGCCCCACCTCAGATGCCAAAAACAATCTCCTTGGTCTAGCGCTAGTGAAAGGGGATAGACTCCCTCGCTGCTGGCTGATACCAACTTTAAGCCACCCTGATGACTTAACTTTACTTACTTGAATAGAATGAGTTTTGGGGTGATAGAGAACTTTAAAATATCCCATTGGGTAAAAAAAAAAATATGAAGAAAATTTTATTTCTCTGAATCTTTGAGATAAGGCTTGATGATTAGTATTATCTGCGTTATTTGATCTATTGTCCTCATCTTCATTGTTATCTGTACAACGTTTCGGCCGATGGGCTCTTCGGCCTTCTTCAGGTATTTCTTTTCGTAATCGGAGACCTT
Organism: Doryteuthis pealeii; assembly: GCA_023376005.1. NCBI lineage: Eukaryota > Metazoa > Mollusca > Cephalopoda > Myopsida > Loliginidae > Doryteuthis > Doryteuthis pealeii. Next base: position 40,786,333 of record CM042174.1, on the reverse strand, counting down.
CTTTCTCGTAATCGGGAACCAACATGGAACTTTGAACCTAACCCTTTATTCAGTCAATAGGGGTATCCTGTTCTCATTCCGCTAACCATAACTCTGGTAGAGGCGTTAAGCTGTGTTAATTATTATTCTAAGAAAAACAGTCATGGGGGAAATTTGCTGGGCAGAGTTAAATTTCCAAATTTATTACACCAAAGAAAAATATCATTCATAAAAAAAAAATAAATATTAAAAACATATTACAGCTCATAATTCATTACATGTTATTTGACTGTTTTTATACAATACAGTGATATCTATTAATAATGGAGATTCGCTTCCGGTTTTTGTCTGTAACAAAAACTACGTCACTGCTTACGTCATATTACCCAAAATCATCATAACATAGAATAAGTAAACTCAAAATTTGAACATGCAACATTAGACAGTCCTCCTTGTTTTTTAAAACAAATTTTAATAAATACATGACTGGTATTATATATCTATATATAGTTTGCTTTATCTTAATACATATTTAAAGTTTACATTTCAAATTGTTTTATCTTTTAATCCTTTAATGAATTTGATGATTTTACTTACTTAGGGTACAAACTCGCTGACATTGAATTTTTTACTCCCACCCATCAGGCAATATGTTTCAAAAATCTATTTTTACATCACCCGGAGAGTTTTTTTATTTTGCTAGTTTCTTTAATATAATAATGACATTTATTGCGTACAGTGCTCAGGTGCACCACCACTCCTCAAAGTCTCATGTATAGTACATATAAGGTTATTTCCTATAAATCTAACCTAAACAAAGGGGAACCACTCGTGACTGATAAATTATTGATCTACTAGGAAAAAAGAAAACAGGGTTAGGGTTTAAGGTTAGTTTAATGGGAAAATAAATAATGTATTAGTCAAGAGTGATTCCCCTTTGTTTATGTTAGACTTATAGGAAATAACCACATATAATTATTATTATTATAATTACTAATGTCAGGAACATGAATAGTGTACAGTAATATTTTTTTAAATGAATTAAATTGATTATTTAAGGTCAAATTTTTGTCCAAGTCAAAAAGTAGTAACATAGTAAAAAAAGCAAAATAATATTATGCATGTAATTTATTTTTAATACATTTTAAACTATTTTATTAGTCAATTTTGATCGAATATATAGTAAACATGACCGTAAACACTGCCAAAGTTGCCTTTAAAATCCGTATTTTACAAAATAAATTTAACCCCCCGATTGAGGGAAAAAAAAAAAAAAATTACCAATAAATTATTTTTAAGAAATTTTCAGTGTTGATTTATCAATGAATGAATTTTATAATGCACAGTTATTTTATTTTAAAACTTTCTGATTTAATTGGGTATTATTGTTCTGGTAAATATATAAAATTCATTTAAAATATGAAATGCCTAATTTTAAGTTTCAAATTTCATATTTTGAGATTTTAAAAACATATTTATTTAATAACTACTTTAGTTTATTATCATTATCTAATAATTTTTGTAGAAAACTCTATTGAAAATTTAGCCCTCCCCTTTAAACAGAACAAATATTGATGTATAATTTTTTTTCTCAAAAAGAGTAAAAAAAATTTTTTTAAATCTTCAAAAATTTTTTTTATTTTTTATTTTACATTTTATTTTCCGATTTTCGGTCTTTTTTTTTCTACCAGGATAGCTCTCTTGTGTGTGGAGGGGGATATCAGGCATAGTGTTGGTGGATTACAGGAAGCACGGAGGCTTTAAAAGATGCAGTGTTTCAGCAGCCTACAATGGATGCAGGCAGTTTTTCTTATTCAAAAAAATTACCGTGTTTTTGGGTGCGGAGTTGGAACGGATTTCATTTCAGTTTATTTCAATGGGGTAAATTGATTTGATATAAGAGGAAATTGAATTACTAACGGAACGAATTAAACTCGTAAGTCAAGGTACTTACTATATTTTCATTAAGTAATTTTAAAAATTAAACTAAGGGACATAACCTAAGAAATATAGCTGAATAGTTACCTCCCTTCCTATTTTTCCTTTTCATTTTATCACAGTGTTTTAAGTTTGATATAAGGAGATATATATATATATATATATATATATATATATATATATATATATATAAACTTCAGGAGTACAAGGACTATATAGTCTTCTGACACTGCGCAAATGATATACATGAAACTTTGAGTTGTACTGCACCTGAGCACTGTACGCAATAAATTTCCCACTCATCATATATATATATATATATATATATATATATATGATGAGTGGGAAATTTATTGCGTACAGTGCTCAGGTGCAGTACAACTCAAAGTTTCATGTATATCATTTGCGCAGTGTCAGAAGACTATATAGTCCTTGTACTCCTGAAGTTACATTACAGCGCCTCCTGTAACTGAAGTCCAATGGTTGAAAAACATTTTCGACCACAGATGTCGCATGTGAAAGCTGTTCCTGAAGATGATAATGTGCTGATGCTTTGTTGCCGGTACTTTCTTCTGGCCCTCTTGGCTTCATAGTATAATGTACTAATGTCGGGAAAATGAACAGCGTACAGTTATAATATACATGTATGTGTTGAAAGTAAAAATAAACAAAGGAAAGAAAATACTGAATGGATAAAATAGATTTTATTTTACTAACACGTGTTTCGGCCAGGAGTTAGTGCATGCATAACATGTATTCTATTTATTGTGACGGAGAACAAGAAGGGAAAGGGAACAAGACATTGTCTTGCCTGCTGGGATTGAACTCGTGTCCTCCCACATGCAAAAACAAATGCGATTTGGCACTGGACGGACGAGTTCAACGATGTTTGGGTAAATATGTCCGTAAATAACAAGTGAGTTGAGCGCTGGGCGTCAGCAGCAGCAGAAGCAGTTGACGACGAAAGCGCTTTGCAAACGACCCAGTAAAGAAATGGATTTTAGTCCAACAGAAACAAAACTAAATAGGAATTGCGATTTTGAACTGTTAAAGATTATTTCGACTATGACGACGGATTTTCCAGCTGCTAGACGAAGACGAAGAATGTGTTGACCAAAAGAAAGTTGGCTTGTGAGAAAACGGTGAACTCGCTTGTTTTTGGTCCCCCCCCTCAACAGGAACTTCCTGATTCGAATATTCTTTTTCCCCCCTTCTATATTTATTATTTTAAATATAAAAGAAAATAATAATAATAGAAAACTACAAAATCTTTAAGTACACGAAGAATAACGGCCTTTGTCAGAGTAAAATGATTGAAATAAAATTGGTCAAACTGACAAAAAAATGCTAAAACTTTAATATTTTTCACAAATGCTAACAACAATAACATGAAATAACTAAATCAAATTCAATATTGAAATTACAGTGAAATTCTAATGTCAGATACAATACAAGTCAAAAAAAAAAAAAAATCGTCTGTTGGTTTGTTTACAAATAATCAGAAGTGGATGCTAGCGGTGAAAAGCAAAAGTGACTTTTCCATTTACTGGAGACTCAATCCGATTTTTGCTTAATTATTTAATTATATCATTCAATCAGTAAAAAACCAATAACTAAACTTTGTGTGTTTCTTAATCATAAACATATTAAGGTGTATGAGAGATTTCTAATTTGACATTTCTTTTCTGAGTTATGACACTCCTTTTCATATATGTTGAAAGGAAAAATAAACAAAGGAAAGAAAATGCTGAATGGATAAAATAGATTTATTTTACTAACACGTGTTTCAGCCAGAAGTTTTTTCATGTACACATGTATTCTATTTATTATTATTTTATTTTAAATATAAAATAATAATAACAGTAAACTATAAAATCTATAAGTATACAAAGAATAACGGCCTTCGTCAGAATAAAATGTTTGAAATATCAATGGATCTGCAAGACTAACTTTAAAAAAAAAGAAAAGCCCCCTCTACCCAGCCAAACTGTCTATCTTTTAGCCAAAGCCCCCCCCCCCCCCCCCCCCCCCCGTCTCTATTTCTTAGACTACCACCATCTCTCTCCCCCCCCTCTTCTCTCCCTCTCTCTCTCTCTCTCTCTCTCTCTCTCTCTCTCTCTCTTCTCTCTCTCTCTCTCTCTTCTCTCTCTCTCTCTTCTCTCTCTCTCTCTCTCCTCTCTCTCTCTCTCTCTCTCTCTCTCTCTCTCTCTCTCTCTCTCTCTCTCTCTCTTCTCTCTCTCTCTCTCTCTCTCTCTCTCTCTCTCTCTCTCTCTCTCTCTCTCTCTCTCTCTCTCTCTCTCTCTCTCTCTCTCTCTCTCTCTCTCTCTCTCTCTCTCTCTCTCTTCTCTCTCTCTCTCTTCCTCTTCTCTCTCTCTCTCTTCTCTCTCTTCTCTCTCTCTCTCTCTCTCTCTCTCTCTTCTCTCTCTCTCTCTCTCTCTCTCTCTCTTCCTCTCTCTCTCTCTTCTCTCTCTCTCTCTCTCTCTCTCTCTCTCTCTCTCTCTCTCTCTTCTCTCTCCTCTCTCTCTCTCTCTCTCTCTCTCTCTCTTCCTCTCTCTCTCTCTCTCTCTCTCTCTCTCTCTCCTCTCTCTCTTCCTCTCTCTCTCTCTTCCTCTCTCTCTCTTCCCGTCTCTCTCTCTTCCCTCTCTTCTCCCCCTCTCTCTTCAGAATAAAATGTTTGAAATATCGAGTGGTCAAAATACAGAGAATTTTTTATTTATTTATTTATTTTTTTGTTATGTGTGCATTTGCATCGGGTATATTTTTGTTGAATTACAGGAAGCATAGAGGTTTTTTATCGATGCAGTTTTTCAGCAGCCAATAACGGATGCAGGCAGTTTACTCCATGCCTCATCAAAGGTTCATGTATTGTAGATAAAATAATCTACTAATGTCAGGAAAATAAACAGCGTACAGTCATTATACCTGTGTGTGTATGTGTATGTAGGGGGTTATCAGGTACAGTGTTGTCAAATTACAGGAAGGATGGAGGCTTTGAAAGATGCAGTGTTTCGGCAGCCAAGAATTGATGCAGGCAGTTTATTCCATGCCTCAGCAACTTAGAGTGTGAAAAAAAAATGTTTCCAAAAATCATGTGAGCTATACTATTTTCTGATTTTGTAGGTATGCCCACATGTGTTACCTGTTAGGGTCCCATTTATGGGTTAAACAGAATAAAATGTGTTTATAACAAAAAATTGAGTATCCATTAAGAATGAATTTATTTCAAAATTTTTCAGCATTAAATGACCCACTGAGGTTGATATGCTGTAAAACAAAACAACAGCAACCTTGAGCACCTTTTTGATCTCCATCTTACGTACGTGGGCATGCCTACAAAGTCAGAAAACAGTTCTGCTCACATGACTTTCGGAAACATTTTTTCATGCTCAGAATTGCGTAGGCATGGAATAAGCTGCCCACATCTGTTGTAGGCTGCCGAAACATTGAATCTTTCAATGCCTCCATGCTTCCTGTAGTCTGCCGACACTATACCTGATGCCCCTCTCCACACACAGATACATGCATATTACTACTGTAAACTAAAGTCAGAAAACAGCACTGCTCACGTGACTTTTGGAAACATTTTTTTCAGGCTCAGAATTGCGGAGACATGGAATAAACTGCCCGCGTCTGTTGTAGGCTGCCGAAGCACTGAATCTTTCAAAGCCTCCATGCTTCCGCTGACACTATACCTGATGTCACTCTCCACATACATATGCACACACGCACACACATACATGCATATTACTACTGTAAACTGTTCATGTTCCTGACACTACATCATTCTGTGTACTTGATATGAGACTTTGATGAGTTGTGGTGCACCTGAGCACTGTACAAAATAACATTTTCATTATTATTAAAACAAAACAAAACAAACTTATGTGTTAGACACATAGAAATCAAATGGGTGCTGAAGATTCTGATGGTCAGTTTTTGGCTTAATTTCAAATTACGACTAATTAGAACCAATTAAAATGGAATTTTTTTCAAACAGAACTCAATCCTAGAACTAAGGAATATTTTAGTATAACTTTCATGCCATTAAACTAAACGGTAAAAAAGCCTTTAGGTGACAAATATTGATTTGCTCAGCTTTAGTAAAATAATAATTATATATATATATATATATATATATAATATATATATATATATATATATATATAATGTCATCGGTATGCCCTAAAGTCGGTATCAGCCAATCAGCGAGGGAGTCTATCCCCTTTTCACTAGCACTAGATGAAGGAGATTGTTTTTGCATCTGAGTTGGAGCGCCACACCTACCATCAGCACCTTACTTTACCGCACAAATTCCCCCCAACATGCAATGTACAACTTACAACCAAGCATATTCTTCTAAATTGTAACAGACTGAGAGACATCTTTAAGAACACAAACTCTGAAAACATTTTAAATTTTACAAAAAAAAAAGCAACCTTTTCAACAAAATATAACAGAACATAACCAATTATCTCCATAGAACCACTACTTTAAAGACTGAAATCCAAAATAACTTTTTTGGCATTAAATGACCCACAGAGGTTGATATGCCATTAAACAGAACTCAAACAAATTCGCTGTGCTACTCATATGCTGAGTTGGTGAGGGCTGGTATCGAACTAGGAACTTTGTGGTTTCTAGCCGAACACTCTACCAACTGAGCTAGCCTGGCCCTATAAAATGATCTATCTATCTATCTATCTATCTATCTATCTATAAAGGGCAGTTATGTGTATATCCAGAGGAGACTTCAAAAATAAATCAATTATCAATGTAAATATATATACACATTAAATATCAACAGGGCTTGGTTTTTGAGCAAAAATAATAGAGATATGATGTATATTCGTGAAGATAATTAAAAAAAATAAAATTAAAATGATGACACCATGGAATTTTTTGTTTTCTGCATTTAATAATTTAAATAGGAGACATTAATTTTTCTTTTCAGAATGTATGGATCAACACAAGATTTTTTTATTTTTTTTATTTTTTATTTTTTTTTTTACAAAGGTATTTCAGTGGGGCATCCAACTTGCAATTCAACAATAATGGATCTGCGAGACTATCTCTCCCCAATACCTCTACCCAGGTGACGCCGGGTAGCCACTTCTAGTAATATAATAAAACAGATATTGTAAAAAAAAAATGTAGATAAAAGTATTAAGATTGTTTTCTAATTCATTTGATGACAAAAAGAGTGACTAAAAAAAATAAGATATAATAATATATTCATATATAAAGGGCAGTTGAGTGTGTGTATGTATGTCCGGGTGAAACTAAGAAAATAAAACGAAAGTGAATATATATACACATTCACTATCACCAGATCTTGCTTTTTGAGCAGAAATAATGAATATATTCATGAAGATAATTAAAAGATAAAATTTAAATGATAACAGCATGGACATTTTTTCTTTTGAATTCAATATTTGAAATAGGAGACACTGATTTTTCTTTTCTGATTGGCTGGATCAATGCTGGATCTTTTTTTTTTTACGTAGGGATTTTAATGAGGCATCCTGTGAGGATCCAACCTCACAACTCTGTAATAATGGATCTGCAAGACTAACTTGAAAAAAAAAAAAGAAAATCCCCCTCTACCCAGCCAAACTCCCCATCTCCTTAACCACCAGCATCTCTTAACCAAAACCCTCCTGTGTCTATCTTAGCCCCCCCTCCGTCTCTATTTCTTAGACACCCACCATCTCTCTCTTCCTCTCTCTCTTCCTCTCTCTCTCCTCTCTCTCTTCCTTCTCTCTTCCTCTCTCTCTTCCTCTCTCTCTCTTCTTCTCTCTTTCCCCTCTCTCTTCCCTCTCTCTCTCTTCCCCTCTCTCTCTCTCTCTCTCTCTTCCCCTCTCTCTCCTCTCTTCCCCTCTCTCTCTCTCTCTTCCTCATCTCTCTCTCTCCCCTCTATCTCTCCTCTTCCCCTCTATCTCTCTCTCTTCCCCTCTATCTCTCTCTCTCTCTCTTCACCTCTCTCTCTCTCTTTCACCTCTCTCTCTTCTTCTCTCTCTCTCTCTTCACCTCTCTCTCTCTCTCTTCCTTCACCTCTCTCTCTCCCCCTTCACACCCTTTCTATTTACCTGTTTTGTATTTTTATCAATTTTCTCAAATGCAAAATCCTTGCCATACAAAATACAATAAACAACAAAATAACCCCCCCCCCTTGGGCCACCACCATTGCCACCGCCACCGCCACCACCTCTGTCACGTCTCTCTCTCTCTCTCTCTCTGTCACACGGTCTTAGCAGAGTCATTGTGGTTGCCATGGTGATGCGTTCGTTTCATGGCATTACATATACTTGTTTGTTTTTCCATATTTAGACTTTGCATTTAAAACGTTTTTTTTTTTACCTTGTGTGCAACTCCTGTTGGTCAAATCGGAACGGAGGAGGGAGAGAGGGAGGGGCTTTTTCTTTTTCTTCTTTCTTTTCTTTCTTTCAGCATTTAAATAATTGAAATAGAACTAGACCACCACTACGAAGAAAAAGAAAGAAAGAAAGAAAGAAAGACCTCTTGGGCTGGACAATGAGATTGTCTACATATCATCATCATCGTTGTTGTTGTTGTTCATTCCGTGGAAGGGACACGTATCCTCTCCCTTNCCAGAAGAGATGCGCATCCACCTAGAAACCACAATTTTAGCTAACCTAGCTTTAAACCAAACCAACCCAACTCTAACCCTAAGTCTAAACTAGTCTCATTCTTACCCTAACCCTAGCTCTAAAACTACATCTTAACCCTAGCTTAAAATAACCCAACCTTTTATCACTTTGAACTGATTATTTATAACCAGAGAAATTCAAAGATCTAATTTTAAAGGGATGCTCTGAAATCAATGCTCTTATTATTTTCCAGGGTCAGTTTAGCTCTGTCATCCCTAATAGTTCGCACTCCCTAGTGTCATCATCAGGGTTAGCGGTGGGAGTAAGTAGAGGAGAAAACGCACAGAAATATAATGAAAGATTATGGGAATGGGTAAAGGAGAATTGTTGGGAAATGAGTTAGAGACATTTTAGGAAGTGACTGCTATATTCAAAATCAACATATTAAAAAATTAAAAATTGGCCAGAAAACTAGAAAAGATTGAAAATAACTTGTCGGATATGAAATGTCCGTCTTGTTCAACACAATATTCCTGGATCAGTGGACCTGGGAGTAATGGCGATGAAGGGGTACTCCATACTCCCAGAGCAGTGTTTTTAGTGTTGGTTGGTTAGTTTGTTGGGTTTTACGGCATTTCAACACATTGGTTCATTTTATGCTGTAGACATTTTGTTTTATTCATTCTTGATGGGTACTCAATTTGTTTTAACTCATGTTTTTCTATTTAACCCATAGATGGGACCTAACAGGTACTACCACTCTCTGGTCAGAATGGACCTGAGAGCAATGGTTGATGAAGGGGTGCTCCACATTCTCCAGAGCTCCAGATTGGAACTTCCCATCAGAATTTAATGTCATCCTCAGAACCTGAAGACCTCAGCCACTGCCTTCTAACACATATATGATAAAAAGGGTTAGGGTTTGCCATAAAGGCAGTAGGGTTAGGACAATCATATAGGTGCTAGGGTTTGACAGGACCAGCCAATTGGTCAGAAGGGGCCTCTCCAACGCCCGTCTGGCCTAAGTAAGAGCCAAAGTGGAGACTGGATTGAGAAATTCAAGAATTTCATAGCTTGGTTAAAAAAAAAACAAAAAAAAAAAAAAAAACAAGCATCGGAACTAAATTAGGGATAAGGAATGTCCGCAACTAAAATGGACACAGGCAAATTCCCATCGAATGAGAACGTCCACTTTAGAATGTTCAAGAATTTGCTGAATTGATTTTAATTTATAGAAAGGAAATAAATGATAAAAAAAGAAATTTAAAAAAAGGAAAAACGGGGGGGGGGGAGAAGAGAAAAATGAAAGAAGAAAAATGAAAGAAAAAAAAAGAAAAATGAAAAAGGAAAGAGGAAAAAAGAAAGAGGAAAAAGAAAAATGAAAGAGAAAAAGAAAAAGAAAATGAAAAGAAAAAAAAGAAAAAATGAAAGAGAAAAAAGAAAAAGAAAGAGAAAAGAAAAATGAAGAGAAAATAAGAGAAATAAAGAAAAAAAAATGAAAGAGGAAAATAAAGAAAAAAAGAAGAAAAAAGAAAAGAAAAGAAGAAAAAAGAAAGAAAAGAAGAAAAAGAAAGAAGAAAAAATGAAGAAAATTCATTTCTAATAATAACCCAACTTCTATGTCTGATCCTGGTTTGCACAAAGCAAACGGATGAAACCCAAAGCATTTTGTTTGTTTTTTAAGCTGAAAGTAATACAGGAAATGTTGATGAACAATTAGGATGGATGCAGGTTAAGACATGATCAATCTCGAATGGGGGTCACTTCATTGAAGACGGAAGCGGGGGGGTTATGATGTTGAAAAACCCAAAATCCTAATAAACTAAAGAACATCACTGATGAGGCATCCAACTTCTTTGAGATGGATTTTGAAAAACTATTCACACTAATCGCAACAGGTGTAAAACATTAGTCAAAATAAAAAAAATTAAAAAAATGTTTCTGCTGATTAGGGGCTGAATCATTTTGAATTTCATAATTTCATAATTTCATGCCCAAAAGAATATATTGTTTATTATATTATTCAGACTATTGTCCTCATCGTCATTGTTTGTCTGTACAACATTTCAGCCGATGTGCCTCCGGCCTTCTTCAGGTATTTCTCAGGAACCTTCTTGTCATAGTCCGAATAATACAAATACTAATCATCCAAGCCTCATCTCAAAAATTCAGACAAATAGTATATTAATTTTGTTGTGCTCAACAGATAATTCTTGTCTGACGAGTTTTTTTTTTTTCCTCTCTCTTCTCAATCGTTTCTAATTGTCTGGTCATCTTTTTAAATATTCAGATGGAATTGGTGTATGAATCCAAAGGTTTTAACACAAGTACTTTCTGCACTATGAGTGCCATCATCAGATGTGGAACTGGTGAAAAGTTTCCATTGTTTCTTTTTAAAATAATCGTGTTAAAACCTTTGGTAGATTGTTACGTTCCCCGCAACTCATAGAACATTTTAGAACATTCTGATAGACGTGATGACGTTGGAGAGGGGGGGGAGTCCACAGAACTTGACCTCAAAAACTGCTTACCCATGCCTGTAGTGACCTAAAAAAGAGGAAGGTACGAAATAACGCCTGATACTACCTCACTGATTGCCTACGTCGGCAAAACGTATGGATACAGGTTAGAGGAAGGGCAAAAGGGTCACTGTTCGTCAGACTTGGTCAGAATATATCAGATGGCCGACCAGTGACACCTCGTGGGGGAAGGGAAGACGAAGAATGTCTCCCGAAACAAAATTACCAAAATGAAAAAATGCCGGATAAAGGAATGACCACAGAACAACAACTAACCACGGAAAGGACTTAACCATGGAAAATGACCCACTCATATACCAACAAGATAAGTGTAACTTCTTCATATATGCCTTATATATATATATATATATATATAAATTATATATATATAGACTTTGAATGAGCATTTTCCACCAACGAACACTGAAAGACTCTAGCCTATTCGGCGGCCGCATTTACATTCCAAAGGATTTAAACATTGAAGTAAATATTATGTGTTAAAATATACACGTTTTGTTGTCGTTATTGCTATATTTCTTATGTGCATGCCTTTTAATCCCTCCGTGTCTCTGGTGGAAACGCGCGTACGGCGTCGGCGATAGGTGTATGTAACAGGATTCATACACCAATTCCACCGGATAAAAAAAAAAAAAGGCCAGACATTTAGAATGAATGAAGGAGAGGGACATGAAAAATGAAAGACAAATGTGTAATATGGGAAGAGAAAGAAAAAAATGAATTAAGGAATGAACATATGAATGAATAAATGATTGAAGAAGAAAGAAAGAAATGACTGAATGAATGAAGGAAGGTGAGAGATGTGAAAAATAATGAAAAAAGACAAATGAGTAATTGGGAAAGAAAGAAGAAAGGAATGAACATACAAATGAATAAACGAATGAAAAGAAAAAAAATGAAAGAATGTACAATAAAAAGAAAAAAAATGAAAAGATTAAGGAATGAACAACGAATGAAAAAGAAAAAAAATGAAGAAGAAAAATGTACTATGAGGAAAAGAAGAAGAAAGAATGAATAAATGAATGAATGAAAGAGAGATATCAAAATGAAAGAAAAATGTGCAATAGGGAAAATGAATAAATGAATGAAAAAGAAAAATGAAAAGAAGAAAAATGTACTATGAGGAAAAGAAAGGAATGAATGAAGGAAGGTGAGGGATGTGAAAAATGAAAAAAAGAAAAAGTTTAAAATGGGGGAAAGAAAAAAAGAAGAATTCGAAGGGAACAATTTATTTTGGATCTTGGTAGCGGAATCGATATGGTAAAGGTGAGAGGAAGAATTCTGGAATTTCTTGGAGAGATTTTACTTAGAGTAATAAAACAAGAATATTGCTTTTACAACAAGTTTTAATCAACCAAGATAATGGAAATAAGAATATTTTTAACAGCCATTTATTTTATTCATCAAAGATGGGGGGGGGGGGGGGTCTTTTTATTTTATCATGGTTTATTATTTTGTTGCTTCTACTTAAGTCTTCTTTTGTGGGGGGGATGGAGATATATATATATATATATATATATTATATATATATATATATAACATACCACACACAATATAATATAATATAATGGAAATGAATAGGAAAAGTATTTGTATACGAAGGTATTCAATGCTAAAATTACAGAGCAGTTTTTGAAAATCAAAGGTTAAATATTATGAGGGTTGTTTGTTTTACGGCATATCAACATCAGTGGGTCATTTAATGCGATAAAGTTGTGAAATAAATTCATTCTTAATGCATAATACATTTTGTTTATAAACTCATGTTTTTCTATTTAACCCATAGATGGGACCCTAACAGGTACTACCACTCCGGGTCAGAGTGGACCAGGGGCAATGGTGATGAAGGGGTGCTCCACATTCCCCAAACCTCCGAACTGGAACCTCACCATCAGATAGAGTTTAACATTATACCCAAGAGGACATGTAGACCCTCAGCCACCGCCTTCTAGCACCATACGATAAGAATTGGGGTTGACATAAGGGCAATAGGGTTGGGAAAAATCACATAGGTGCTAGGGTTGACGGTGGCCAGCCGATTGATTGGACGGGCCTCTCCGACCGCTCGTCTAGCCAAGAAAAGCTTAAAGTGGAATATTGCAAGTCATGGACTGCTCATCCACCTAGGTTCTATCCTTAAGCATCATGGGTCGCCACCACAGCCAACAGATGGTCCCATTGGGAAAGTCTTACCCCTCTGCTGATCATAATACATGACTGGTATTATATATCTATATATAGTTTGTTTATTTTAATACATATTTAAAGTCTACATTTCAAATTGTTTTATTTTTTAATCCTTTAATGAATTTGATGATTTTACTTACTTAGGGTACAAACTCGCTGACATTGAATTGTTTACTCCCACCCCTAAGGCAATATGTTTCAAAATCTATTTTTACATTGCCTGGAGGCCGTTTTTTTATTTTGCTAGTAAGGATAATTTTGGTATGTACATGTCGAGTTATAACTAAAAAAGAGATGTTATTCAGATTCAAAATCTTGCATACATCTTAATATCCTTATAACTAAGAAACACACCAATTTAGTTATTGATTTTTACTGATTAAGTGATATAATTTGATTTCAAGATTTTAAACAGCCATTTATTTTACTTATCAACCAACAAAGTTTTTTTTTGTTGTTTTTTTTTATCATGGTTTATCTTTTTGCTGCTTCTACCTTAAGTCTTGTCTGATGGGGGAAACACACACATATATATATATATATATATATATCAGTCATCCACAGACATGTGTTTCAACGTTTACGTTTATCAGTGTGGCTTGACATTTTTAACAGCTACCTCTAACCGGGTTCGAAACCCGACAGAATTTCATCTGCCAAGCTCCTTACTTTATGGCTATCGGGAACTGTCAGTCAGAGGGTGAACAATTAATACATACTTACAGGATGTATGTTTTTACAATCACCAGAGATCTCAAGTCTGTAAACAACAGGCTAAATGGTGAAAGTTAACTAATGTCTCCCCTACAGTATTTTACCAGGAAAATAACAGCTCTTTTCTGAGTTATAACTCAACACATCCTTTTATTATATATTATATATATATATATATATATATAATATAAGGATGATTTTGGTATGTATGTGTCGAGTTGTCATAAAAAGAAGATGTTATAAGATTCGAAATCTTGCATATACCTTAATATCCTTATAACTAAGAACACACCAAATTTAGTTTGGTAAAATTAATTTCACCTGTTATCCTCTTGCAAAACATCTGGTTAAAAATGAAACCGGCCAAATCATCCAAGATGTAATGCAAAAATGGGAATCCGCTAGATTATTTGATGTTGCTTATCCACCAAATATCTGAGTGTGTTATTTTATGTCAAAGATTTTGTTTTATGTTTTTTGATGGGTATTAAAAAAAAAAAAATTTTTTTTTTTCAAACTCAATTTTTTTTTATTTCTCTGAATGTTTGAGATGAGGCTTGAAGATTAGTATTATCTGCGTTATTCGGACTATTGTCCCCATCTTCATTGTTATTTGTACCTTCTTCAGGTATTTCTTGTCGGACTCGGAACCTTTTTTTTTCGAACTCGGGAACCTTCTTTTCGAACTCGGGAGCAATTTTTTTTAACACATCTTTTCTTAAACTCATTTTTTCTATTCACCCATAGATGGGACACTAACAGGTACTACACAGTTTGAGTCAGAGTGCACTTAGGAATAATAGCAATGAAGGGTACTCCACACAACTCAGAATTTACCACTAGATACAGTTTAACTTCATACCCAGGACAATAAGACCCTCAGTCACTGCCTTCTAGCATAAAGGTTGAGGACTTGCCATTAGGTCAATAGGCTTGGGACTGTAAGTTTCAAAGTTAATTAATGAACATACAATTCCGACACGTTATGAGACAAAACATTTAATATATATAACAGCACATGAAAACGATAAGATACATAATGTACAGGAGAATAGAACATGTAAATACATATACATAATTTAGTTATAAACAAGATACCCAAATGTACGTAAGATAATAATAGGTTACAGACATGGAACTAAAGGATAGCCCATGCTGTATAAAGGACTTACAGTAATGTAAGAGAGGGGAAAAGCCCACCGAGGATGGGGGTAGATAGACTATCCATAGCAGTTCTTGAGAAGATCCAGCTAAAAAAAGGAAGACAAGTTCCAATGAACGCGCTTAACTACCAGAGGTCCCCTAGTGGGAACAAACAGCAACACAGCGAGAAGATAACTCTTCCGGCAAAGGGAAGATAATCCCCACAGGACAATTATATAAAGTGAGGGCTTGATGTGACCAGCTTAATTAATTGGAGTGACCTCTCACAGGATTCCATACTTAAGCATCACGGGTTGCCACAGGTGCCATTGGCAGATTTTACTTCTCTGCAGAGGTGCAGTCGGTGTTTTACAGCCCCAGCCAATGCTGGTTTTCCAAGGGTAGTAGTGCTATGCAAAATGCAAACAGTCTCACTCAGGATTTGAATTCAGATTGTCTTGTCTATTTCCTACGATGGTAAACCTTTATGCAACGAGCACCTCCATTTAATTATATATCTACTTAGCTTGGTTCATATAACACTAATCCTCTTGGAAGGTATGTATTCAAAAATCTCCCTCCAGTTTTGGGTAAATAAGAGAGACTAAGCTCTTTAACCTTGGTATAGCACTGGTTGGTTTATATTGATTTTAACGGCATATCAACCCATCCGGGGTTATGTCATGCCTACCAGTTATGATGTAATAACATTGTGTATTTATATATATATATATTATATATATACTTTTAGTACAATGTGTTAACATTGGGGGGTTATGTTGTATGGTATTGATTTGTTTCATGTCTATATTCTATTGTATAATTTTATTTCTCTCAAAAGGACAGAATACCTCCATGTTGTCATTTTCAAACAGATCTTTCATATTGTTTGCTTTAAAAAAACGTTTTCTGATGTGAGCAAAAAACATGCTATACATGAATAAGTGTTTAACTGTCAAGATAGTTGACATGTTTCACATTGTGGTTGTTGTTCTTCGCTTGAGATAATAGGAGTGCGTTAGTTTTGTATGACCAATGCATAATCAACACACAATGACTTGTTCCTTTCTAGACTTCCTTAAGTTGGTCTCCAGTCTCCCAAAGTGGGTTTGATTAGGAAGAGTTTATTTGTGGATGTTGTTATTCCAGTGTTGTTGCCATTTTGTATGAAAGATCTATTAATTTTAGGTTTTCAAGTCAGTATATGGTATCTTGAACTTGTTGGGGATCAAATCTAGAGCCGATTTGCTGCAGAGTCAGCTTTTTCATTCCCCCTTACACCTATGTGGCTTGGGATCCAGCATATCAGAATCTCCTTAGAGTTAGACATCAAGTCTACTCTATTCAAGAGTTTAGTGATGAGAGGATCTGCCAGTTTTTTTTTATTTCTTAATGATAGTAGGAGAGAGAGAGCGAGTCGAGAAGATGATCGTTAAGCAACTGGTCTAAGAGAAAGAATTCAAACCTGTTAACTGATTAAAAATTGACCTTGTGTCACATCTGCTTGTATGGAGGGGTTGGCAAAGGTCAAAAAGTGAGAGTCAAATTCACTAAAGAAATAAATGCAAGTCTACCTGTCTAGCTAAGTAGATCCTTCTCTATCGGATATTTTATGTGTGTAATATGAAGGGGGGGGGGCAGTTTATAATATGATTTTTTTTGGTTTCTTTCTGTTTGGTGCCTTGTGCTGTGCCAGTTATGTAATTCATTCAATGAAAGAAAAGAAAGAAAGAAAAAGAGAAAAAGAAGAAAGAAAGAAAAAGAGAAAAGAGAGAAAGGGAAGAGAAAAGAAGAAAGAGAAAGGAAGAGAAAGAGAAAAGGAAGGGAAGAGAAAAAAGAAAAAGAGAAGGAAGAGAAAAAGAAGAAAAAGAGAAGGGAAGAGAAAAGAAGAAAAAGAGAAAGGGAAGAGAAAAAGAAGAAAAAGAGAAAGGGAAGAGAAAAGAGAAAAAGAAAGGGAAGAGAAAAAGAAGAAAAAGAGAAGGGAAGAGAAAAGAAGAAAAAGAGAAAGGGAAGAGAAAAAAGAGAAAGGGAGAGAAAGAAAGAAGGGAAGGAAAAGAGAAGGAAGAAAAGAAGAAGGGAAGGAAAAGAAAGAGAAAGAAAGAAGGGAAGGAAAAGAAAGAGAAAGAAAGAGAGGAAGGAAGAGAAAAGAGAAGAAGAAGGGAAGGAAAAGAAGAAGAGGAAAGAAGAGGAAGGAAAAGAAAGAGAAAGAAAGAAAGGGAAGGAAGAGAAAGAGAAAGAAAGGGAAGGAAGGGAAAGAGAAAGAAAGGGAAGGAAGGGAAAGAGAAAGAAAGAGGGGAAGGAAAGAAAGAGAAAGAGGAAGGAAGAAAGAGAAAGAAAGGGAGGAAAAGAAAGAGAAAGAAAAGAAGGGAAGGAAAGAAAGAGAAAGAAAGGAAGGAAAAGAAAGAGAAAGAAGGAAGGAAAAGAAAGAACATTTTTAAAATAAAGAAAAAAGTTAAATGTTTAAAAGATAAAAAGGGTAATTTAAAGACTAAACTAAACTGAATATTAAAACAAATTCTGCCATTTATCCCCCCCACCCCCACTACCACCCCATACCCCACCAATATTCCCCACCCCACCCCCCAGAAGGCCAAATAGAATTTTTGTTTTTGTTTCTTCTTCATTTTCAACAGCTTCAGTTAAACATGTGTTTTTATTGGACAATTTCAAACTCCATTAAAACATGAAAAACAAAAGAGAAACATTTTTTTAAATAAAAAAAGATTAAAAATAAAAAAGAAAAAAAGAAGGAAATCCAAAGGCAACAAAACTGTGAGCATTTTCATCTTTTATTAAAAGCCAAAATCTTCTCTCTCTCTATGCTCCCCCCTCTCTCTCTGGTCTGTTTATATCTATGGCGACCCATCTCTTTCTCTCTCACTCCATATCTATGCCCCCCTCTCTATCTCTTTCTCTATTCATATCTATGCTCCCTCTCTATCCCGGTCTGTTTATATCTATGCACCCCTCTCTCAGTCTGTGTTATATCTACCTGCCCTTCTCTCTCTCTCTCTCTCTCTCATCATCGGAGCCGAGGAACAACAACAAACAAACAAAGGAGTAAACAAAATTATTTAGATTTTATAAAAAAAAGAGTAAAAGAAATTTTTTTAAAAATAAATAAATGAACGATAAATTAGAAGAGGAATTTATATGATGAAATTGCTTAAACCTTTAAAGCATTGATCATCATATCCTGGACATCGCAAGGTCTTGATTTTAAATACCTAACAACAAACCGGATGGGGGGGGGTTGGCGGGTTTGGGAGGGGGAATAGAGGGGGTGGGAGAGAGAAGACCCCGGATTCAGCCAAAATTTATTGCTGTTTTGGGTTTTTTTTCTTTTTACATTCACAATAAAAACAGGAATAGTTTCAGTTATTTTACTTTACAACAATTTATATTTTAAAAACAAGTTTTCTTCTTCCTTTTGTACTCGTTTTCGTACACCCCTTCTTTATAAGATTAGTCTATTAATTATTAAATAGTTCTTAAATTTTTTGTAATTCATTTTTTTATTTCTTTTTATGATATCTTTTTTAATCCTTTTTTGGATTGTTACACTCCAATTAAAAAAAACCCATACAACCCCTCTCGTACCCTCTCTGCTCTTTACCAATGGCCCCTCTCGTACCCCCTCTCTTTTTACGCTACCACTTTCCCGGGGTTTAAATCCCTTCCTCCTCTCTTCCTTACTGCCTATTTTCTGTTTTTTAGGTGGGGGTCCTTGCTATGATTGGATATACGAAACGAGTACAAAAGGAGAAAGAAACTTGTTTTTACAAATAAATTTTGTAAAGTAAAATAAACTGAACTATTTGCCTGTTTTTTGTGAATGTAAAAAGAAAAACAAAACCCCAAACAGCCAATAATTTGGCTGCATCGGGGGTGTCCTTCTCTCTCCTCCCCTCTATCCCCCTCCAGCCCCCGCCAACCCCCCTCCGCCATCCCCGGTTTTTGTTAGTAATTTAAATCAAGACCTGACCGATGTCCAGGATACTGATGAGTCAATCTTAAAGTTTTTAACAATTTCATCGATTAAATTCCTTCTCTCAATTTATCGTTCATTATTTTATTTTTAAAAAATTTTCTTTACCTTTTTTATATAAATCTAATAATTTTGTTACTCTTTGTTTGTTTTTGTTGTTGTTCCTTCGGCTCAATGAGAGAGAGAGAGAAGAGAGAGGGCAGTGATATAACACAGAACTGACGAGAGGGCTGCATAGATATAAACAGACCGGGATAGAGAGGGGAGCATAGATAAGAAATAGAGAAAGAGATAGAGGAGGGGATAAATAGGAGTGAGAGAGTAATAGAGATGGTCGCATTAGATATAAACAGACCAAGAGACGAGAGGAGGTAGGAGCATAGAGAGAGAGAGAGAGAGAGAGTGTTTGGCTTTTAATAAAAGATTGAAATTGCTCACAGTTTTTTGTTGCTCTTGGGATTTCCTTCTTTTTTATTTTTATTTTTAATCTTCTTTTTATTTAAAAAAAATGTTCCTTTTGTTTTTCATTGTTTTAATGAGGTTGAAATTTGCTCAATAAAAACACATTGTTAACTGAAGCTGTTGAAAATGATAGAGAAACAAAAACAAAAATTCTAGTTTGCCTTTGCGGCGGGTGGGTGGGGGGGCAATATTGGCGCAGGGATGGGTGGTGTGGGGTGGGATAATGCCAAATTTTGTTTAATAGTTCAGTTTAGTTTCAGTCTTTTAAATTACCCGTTTTATCTTAAACATTTAACTTTTTTCTTATTTAAAAAATCTTTCTTTCTTTCCTCTCTCTTTCCTTCTCGTTTCTTTCCTTCTTCCTTCTCTCTTCTTTCCTCTTTCTTTCTTCTCTTTTCCTTCCTCTTTTCTCTTCTTTCCTCCTTCTTTCTTTCTCTTTCCTTTCCTTTCCCTTTTTCTTTCTTCTTTCTTTCTTCCCTCTTCTTCTCTTTCTTTTCCTTCCCTTCTTTTCTTTCTCTTTCCTTCTCCTTCCTCTCTCTTTCCTTCCTTTCTTTCTTTCTCTTCTCTTCTTCTCTTTCTTTCTTCTCTCTTTCTTTCTCTTCCTTCTTTCTCTTCTCCTTCGTCTTTCTTTCCTTCATTTCCTTCCTCTCTATCTCTTCTTTCTTCCCTCCCTCTTTCTTTCTCTTTCTTTTCTTCCCTTCTTTCTTTTCCTTCTTTCTTTTTCTCTTCTCCTTCCCTTCTTCTTTGTCTCTTTCTTTTCCTTCCCTTCTTTCTTTCTCTTCCTTCTTCTTCTTTCTTATCCCTTTTCTCTTTCAATTCTCTTTCCTTCTCTTCCTTCTCTTTTTCTTCTTTTTCCTTCCTTCTTCTTTTCTTTCTTTTCTCTTCCCTTCTTTTTCTTCTTTTCTCTTTCCTTTCCTCTTCTTTTCTCTTCTCTTTCTCTTTCCTTCTTTCTCTTCCTTTCTTTTCTGCTTTCTTCTTCCTTTCTCTTTCTTCTTTCTTCCTTCTCTTTTTTCTTCCTTCTCTCTTCTCTTTTCTTTTTCCTCCTATTTCTTTTCTCCTCTCCGCCTCTTCTATCTTTCTCTTCTTTCTTCTCTTTCTTCTCTTCTTTCCTTCTCTTTCTTTTCATCTTTCATTGAATGAATTACATAACCTGGCAGCAGACAGGCACAAATAAAACAGAAGAAACCAAAAAAAAATAATATTTAACTGCCCCCCCCCTTCATATTTACACACATAAATATCCGATAGAGAAGGATCTCTTAGCTGGGGGGGAGACAGGTAGACTTGCATTTATTTCTTTAGTGGAATTTGACTCTCACTTTTTGACCTTGTGCAACCCCTCCATACAAGCAGGATGTGACACAAGGTCAATTTTTAATCAGTTTAACAGGTTTTGAATTCTTTCTCTTAGACCAGTTTGCTATAACGATCATCTTTCGGACTCGCTGTTCTCTCCTACTATCATTAAGACATAAAAAAAAAAAATGGCAGATCCCTCTATCACTAAACTCTTGAATAGGTAGACTGTGATGTCTAACTCTAAGGAGATTCTGATCTG
Source organism: Doryteuthis pealeii (assembly GCA_023376005.1). NCBI lineage: Eukaryota > Metazoa > Mollusca > Cephalopoda > Myopsida > Loliginidae > Doryteuthis > Doryteuthis pealeii. Next base: position 40,765,219 of record CM042174.1, on the reverse strand, counting down.
CTGGATCCCAAGCACATAGGTGTAAGGGGAATGAAAAAGCTGACTCTGGCATGCTAAATCGCTCTAGATTTTGATCCCCAACAAGTTCAAGATACATATCCGACTTGAAACCTCAAATTAATAGATTCTTTTCATACAAAATCACAACACTGGATAAAACATCCACAATAACTCTCATAATCAAACCCACTTTGGGAGACACATGGAGAACCAAACTTAAGGAAGTCTAAGAAAGGAAAAGTCCTTGTCGTGTTGATTATGCATTGGTCCATACAAAACTAACGCACTCCTATATACTCAAGCAGAACAACAACCACAATGTGAAACATGTCCAACTATCTTTGACAGTTAAACACTTATTCATGGAATGCATGTTTTTTGCTCACATCAGAAAAACGTTATTTTACAAGCAACAATATGAAGAGATCTGTTTGAAAATGACAAATGGAGGATATTCTGTCCTTTTTGAAGAAATAAAATTTACATAAGAATATAGACAATGAAACAATCAATACCATACACATAACCCCCCAATGTTAACACATTGTACTAAAGTATATATATATACTATATACTATATATAAATCACAATGTATTACTATAACTGGTAGGCATGACATACCCCAGGATGGGTTGATATGCCGTTAAATAATAAACAACCAGTTGCTATACAAGGGTTAAGAGCTTAGTCTCTCTATTTACCCAAAACTGGAGGGGGATATTTTGAATACATACTTTCGCCAAGAGGATTAGTGTTATATGAACCAAGCTAAGTAGATATATAAATTAAATGGAGGTGCTCGTTGCATAAGGTTTACGCATCGAGGAAATACCGACAAGACAAATCTGAATTCAAATCGCTGAGCTGAGACTGTTTGCCATTTTGCATTAGCACTACTACCACTTGGGAAAACAGCATTGGCTGGGGCTGTAAATACACCGACTGCAACTCTGCAGAGAAGTAAAATCTGCCAATGGCACCTGTGGGCAACCCGTGATGCTTAACGTTGGAATCCTGGTGAAGAGGTCACTTCCAATTAATTAGCTGGTCACATCAAGCCCCTCACTTTATATGAATTGTCCTGTAAGGGGATTATCTTCCCTTTGCCGGAAGAGTTATCTCTCGCTGTGTTGCTGTTTGTTCCACTAGGGGACGTCTGGTAGTTAAGCGCGTTACATTGGAACTTGTCTTCCTTTTTTTAGCTGGATCTTCTCAGAACTGCTATAGGGATATCTATCTACCCCCATCCTCGGTGGGGCATTTTTCCCCTCTCTTACCATTACTCGTAAGTTCTTTATACAGCAATGAGGCTATCCTTTAGTTCCATGTCTGTAACCTATATATTTACGTCATTTGGGTATCTTGTTTATAATAATATTGTATATGTATTTACATGTTTATTCTCCTGTACATTATGTATCTTATCGTTTTCAATGTGCTTGTTATATATAACTTCAATGTTTCTGTCTCATAACGTGTCGGAATTGTATGTTCCTTAATTAACTTTGAAACTTACAGTCCCAAGCCTATTGACCTAATGGCAAGTCCTCAACTTTATGCTAGAAGGCAGTGGACTGAGGGTCTTATTGTCCTGGTAATGAAGTTAAATGTCTAGTGGTAAATTCTGCGAGGTTGTGTTGAGTCCCTTCATTGCTATTATTCCTAGTGCACTCTGACTCAAACTGGTAGTGTAAGTTTAACCTGTTAGTGTCCCATCTATGGGTTGAATAGAAAAAATGAGTTTAAGAAAAGATGTGTTAAAAAAAATTGCTCCCGAGTTCGAAAAGAAGGTTCCCGAGTCCGACAAGAAATACCTGAAGAAGGTACAAATAACAATGAAGATGGGGACAATAGTCCGAATAACGCAGATAATACTAATCTTCAAGCCTCATCTTAAACATTCAGAGAAATAAAAAAAATTGAGTTTGAAAAAAAAAAATTTTTTTTTTTTGAATACCCATCAAAAAACAATAAAACAAAATCTTTGACATAAAATAACACACTCAGATAATTGGGTGGATATATAAGCAACATCAAATAATCAGGATTCCCATTTTTGCATTACATCTTGGATGATTTGGCCGGTTTCATTTTTAACCAGATTGTTTTGCAAGAGGATAACAGGTGAAATTACTTTTACCAAACTAAATTTGGTGTGTTTCTTAGTTATAAGGATATTAAGGTATATGCAAGATTTCGAATCTTAACATCTTTCTTTTAGTTACAACTCGACACATACATACCAAAATCATCCTTATATATATATATAAAGGATGTGTTGAGTTATAACTCAGAAAAGAGCTGTTATTTTCCTGGTAAAGTACTGTAGGGGAGACATTAGTTGAACTTTCACCATTTAGCCTGTTGTTTACAGACTTGAGATCTCTGGTGATTGTAAAAACATACATCCTGTAAGTATGTATTAATTGTTCACCTCTGACTGACAGTTCCCGACAGCCATAAAGGTAAGGAGCTTGGCAGATGAAAATTCTGTCGGGTTTCGAACCCGGTTAGAGGTAGCTGTTAAAAATGTCAAGCCACACTGATAAGACGTAAACGTTGAAACACATGTCTGTGGATGACTGATATATATATATATATATATATATATATATATATATATATATATATATATATATATATATATGTTTTCCCCCATCAGACAAGACTTAATAGAAGCAGCAAAATAGATAAACCATGATAAAAAAAAACAACAAAAAAAAACTTTGTTGGTTGATAAGTAAAATAAATGGCTGTTTAAAATCTTGAAATCAAATTATATCACTTAATCAGTAAAAATCAATAACTAAATTTGGTGTGTTTCTTAGTTATAAGGATATTAAGATGTATGCAAGATTTTGAATCTGAATAACATCTCTTTTTTTTAGTTATAACTCGACATGTACATACCAAAATTATCCTTACTAGCAAAATAAAAAACGGCCTCCAGGCAATGTAAAAATAGATTTTTGAAACATATTGCCTTAGGGGTGGGAGTAAAAATTCAATGTCAGCGAGTTTGTACCCTGAGTAAGTAAAATCATCAAATTCATTAAAGGATTAAAAAATAAAACAATTTGAAATGTAGACTTTAAATATGTATTAAAATAAAACAAACTATATATAGATATATAATACCAGTCATGTATTTATGATCAGCAGAGGGGTAAGACTTTCCCAATGGGACCACCTGTTGGCCGTGGGTGGCGACCCATGATGCTTAAGGATAGAACCTAGGTGGATGAGCAGTCCATGACTTGCAATATTCCACTTTAGCTTTTCTTGGGCTAGACGAGCGGTCGGAGAGGCCCCCTCCAATCAATCGGCTGGCCACGTCAAGCCCTAGCACCTATGTGATTTTCCCAACCCTATTGCCCTTATGTCAACCCCCAATTCTTATCGTATGGGTGCTAGAAGGCGGTGGCTGAGGGTCTACATGTCCTCTTGGGTATAATGTTACTGTTTCTGATGGTGAGGTTCCAGTTCTGGAGGTTTGGGGAATGTGGAGCACCCCTTCATCACCATTGCTCCCTGGTCCACTCTGACCCGGAGTGGTAGTACCTGTTAGGGTCCCATCTATGGGTTAAATAGAAAAACATGAGTTTATAAACAAAATTGTATTATGCATTAAGAATGAATTTATTTCACAACTTTATCGGCATTAAATGACCCACTGAGGTTGATATGCCGTAAAACAAACAAACCCTCATAATATTTAACCTTTGATTTTCAAAACTGCTCTGTAATTTTAGCATTGAATACCTTCGTATACAAATACTTTTCCTATTCATTTTCCATTATATTATATTGTGTGTGTGTGTGTATATATATATATATATCTCCATCCCCCCCACAAAAGAAGACTTAAGGTAGAAGCAACAAAAATATATAAACCATGATAAAAATAAAAAGACCCCCCCCCCCATCTTTGATGAATAAAATAAATGGCTGTTAAAAATATTCTTATTTCCATTATCTTGGTTGATTAAACTTGTTGTAAAGCAATATTCTTGTTTTATTACTCTAAGTAAAATCTCTCCAAGAAATTCCAGAATTCTTCCTCTCACCTTTACCATATCGATTCCGCTACCAAAGATCCAAAATAAATTGTTCCCTTCGAATTCTTTCTTTTTTCTTTCCCCCATTTAAAACTTTTTCTTTTTTTCATTTTTCACATCCCTCACCTTCCTTCATTCATTCCTTTCTTTTCCTCATAGTACATTTTTCTTCTTTCATTTTTTCTTCTTTCATTCGTTTATTCATTTTTCCCTATTGCACATTTTTCTTTCATTTTTGATATCTCTCTTTCATTCATTCATTTATTCATTCATTTCTTCTTTCTTTTCCTCATAGTACATTTTTCTTTCTTCATTTTTTTTCTTTTTCATTCGTTTGTTCATTCCTTAATCTTTGTCATTTTTTTTCTTTTATTGTACAGTCTTCTTTCATTTTTTTTCTTTTTCATTCGTTTATTCATTTGTATGTTCATTCCTTTCTTCTTTCTTTCCCCAATTACTCATTTGTCTTTTTTCATTTATTTTTCACATCTCTCACCTTCCTTCATTCATTCAGTCATTTCTTTCTTTCTTTCAATCATTTATTCATTCATATGTTCATTCCTTAATTTTTCATTTTTTTCTTTCTTTCCCATATTACACATTTGTCTTTCATTTTTCATGTCCCTCTCCTTCATTCATTCATTCATTCTAAATGTCTGGCCTTTTTTTTTATATCCTGGTGGAATTGGTGTATGAATCCACCAAAGGTTTTAACACGATTATTTTAAAAAGAAACAATGGAAACCTTTTCACCAGTTCCACATCTGATGATGGCACTTCGTAGTGCAGAAAGTACTTGTGTTAAAACCTTTGGATTCATACACCAATTCCACCCAAATATTAAAAAGATGACCAGACAATTAGAAACGATTGAGAGAGAGAGAAAAAAAAAAAACTCGTCAGACAAGAATTATCTGTTGAGTTCAACAAAATTAATTTGTCTGAATTTTTGAGATGAGGCTTGATGATTAGTATTTGTATTATTCGGACTATGACAAGAAGGTTCCTGAGAAATACCTGAAGAAGGCCGGAGGGCACATCGGCTGAAATGTTGTACAGACAACAATGACGATGAGGACAATAGTCTGAATAATATAATTAATACATATATATTCTTGGGCATGAAATTATGAAATTCAAAATGATTCAGCCCCTAATCAGCAGAAACATTTTTTTAATTTTTTTATTTTGACTAATGTTTTACACCTGTTGCGATTAGTGTGAATAGTTTTTCAAAATCCATCTCAAAGAAGTTGGATGCCTCATCAGTGATGTTCTTTAGTTTATTAGGGATTTTGGGTTTTTCAACATCATAACCCCCCCCCTTCCGTCTTCAATGAAGTGACCCCCATTCGAGATTGATCATGTCTTAACCTGCATCCATCCTAATTGTTCATCAACATTTCCTGTATTACTTTCAGCTTAAAAACAAAACAAAATGCCTTTGGGTTTCATCCGTTTGCTTTGTGCAACCCAGGATCAGACATAGAAGTTGGGTTATTATTAGAATTAATTTTCTTCATTTTTCTTCTTTCTTCTTTCTTTTTTCTTCTTTTTCTTTCTTTTTTCTTTCTTTTTTCTTTATTTTCTCTTTCATTTTTCTTTTTTTCTTTCTTTTTTCTCTTTCATTTTTCTTTTTTTCTTTTTTTCTTTTTTTCTCTTCATTTTTCTTTTTTTCTTTCATTTTTCTTTTTTTCTCTTTTTTTTCCTCCTTTCTTTTTTCCTCTTTCTTTTTTCCTCTTTCCTTTTTTTTTTCATTTTTCTTTTTTTTTTTTCTTTCATTTTTCTCTTCCCCCCCTTTTTTCCTTTTTTAAAAATTTCTTTTTTTATCATTTATTTCCTTTCTATAAATTAAAATCAATTCAGCAAATTCTTGAACATTCTAAATGTGGACGTTCTCATTCGATGGGAATTTGCCTGTGTCCATTTTAGTTGCGGACACTTCCTTATCCCTAATTTTAGTTCCGATGCTTGTTTTTTTTTTTTTTTTTTTTTTTTTTTAAATCAAGCTATGATAATTCTTGAATTTCTCAATCCAGTCTCCACTTTGGCTCTTACTTAGGCCAGACGGGCGGTTGGAGAGGCCCCTTCTGACCAATTGGCTGGTCCTGTCAAACCCTAGCACCTATATGATTGTCCTAACCCTACTGCCTTTATGGCAAACCCTAACCCTTTTTATCATATATGTGTTAGAAGGCAGTGGCTGAGGGTCTTCAGGTTCTGAGGATGACATTAAATTCTGATGGGGAAGTTCCAATTCTGGAGCTCTGGAGAATGTGGAGCACCCCTTCATCACCATTGCTCTCAGGTCCATTCTGACCAGGAGTGGTAGTACCTGTTAGAGTCCCATCTATGGGTTAAATAGAAAAACATCAGTTTAAAACAAATTGAGTACCCATCAAGAATGAATAAAACAAAATGTCTACAGCATAAAATGAACCAATGTGTTGAAATGCTGTAAAACCCAACAAACTAACAAACCAACACTAAAAACACTGCCTCTGGGGAGTATGGAGTACCCCTTCATCGCCATTACTCCCAGGTCCACTGATCCAGTGAATATTGTGTTGAACAAGACGGACATTTCATATCCGACAAGTTTATTTTCAATCTTTTCTAGTTTTCTGGCCAATTTTTAATTTTTTAATATGTTGATTTTGAATATAGCAGTCACTTCCTAAAATGTCTCTAACTCATTTCCCAACAATTCTCCTTTACCCATTCCCCATAATCTTTCATATAATTTCTGTGAGTTTCTCCTCCTACTTACTCCCACCGCTAACCCTGATGATGACACTAGGGAGTGCTGAAACTATTAGGGATGACAGAGCTAAACTGACCCTGGAAATAAATAAGAGGCATTGATTTCAGAGCATCCCTTGTAAAATTAGATCTTTGAATTTCTCTGGTATAAATAATCAATTCAAAGTGATAAAAGGTTGGGTTATTTTAGAGCTAGGGTTAGAGTTAGTTAGGGTTAGTTTTAGACTAGGGTTAGAGTTGGGTTGGGTTTGGTTTAAAGCTAGGGTTAGCTAAAATTGTGGTTTCTAGGTGGATGCTAGGGATCTCCAATTTCACCTGTCAAATTTATCCCCACCTATTTTTTAACACAATGAAACTTGCATAAAGGTTAATATTATCTTGAAAATTTTTGGACCATTCAAAAGAAAAATTAAATAAAAAAAATAAAAACTGATTTTTTTTTAAATTTCAGTTTACGGAAATAATGAAAATTATGAACGAAAACAATGTTTACATTTTTGCACCATTAAATCAATTGAAATTTAATGTAGCCAAAGACAAGTTATGACTACTGGCTTTTAAAAAAAATTCTATGAAAAATCAATTAAGAGTCAAATTTTCAAGAAAATTTCAATATTCATTCACCTGTTGATGAAATTATGTTTAAAATAGGTTTTTCCTAAAATATATTAGGGGAAATTTTTTTTTTTTTACGAGGTCTCCCCACCCCTATTTTATCTTATGAAAAAAAACAAACAAAATGATTTTTAATTTTTTTCTCTGAAGATAAGTCTGAATAATTATATCAGAAAATTCTTATAAGTTTCTATATGGTATTTTTTTAGTAAAAGAACCATGAATACAGAATTCTGCTAAAAAATATCAATAAAGAAATTGCCCCTGTTGTAAAAAGAATGGACTGTTTTACTTATTTTTCAAGATAACGGTGAGTAATTTTTCTCTAGTCATATAATTTGATCTTTGAATTAACTGTTTTTCACAACTCTTTATGTTCGTTATTTATTTTTTTAATTAATTTAAAAAAATTTTTTTTTTCATTTATTTATTTATTTATTTATTTTTAATCTTTAATCTATTTATGTTTTATTTATTTTATTTTTTTTTAATTTATTTTTTTTTTATTTATTTTTATTATTTTATTTTTTTGCAAGATTTTAAAAATATGTTCAAAAATATGTTTCGTTCTTCAATATTGCCTAAACTGATCATGTGACATGATTTTGGTGGTACCTAGTGGACACTCTGCCAACTAGCTGAACCGGCATTGGAAACAAGAGGCATTAATTTCAGAACATCCTAAAAGCGCTAAAAGGTCAGAGTAATACTTTAGCTAAAATCGGTAATGTCAAATCACTTATTTTAACGGAGTCAACCAAATTTTGATATCTAGCCATATTCGAGAGTTCCCCTCCCATGTTTTTGAAGTGCAAAATTACTATCAATAGCTTGTAAGATTGGAACTACTTGGCATAATAATTGCTATTTGCTAGGTTTGTATCACTTGTGTCGATAATGATGTCTTTCGTTGTCGTTGGCGTTGTTGGCTGATATGTGTGGGGGCCTCAAGGATCTGCGTTGATGGGATTTCAAGCAAATACGCTAAAAATAACTGGGGCTAAATATAGAAATTGCAGCCAAGGAAGAAATGAAGAAAATATTTCCAATCTTTGCAATGGCAAATAAATTAGTTTAGATTATTTATTTATTTTTTCCTCCTTTATGACACGTTTCTTGAATTTGGGAAATTCACGTTCTTGCATTCAATTTAGTTTATATATATATGTATATATATGTGTGTATATATATGTATATATATATATATATATATATATATATAAAGTTGAAAATGGAAGCGAATCCGATGGTATGTTGAAAGGAAAAATAAACAAAGGAAAGAAAATAGATTTTATTTTAATAACACGTGTTTTTGCCAGGAGTTTGTTCATGTTTATTCACATGTATTCTATTTATTATTATTTTAAATATAAAATAATAATAATAGAAAATTACAAAATCTTTAAGTATACAAAGATTAACGGACTTTGTCAGAGTCAATTGTTTGGTGTTTGAAAATAAAGCGGTCAAAATTGGATACTATATATATATATATATATATATATATCGATCGTATCCAATTGCCGCTTTAACTTTTCCGTCGAAGTGGCATCAGTAAATAAACCAAAAGTGCTCAACATTAAAAACATAGAGCAGTAATAATAATAATGTTATTATTATTAGACGAAAAATAAAGGGTCTACCATGGTTTCAATCAAATTGAAATGATTTCATCAGGACCCTACGTTTAACTGTCAATGTAATTCCTTAGTTAAATTAAAGATATTTTTTGGGTAATAACGGATGAACGCTACGTTATTTTTCTCTCAAATTGAAAAAAAAAAAAAAAATTGAGAGAAAAATAATGTAGTGTTCAACCGTTATTATATATTTATAATTATGATAATAAAACTATAATATTAGAAATCAATAACACCAAGTAATCATATATTAAACACGGGGTTGTTAAAACCAGTATGCAAATTATTCACACCATATACTACATAAACATTTAATTCTAATATATAAAGCATCATTGGATTTTGAACACATTAATAACATGGGTCATTTTGAGGCAATTCTAAATCTTTACATTTTTGCATTTGGACAGTCTCATTTTTAACCAGAGGGTGTTGCAAGATGATAATGGTCATACAATTAAGGGACACGAGTATCAATATATAGATTGCATTTCATCTTGGATGATTTGGACAGTCTCATTTTTAACCAGAGGGTGTTGCAAGATGATAATGGTCATACAATTAAGGGACACGAGTATCAATGTATAGATTGCATTTCATCTTGGATGATTTGGACAGTCTCATTTTTAACCAGAGGGTGTTGCAAGATGATAATGGTCATACAATTAAGGGACACGACTATTAATATAGAGATATTTTTTCCGCATCCCCAAAAAACTACTGTACGGTAGAGGATACCCAACCGGTAGGAGATCACACCTGCACTTTAAAGATGTCTGCAAGAGGGATATGAAGACATGCCACATTAACACCAACACATGGGAGGCTTATGCAGAAGACCGTACAACTTGGTGCCTCCTTGTCAAACAAGGAATGAAAAGGAGTGAAAAAGAGAGGAAAGAAGCCGCCGCAGAAAGAGAGTTAAAAGGAAGGAGAGACTAAAGCATCTCCAGCAAGTATCACCTTTTGTTTGCAATCATTGTACCAGAGATTGCCATTCAAAAATTGGTCTGTTCAGCCACCCACGTAGCTGTAGATAAAAAGAAAAAAAGTGGACTCTATGCCATCGTCTTTAATAGACGGAAGGATGCCAACATATCTACTACATAAATGGAAATTTCCCTCTGTGTTTTAAACCAACCCAATAACATAGAACCCATGCCTCTTGCTATGCTGCAGAGATTAAAGAAGAGCTAGATCATCTGTGTAGTCTGAGATAACTCTAAGATAAAGATACTGAATTTTTAAAAACATAATTCATAAACATCTACTATATCAATGGTGATTTATGAATCTGAGTATCATCAGTTGGCAACTACACAAGTAATCCAATCATGATGAAATTTTACATGTTAAACTAATCTTCAGGAACAGGACTGGCTAATTGGAAATCAATAATAGTGTATGGGATATCTTTACAATGGAGGAGGAAAGATGTTTCAATATGAGAGGGGGATCGAGAGTAGTTGTAATGTTGAAATTAAGTAAAAGTCCAGTATGAGCACCCAGGTTCACTAGCATTTTTGGAGCACTCTAGGAACTGCAAATAAACTCTACCTTTCCCAGGTATCACCAAGTACTGCAGCTTGTATTTTCATATTTATCTTATTTTTTAGATCATATATTTTTATATTTTTATTTTCTAGGGTGCAAGTATTTAAGTTTTAATGTAATAAAATATTATATCAAATTAGAAAGTCTAATGAAACTAAATAAGAATGCTGATAAAAAGATTTGAAACACAGGGGGTATAATTGAAAAATAGAACAACTGAAACTTGCTCTTCCATCACTCCTGTCTTGCATTGCTAAATTTTCCTAATTTAACTATTTAGTTAAAATAGCAAGTAAAGAATACTTTTAAGATTTATCGCCGAGATAATTAAATCAATAATACTAAGCACATATTTATTAAAATCAAATTTTTAATATCAATATACAAATTTCCCGTCCATACTGTAAACTGCGATTTTGTTTTATATCTAAATGCAATTGCATGTTATTAGTATGTAGCTTCGGCCAACACCGGGGTCCAGTGACTTCGGCCCTGGATCTTTATAAGTTAATAGCGTTGATCCCAGGGGGCCTTCCCCCAGGCAATACCTGCCCCCTTGATTTAAAGGGGCAGGACTGGGTTTATTGCCCAGCACCTGAGGTGCCCCCCTTGAGGGGGAATGCCAACGGGATCAATGCAATTTTTCACCCGCCACCCATGAGCTACGGTTTGTGGGTGGGCCCACATTAATAGGGCCTTGTGCCTAACCCGTACAAGGTAAATACAATAATAATGAAATTTATTGAGTACAGTGCTCAAGTGCACCGCAACTCATCAAAGTCTCATGTCAAGTACACAGAATAATGTAGTGTCAGGAACATGAACAGTTTACAGTAGTAATATGCATGTATGTGTGACGGCCAACAGTATTAATAATATAAAACAATTTTATTAATAATTGAGGTTTAAATAAAAATAAAATCGTGGAGAATGTAATGTAAATAACTAAAGGGAATTATGACTTGAGTAGTGACATAGTTTCGGTTACAGACAGAAAAACACACCATTATAATAAGATTTACCATTTTGTTTTTGTAATATATTTTTTATATAATTTTTATTCACTGATCAGTACTTTCATATTTTCATATGTTTCATATTATTTTGCATTTTCTTATTTTTTGTAAACTATTTACTAGTTATTTTTAATATTGTTTTTTGGTAATTTATGAGGAAGTGCGTCCCGGTTTCCTGCCTCAAAAATTGCTACCCGGTGACTATTAAAATAACAACCCAGCTCAGTCTATTCAAAACTATTCATCTTCATATCTATCTATGTATCTCAATTTGTTCATATTTATCTATATTACTTTAAATACTAAGATTTTTTTTAATTCATGTTTGTTTAATGTCTTGTTTTTAGTTTAAATAAACAAGAATTACGACAAAAAAAGAAGCGACCCCCCCTCCAAATACATTTACTTGTCGAAAATATCTATCTCCATTTGTTAGTATCTATCTATATTATTTTGTTTGTTTATCTATCTATCTATCTATCTCAGTCTATTCAAAACTATATATCCATCTTCATATCTAAACAAGAATTACGACAAATTACGATAAATAAACAAGAATTACGACAAGCTGGGGTTGTTATTTTGATAGTCACCGGGTAACGGTTTTTGAGGCAGGAGACTGGGACGCACTTCCTCATAAATTACCTGTTTTTTTATTTACTAGAAGCGGCTACCAGGCATTGCCTGGGTAGAGAGGGATTTTTTAAAGTTAGTCTCGCAGGTCAATGGGGCATCCTGCGGGGATCCAACTCACGATTCAGTAATGATTTATTAGTAATAAATTATTACTGAATTGTGAGTTGGACCCTCACTGGATGCCCCATTAAAATCCCCCACGTTAAAAAAAAGATCTTGCGTTGATCCAACCACTCTAAATAGAAAAATTAATTTCTACTATTTACAACATTAATTGCCAAAAAAAAAATCTATGCTGTTTCCATTTAAATCTTATTTTTACAAATATAAATTGGATCTTCATTATTTTTTACTTAAAAACCAAAACTAGGTGATACCTAATGTGTATTATTATAAACTCTCTTGTTGATTTTTGACTTATGAGGGTTCATACAATGAACACCCACACAGTGTTTTGTTTATAGTGGTGAAGGCTTGTGTTGGACCATCCACACTTTTTGGCACAGTCAATAGGAAAGAATTTGTGTACCAAGGGTTGCCACAAACCCAATCAACGACCGACCTCAGTAATTTTGAATTCAGAGTTATCCCTCTCTTAGACTGGTTTCCAACCCAAGGCTGAAGGGCCCAGTCTGCCCTACTATTCCAATGCTGAAGGGCCCAGTCTGCCCTACTATTTAACCCATAGCTGGAGGGAGAATATATGGATTCATACCTTTCCCAAGGGTATTAGTGCTATGTGAAATGCCAACAGCTTCGTCTAGGAATTAAACTCGAATCGACGAGTCCATTTTCCACGACTCTAACAACTAGCCCACGTGCCTCCATATATTTTTCCTCAATTTTCAAACACACCCACACACACACATACATATATATATATATATATATATATATATATATATATATATATATATATATGTGTGTGTGTGTTTAAAAATAGAGGAAAAATGCAGATAAAAACAACACATTCAAATTATATTTTGCCCCAGTCTTTTGCAAAGCTTTTTTTAATTTATTCCTCTATTTTCAACCACATTTTGCCGGATTTACCCAATCCTTTACTCATATATATATATATATATATATATATATATATATATATATATTGGTTTGTTGGTTGGTTTTGAAGGCTGTCACAATGCAAGTGTAAAGAAAAAAGAAGGTAACTATGGTGTTTTTTGTTAACCTGTCATTTTATTCATTAATATTTCGGGATGAAAATTCCCATCATCAGAAGAATACTGGAACTGAAGTTGTCTTAGCGGCTGCTAGATTTGTTCAGAACGAATCTAGCAGCCGCTAAGACAACTTCAGTTCCAGTATTCTTCTGATTATGGGAATTTTCATCCCGAAATATTAATGAATAAAATGACAGGTTAACAAAAAACACCATAGTTACCTTCTTTTTTCTTTACACTTGCATTGTGACAGCCTTCAAAACCAACCAACAAACCAATATATACACAATGCTTCAAGCAAATTACAAAACCCTTTTTATATATATATATATATATATACTTTGTCATTAATTGTTGTATTTTTGTAGTTTCCTCTGGACATACAGATACACACAATTGCCCTTTATATATGTATAGATTTACTGTTAAAAATAAAGTTCAAATATTTGAAATTTTGACACTTGATATTTTGATTTTAAAATAAAATATTTGTTTGAGTGATATTTATGAATAAAAATTTAGTAAGATTGAAATTCAAACATATCAGGAACTAATAGAAAAAAAAACTTTTTAATTTATTTTGTTTTTGTTTTACGGCATATCAACATCGGTGGGTTATTTAATGCCGATAAAGTTTTGAAATAAATTAATTCTTAATGGATGATACAATTTTGTTTATTAACTCAGGTTTTTCTATTTAACCAATAGATGGGACCCTAACAGGTACTACCACTCTGGGTCAGAGTGGACCAGGGAGCAATGGTGATAAAGGGGTGCTCCACATTCCCCAAAGCTCCAAAACTGGAACCTCACCATCAGATAGTTTAACGTCATTCCCAGGACATGTAGACCCGCAGCCACCGCCTTCTAGCACCCATATGATAAAAAGGGGTTGGGGCTTGCCATAAGGGCAATAGGGTTGGGAAAATCATATAGGTGCTAGGGCTTGACGTGACCAGCCGATTGATGGGAGGGGGCCTCTCCGACCGCCTGTCTAGCCCAAGATAGGGCCAAAGTGGAGTATTGCAAGTCATGAACTGCTCATCCACCTGGGCTCTATCCTTAAGCATCACGGGTCGCCACCCACGGCAAACAGGTGGCCCCATTGGGGGAGTCTTACCCCTCTGCAGAGGTGCAGTCGGTGCATTCTAACGCCCCAGCCTTGAGGGCGACTTTTTAATTTAAACATCAATTCTATAAATTAATAATTTTGTGACCATAAATCAAGGGTAGACTTATACACGAGTAACCACGGATGAAATTGAAATACAATGTGAAGAACTAGGAGCAATTCTTGGCTTTGAAAAAGAAAATCCATTAATTAATAATTTTATAAAGATGTATCAAGAGTTAATTAATATCTCTAATTGATTTCTACACAAACATTTAAATATATTTATATTGTTTGAGATAGATATGTATACACACATAAATTTATTACACAAATATATATGATAATGAGATTTATTGTGTACAGTATATATACACACACACAAATTTATAATATATATATATATATATATATATATATATATACACAAATTTATAACACACACAAATTTATAAAATATATATATATACACACACAAATTTATAAAATATATATATATATATATACACACACAAATTTATAACACACACAAATTTATAAAATATATATATACACACACAAATTTATAACACATACACATATATAATATATATATATATATATATACACACACGAATTATAATATATATATATATATATATATATATATATATATACACACACAGGAATTTATAAAATATATATATATATATATACACACACAGGAATTTATAAATAATATATATATATTATACACACACAGGAATTTATAAAATATATATATATATATATATATATAACACACACACACAGAGAATTTATAATATATATATATATATATATATATATATACACACACACAGAGGAATTTATAATATATATATATATATATATATATATATACACACACACAGGAATTTATAAAATATATATATATATACACACACAGGAATTTATAAAATATATATATATATATATACACACACAGGAATTTATAAAATATATATATATATATATACACACAGGAATTTATTAAATAAAAATATATATACATACACACACAAATTTATAATATATATATATATATATATACACAGACAAATTTATTAAATAAAAAAATATATATATATATACACACACACAAATTTATTGAATAAAAAAATGTGTGTGTGTGTGTATGTATATATATATATATATATATATATACACACACAAATTTATTAAATAAATATATATTTGTATTTCCACGATTAGATCCATTCTGTTAATTTCCTCATTGAAATATTCAAGATTTTCGTTGTTATGGCAACATGATGCTGCACGTTGCCTTTGAGTGATAGTGGTAGTTCTGCATCTTTGTTACATTGTAACATCAGCAGAAGTTGTTGTCATAGTAACTTGTTGTTGGGGGTTGGGGTGCTGGGAGCGGGTGGTGTATTAGTTGTTTTGNTTTAGTCGTATATCAACCCCTTTTTCGGCTCATTTAATGCTGAATCAAGTCATTTTGATATTCGGTTTTTTTTTTTGTTTCTTTTTACAATACCTGCTGTTCCTTAAATAGTTGCCCATATATTACACACACACACACACACACACACACACACACACACACACACACACATATATAATATAATATATATATATTATTATATATATTATAGTGTGTACAGAAATAACCTTCTCGAGTTTCACCATAAGGATCTTCAGGGTTAAATCCATTGAATTAATCAAGATAATGATTAATTACAGTTAATTGCGCGGAGTTCATGTCGTAATTAATAGATAATTATTATTTGTAGTTATAAATTTGCTCTACTTATGTATTGAGCACTTTATATTTGTTATAACGCTGACTTATCCGAGTAACATTTAAACCAACCAAATATTGAGACAAACCCAATATTTTTCCTGGAGAGAAAAAAAACTCTTAAAAAAGAAAAAGACCAAATCATATGCATCACCTGAAAATAATCAGTTTGATAATATTAAAATGACCAAAAGAAAACTCTAAGAGTTGTCTAAGTTAAATATACTAAAGTGCTCAATACAATAAGTAGAGCAAATAAATAATAAAAGTAAGCCTAATGAGTCAGAGAATATCTACCTAGGTTTCTCCTAATGGATCATCAGGATAATTCTGATAATAATAATAATGATTCTAACTAATGAGTAAAAATTATCCTAGGTAGATATTCTCTGGATCTTTAGGCTTACTCTTTATTGTATTTCTAGATGCTGATAGGTACGCATCCTGCGTCACTGACTCATAAAAAATCTAAAAGGGTGCAGTAAAAATTGTATCCATGCGTCCTAGTATTTCTTTTTTTCTTTCCCCCCCACCATTTCCAGCTAACTGTAAAATACATTTTAATATTTTCTTAGAAACAAATTACTGTATGGTATACAAGATAGGGGTTAGGACAGCTTTAGTTTTCATTAAATAAAAACTATAATTATATGAGAAACTTGAGTTTGGACCCATCAAATTTCCTGGGACTCATTCAAATCAAATCCGTGCATCCAGGATGCACTAAATTAAAAAACTATCAGCATCAATGTGTGTGTGTGTGTGTGTGTTGTGTGTATATATATATATATATATATAATATATATTATATATTAAAAAAAATTCTTTTTTCAAACACTTCATAATTCTCTGTATTTTGACCGTTTTAACTTCAAATATCAAACATTTTACCCTGAAGAAGGCCGTTTCATTGTATACTTAAAATATTTATAATATTATTTTATTTCATATCTGTATTGGCATTCAGTCTTGGAAGACTATAATATAGTTCTTGTGCCCTTGAAGTTACAGCGCCTCCTGTGACTGTGAAGTCCGATGTTTGAAAACATTCTCGACCACAGATGTTGCATTTAAAGGTTGTCCCTGAAGATGTTGATGTTGCCGATGCTTTGTTGCCGCCACTTTCTTCTGGACCTCTTAGCTTCATGGTGTTAAAATAATAATAAATAGAATACAATGTGTACATGAACAAACTTCTGGCTGAAACACATTTTGGTAATTCATTAAATTAATTTTATCCATTCAACATTTTTTTTCTTTATTATTTATCCTTTCAACATATTGTCAGATTCATTTTCATTTTCAACTTACATATATATAATATATATATATTCAAATTTTGTTGAATACAACAGAATACAAATTGTTACGTAATTTTTTATTTCTATTTCAATCTTTCTAATGATATTATCATCTTAATGAATTTATCCCAAGTACTTTCAGTTTTACTTAGAACCATTATGAGCGTGTCTTAAAGTGTATGTAGAAACACCTGAGTAAGGCTGGAGGATACAGCGCCAAAACGTGTTTAATAACTATAACAATAAAGATGAGGACAATAGACCAAAAAATCAAAATAATTAATTTTTCTTTCTACTTTCTTTCCCATTTCTATCGTTTTCTTTTTATTCAATTAGGAATTTTTCTTTCTTTTCTCAATCTGACATTTTCTTGGACTTTCTCATCTTCTGTTTTCCTTCCTTTCTTGTTCAATCTCATTCTTTTGTTGTTTTTTCTTCTTCTCTTTCTTCCTTCTCTCTTCTTTCCTTCTCTCTCTCACGTAGCACCATCCTTACTAATTCTCTCTCTCTCTCTCCTCTTCTCACTCCTCTCTCTCTTCTCATCTCTCTCTCTCTCTCTCACTCTCTCTCTCTTCTTCACTCTTCTCTCTCTCTTCTCACTCTCACTCTCTTCTTCTCACTCTCTTCTCTCTCACTTCTCTCTCCTCTTCTCCTTTACTCTCTCTCTTCTTTCTCACTCTCTCTCTTCTCTTCTCACTCTCTCTCTCTCTTCTCACTCTCTCTCTCTCTTCTCACTCTCTCTCTCTTCTCACTCTCTCTCTCTTCTATCCCTCTTTCATCCCTCTCCCTCTTCTCTCTCTCTCTTCCTCTCTCTCTTCTTTCTTCTTCTCTTTCTTTCTCTTTCTCTTTCTCTTCTCTCTTCTCTCTTCTTCCACCTGAGCACATCCCCTACCCACCCACACACCGTCCCTACCTTTTTATTCCTGGTTGTCTCTTATTCTAAAGACAACAGAACATTTAGAAACTTGTTCTATTTTTGCCGACAACAGACAACCAACGCGATGAGTTTGGTGGGGGGGGTGGGGGGGGTAGCAGGTGCCGGCTGAAAATAGAATTGCTAAGAAACGCTTTCGGGGGGGGGGCGCGCACCGTTTTTCTGCTGAAGAGCCTGGTACCATTAAACCAAACACTCCAAGAAGAGAGAGAGAGAGAGAGAAGAGAGAGAGACGCGTTGTCACTAAATTAAGATACAAAATCTGCTATTAATAGACTTGCCATTCTCAAGAGACAAAGGAAGAGAAAAGGTCAGAGGGAGGGGAGAGTCGATGTGTGTTGGGTGGGGTGGGAGGTTTAGAGGGAATCGGGGGGTCGGAAGAATCAATACTCTCAGATAATTTTAGAATCAGTCCCTTCCTAGAAGCACCACACAGATTTTTGCAGACTTTTTAGCTGAGCTCATATTAAGAGAAAGAAGACCCTTGAAAATTAGAGAAAACTAAAATGGGGAGGAAAGGCTTAATGTATTATTCAGATTTAATAAATCTTATTAATGGAGATTATGTGTATGTAACTGAAACTATGTCATCACCACCATCCACAATTCCCTTAGTATATTTACATGATATTCTCCAATGGTTATTAAATAATCTATTTTTTTTTCTTGATTAGCATCGACCAGGGAGATCGGTTAGTGGACAGTGGACAGGAAGAAGAGGTCAATGGAAGCGCGTGCAATTTCGTATGGGCGATTAAGTCCTTACGCTCAATTTTCTTATGATTTGTTTCATTCTAAACTCTTTTTCGTAGTAAACTTTTCGTTAGGCAAAAGATAGTAACAAAAGCTTCTTGTTTTTCATTGAATTTATTAAACCAGGCCGTTTTCTTATTCTTGGAGAGAGAAAAGGGAGGTCTTATTGCTATCTTTTCGTTAGTCTTGTTTATTAATCTTCTTCGGGTATGATTACTTAGTTGGTCCAGGAATCTGGACCACTAGCTCTGGTTGTTCGTTCTCTACTAGTGCCAGGTTCGGCTCCCTCTAGGACACAGCCTCAACTGACTCTAAACTAGCTTTAGTCCGTTCCCTGCTATTAGCGCCTCACCGGCTCCCTCTAGACCTTAGCTTCAACTGACTTCGCCTAATTCCCGGCCCAATGACTAACTCTATCCAGGCCAGGTGCCTTAAGTATCTTCTGGTTTCGAACCTTCCAGAAAACAAACCGTTCTCGAATCTTCCACCACATTCCATGACTTTCTATCAAATACTTGCAGTTCCGGAACCTCGAACACATGTTACCCCGCGATCACTCCTAAACCATCTGCGCAGTCAGATCAAAGAAACTGACCCGATAGTCACCGTTCAGTCTGGGTTTTTTTTCGGAATTATTTGCTTCATTAAACTTTTGTTTATAACCAAAAAAACATTTGCCCCCCCCACGCCTTTTCTTTATTACTAGCTAGTAATGGGAATTTAAATTATTTCTCTCGGACCGCCAGAACCACTTGCGTCAAATAAACCAATTACGTTAGATGAGATTAAATAACATTTAATTGGTTCTGTTTCTTGGGTGTCACCCATGTATTAGAATAGGACGCATTACTTTTGGAGGCGACACTCTTTTAGGCCAGGTTGCAACATTCTTGCTTTTCGCTGGTGAAAAAAGATCTCAGAGATTCTTCTCTGTGGAGAATTTTCGCTTCGAAAATGAAAACCTGCTCTGTTAAGGGGTATTGCTGTTCAAACTTTTTTATGATGCAACCCTAGCTACAAAATTGAATTCCCATTCAACGCAAATAAACTAATTGAATATGTCGATATTTCTAGTCCCACTGAATACCCAATAATTAGAGAGTTGATTTTAAAGACGTTTTCTTTGCCAATATTATTTTTTGTCAAAATCCAGAAAAAAGTTATTTGAAATGGAAAATTCCCTCATTATAATAACACCCACATTAAACTTTGAGTTGGTTTTGGATTTTACGGCATGTCAACCCTTGTTGTGTTATTCTATACCTAAAATGATTCATCTTGATGGTTACTCGAAAATTTTAAGTTTAAAGAATTGTTTTATTCATCCGTGATGGTTACTCGAAATTTTTTTTAGTTAGTAAATAAAATTTTAAAGAAATAATATGGTGTTCTTGTTTGATGAATGTCTTGGCAAAAAGACTGACCAAGAAGAAGGAATGCATCAAAGACGAACAGCCAACAGGAATCTAGAAATAGAATTCAACATGGAGAGAAAGAATAGAAATGACTAGAGATCACCAATGGCCAATGAAGTAAGTTATGCATCTCTCTATCTACCTGTGTCTATCTCTCCCCCATCTCTCCAGTAAAAGAACACTTGTGTATATACCCAACATGGGTGTATGAGTATGTAACACATATACAGAGGGAAGTAATGTCCAACATGTCAGCACACCAATTGTTGTTGGCATCCTGCCGTCTACGAGAGATGATGTGTCCAATTTAAAAAAAAAAATTCTTTTAACTATGTGGCCTAGGCAGGTTTATATGGAGGATGAGCTGTTGCCCAAGTAACAAATTCCCTCTCTCCACACTGCCAGTGTGATCCAAAGGAAAGATAAGGAAGCAATGCAATTTGGCAGCGTTAATATCACAAGAGTTGCTGGTTAGCACTGGATTTCAGACATCGCACTACCTTAAGAACTCCGGCTCCTGATTTTTTTTTTTCGGGGCCACTTATTGGCCGTGTGTGGCAACCCATGATGCTTAAGGATAGAACCCAGGTGGATGAGCAGTTCATGACTTGCAATACTCCACTCATCTATGGGTTAAATACTAAATATGAGTTTATAAACAAAATTGTATTATGCATTAAGAATTGATTTATTTCACAACTTTGTCGGTATTAAATGACCCACTGAAGTTGATATGCCGTAAAAAAACCAAACCAAACTTACTACTATTGGTGTTCCTGAAAATGAAATGCTCCGGATTTGTTATCGGGGTTAGCTCCCCTGATTTTCTTGGGATTGTGCAAGCTGCTCAGGGCAATGGTTTCATAACAGACTCTTCCTGCACACCAATTACCATTATACTATCAACATTGTAAGACATTAGCTAGATGGAGCTACCATTACCACTTGCCTAGGTTCACTTGTATTATACAGGTGATAGTTTAAAATATAGGAGGGATATCTGCCACACCTGTATTTACCTTTATAAGTAATATTAAGTGTATGGTGTAATGGTTAAAGTCATGGGAAATGGACTTCGTCGCCCCGAGTTCAAATCCTGGATGTGGTAATTGCATTTCACTTAGCAATAGTGCCCTTGGGAAAGGTATGAATCTACTCTCCCTCCAGCTATGGATAAATAGTTGGGCAGACTGGGCTCTTTAACCCAGGTTAGGTAACCGGTCTAGGAGAAGGAAAACTCTGAATTCAAACCTGTTGAACTCCACTTAAGAAATTGACCTTGTGTCACATCCTGCTCGTGCGGAGGGGTTGGTAAATATATATGTTATGTTAATCTGGTTAATTTTGTCTATTCACTTTGCTATTTATGGCACACCAATATTTTCAGTGACAGCCCTCCTCGGGTTCCTTACATTACCTGCTACTGCTTAAGTTGTTAACATCCTTCCATCTATGAAAGACGATGGAGTAGTGTCAAAGTGTTGTTTTTTTTGTTATTTTAACTACATAGCCTGGGTGGATTCATATGGAGGATGAGCTGTTGCCCATGCAGCAAATCCCCTCTCTTCACACTGCCACTGTGATCCAAAGAAAAGGTTATGGTACCAATACTGTTTGGCAACAGTAGTGTTGCAGGAGTTGCCGGGTAGCACTGGATTTGAGCATCACACCACCTTAGGGATTCCGGCTCTTCATATATTTTCGGGGGTTTACTCCCCTAGTGTTTCCTTGAAAGGCAGTAGAGAATACAAGGTGTGTCAATAAGTACAAAAAATCTTGATACTTTTTTTGACACACCTTGTATGTATTGCGCATTCTCACCTGCATGCATATATATATATATATATATATAAGCTTTATCTAAAATGTTCTTTTTGTTGTCTGTGAATATGACAGTCTAAATTGACAAACAGAAAGTCTGTTTAAGACAGGGGTGAGGGTGAGCATGCAAGGAGAAAGAATAAGACCATCCTGTTGATGAGGGTGTGGCTGAGAGGGGGGGGTGTAAAATCTCTGAAGTAGAACCTTTTTGCCGACCAAGCAGAAAACTGATTGTGCCGTAAGCAGCTCGTTGCGTAGTTTGGTTGATAACACGACCTGACCTGCCAAAATCTTGAAAGAACCATCTTTCCTCTGACGTCACTTTGTTGGCATCATACTTCCTCTGCTATCCCCCCCGAACCCCCCGGGTGCCCCCCCCCTCCACCGACCTCGTTGTTGGACCTTGATCTTGACAAAGCTGGGTGATTATGAATACCACTGATGAATCACATGGTATCTCATACCATTGTTAGTTTTCTTAGGAGTTCACACTCCATAACGGGAAACACACACACACACACTCAAAATATCTTGTGGAGTGGCACTTATGTGATTCCACCAGACAGCAGGTTATCTTGACTTATAGAAACAACTGGCACAAGGCCATCTACATAGAGGTTTGTAAAATGAAACTGGAAGTGAATCCGATGCTATGTTGAAAAAATGAATAAAGAAAGGAAAGAAAGTATAGAATGGATAATATAGGATATTTTAATCAATTTTACTTACACTTGTTTCGGTCAGGAGTTTATCCATGTGTACATTATTCAAACTATTATTATTTTTAAATAACCAAATGAAATGAAATAATAATAATAGAAAAAAATGTAGAAATGTTCCGCACACAAAGAAAATTCGACCTTCATCAGAGTAAATCCTTATTTGAAATGAAATTCATGGAAAAAGCGGAGAATTTTTGAAATGTTCGAAAAAAAGAACTTTTTTTAAAATTCACGTTCAGACGCGGCCGATAAAGACGGTTAATGATGACATATCGCAACAATGAAATTTATTATTGTTATTTGTCAACACGTGTTTCGATCAAAATTCGTTTACATACACAGTATTTTATTGAAAATTATTTTAAATATAAAATAAAATAACAGAAATAAAATTTCAGGCATGCAATCAAAATATGTCCTGAAGTGGATCTTTTGTTTGCATGCTTTGTAGGTCCTCTGCACGACATCCAGAATTTGCACAGATCTGATTGATGTAGGTTTTTGTTAATCTATTGGCGTGTTCACAGAACATCGATTATGATTTAATCCTTGCTTCTCCAGCAGTGTCCAACATTTCTTGTTCATCTTACTTGGATGGCTTGTTTGATAGGAGGCGAGTGCCCATACACCTGCTTTTCGGGGGTGGGGGGAGTTTCTTCCTAGATTGGCTCAGGACCGCACGCAACATCCGAGTGTAATTACTATCTAGCTTTTTCTCTTATCTTTTCGTCAAGAGTCAAGTCGTTCAGCCATACAATAGCATTGACACGGCTACAGCTTTGAAGAATTCTCGCTTTATTCTATCAGAGAGATCAGTTTTCCATATGATTGATAATCTGTCTATAGCAGATTTTGACGTGGAGAGAAGTTTTGTGGAATTCTAAATTTTCAAAGCATGAGGGATTTTATTTATTTATTTATTTTTTTTTTTTTTAAATAGAAATTATATGTATGTTATGATTTGTTGTTGGTTAATTTATTGATTTGTTAATAAAGTCATTATAGTGATTTTCTAAATAAAATTGTTTTAGTCAAATCAAGAGGTTTGCACTAAATCACTGAAGTTAAGCAGCAATGAGCCTGTACAATACGTAGTTGGTTGACTACCGTAAAACAAAACGATTTACCAATACTAATAATTGCCAAAGTTAAGCAGTGATGAGCATGTTCAGTTCTTGATTGGGTGACCACTTAAGCAACAGCAGGTACTATGCAACCTGAGTTCTTTGTTTATTAGAAATGACTTAATTTTGGCATTAAATGACCCGAATAGGGTTGACATGCCATAAAACAAAATGACTAACCAATGCTAATAATCATTGAGGTTAAGCAACAATGAGTATGTTCAATAATTAATTGGGTGACCATTTCAGCAACAGTAAGTACTGTACGCAACGTGAGTCCCTTTATTTTTGATGAGGTGATTCGGCATTAAATCAACGGAAAAAGGAATGATATGCCGCAAAATAAAACAACCAACCAATAGTAATAATCACTGAAGTTAAGCAACGATGAGCCTGTTCAGTGCTTAATTGGGTAACCACTTAAGCAACAGTTAGTACTATAAGCAACCTGAGCTTTTTGTTTATCAAAAAGACATGATTCAGCATTAAATGACCCGAAAAGGGTTGGTGTGCCATACAACAACCAATCAATAAGAAAATTTCTTAGCAAAATGACTTGTCCACTTGAGCAACAGCAGGTACTATAAGTAATCAGATATTAAAATGATTTGATTCAACATTAAATTACCCAAAAAGGATTGATATGCTGCAAAATAAAACAACCAACTAATCTATTAATAATGGAGATTCGCTTCCGGTTTTTGTCTGTAACAAAAACTAAGTCACTGCTTACATCACATTACCCAAAATCATGATAACATAGAATAAATACACTCAAAATTTGAACATGCAGCATTAGACAGTCCTCATTGTTTTTTAAAACAAGTTTTAATAAATACATGACTGGTATTATATATCTATATATAGTTTGTTTTATTTTCATACATATTTAAAGTTTACATTTCAAATTGTTTTATTTTTTAATCCTTTAATGAATTTGATGATTTTACTTACTTAGGGTACAAACTCGCTGACATTGAATTTTTAACTCCCACCCCTCAGGCAATATATTTCAAAAATCTATTTTTACATCACCCGGAGGGTGATTTTTATTTTGCTAGTACTAATAATCACCAAAGTTAAGCAGCAATGAGCTCGTCCAATACATAATTGGGTGACCACTTATGCAATAGTAGGTACTGTAAGCAACCTGATACTAAAATGATTTGATTGGGCATTAAATAACCCAAAAAGGGTTGATATGCCATAAAACCAAGGTCATGTTGAAAACATCAGTTTTTGCTAGTTCACCGAACTTAAGGAGCAATGTGCCTATCCAATGCTTAATTGGGTGACCACTTAAGCAACCTGAGTCTTTTGTTTGTAAGAAATTACTTGATTTTAGCATTAAATAACCCGAAAATGGTTCATATGCCATAAAACAAAACCACCAACGAACCCCTTCCTGCTCCTAACCTGTAAGCAACCTGAGCTTTTGTTTATCAAATTGACTTGATTCGGCATTAAATGACCCGAAAAGTGTTGATATGCCATAAAATAAAACAACCAAACAATCCGAGTCCTTTGTTTATCAAAATAACTTAATTCGGCATTAAATGGCCCAAAAAGGGTTGATATGCCATAAAACAAAACAACCCAACCAACCCGAGTCTTTTGTTTATGAAAATGACTTGATTCAGTATTAAATGACCCCAAAAGGGTTGATATGCCATAAAACAAAACCACCTTAGCCAACCTTAGTGGCTCAATTGAGGAATGAAATTCTGTCTTGCAAGATAATCTATAAAAGTTTTTCAAGGAGGCAGGCTTAGTGCAATGGTTATCATCATAGAAAATGGACATGACTAACCGTGTTCAAATCCTGGATGAGGCTGTTTAAATTTCACATACCCTTAATACCCTTGGATAAGGTATGAATCCAGCTATGTTTAAATAGTAGGGTAGACTGGACTCTTAGGTAACCAGGTAACTCCTATCTTGTAAACTATCCTGTGTAATTCATTTCTAAGAAACTATTGAAATATATTTACACTTGTAGGTGGGGAAAGAAAAAGAAAATCACTGGGATGCATGGATATGATTTTACTGCGTCTTTTTAAATTTGTGTGTGTTAGGGACACATACCTATCAGCATCTCTCTCTCTCTCTCTCTCTCTCTCTCTCAAAATATGCAAAATATATAATATAATGACAATCAATATTTATCAATATTTTTTCATTTCGACCTTTAAGTGTCACCCATTCCAAAATTAAATTTTGGATATCAAATTACTTTGTGAAAATTTCACCAACTTAATTTCGAACAAGGTCATTGTATCTGAAATGTTGAAATTCTGATAGTCCCAATTATCTGTGGGGCAAGATCTCCTCTATTAATGTGAAAATTGGCCGTGTCTTTTCTTTGTTTCTTGTCGATCAGAATTATTTCAAATCCATGAGTCAAAAAATGATTCCTTCTCTGAGATAATTTACCTCATTTCTACTGTTTGGTGTCCCTTCATTTTTTTTCCTCCATGTTCGTTCATCTCTATAAATGTTTATATCTTTCCTTTCATTCAATTGACTTTATTACTTTCCTTCTTTCTTTTTTCATCTTTCTTCTATCCTTTCTTTCTTTCTTCTATCCTTCTTTCTTTCTTCTATCCTTCTTTCTTTTCTTCTATCCTTTCTTTCTTTCTTTCTTTCTTTCTTCTATCCTTTCTTTCTTTCTCTTCTTCTTTCTTTCTTTCTTTCTTCTATCCTTTCTTTTTCTTTCTTTCTTCTATCCTTTCTTCTATCCTTTCTTCTATCCTTTCTTTCTTCTTCTTTCTTTCTTCATCCTTTCTTTCTTTCTTCTATCCTTTCTTTCTTTCTTTCTTCTATCTTCTTTCTTTCTTCTTTCTTCTCTTTCTTTCTTTCTTTCTTTCTTTCTTCTTTCTTCTTCTTTCCTTTCTTCTTCTTTCTTTCTTCTATCCTTTCTTTCTTTCTTTCTTCTTCTTTCTTCTTCTCTTCTTTTCTTTCTTTCTTCTATCTTTCTTTCTTTCTTCTTTCTTTTTTCTTTCTTCTTCTTTCTTCTTTCTTCTTCTTTCTTCTTTCTTTCTTTCTTTCTTCTATCCTTTCTTTCTTTCTTCTTCTATTCCTTTCTTTCTTTCTTTCTTCTATCCTTTCTTCTTTCTTTCTTCTTCTTTCTTTCTTTCTTTCTTCTATCCTTCTTCTTTTCTTTCTTTCTTTCTTTCTTTCTCTATCCTTTCTTTCTATCCTTTCTTCTATCCTTTCTTCTTTCTTTCTATCCTTTCTTCTATCCTTTCTTTCTTTCTTTCTTCTATCCTTTCTTCTTCTTCTTCTATCCTTTCTTCTTTCTTTCTTCTATCCTTTCTTTCTTTCTTTCTTCTATCCTTCTTTCTTTCTTTCTTCTATCCTTCTTCTTTTCTTTCTTCTATCCTTTCTTTCTTTCTCTTCTATCCTTTCTTCTTTCTTTCTTCTATCCTTTCTTTCTTTCTTCTATCCTTTCTTTCTTTCTTTCTTCTATCCTTCTTTCTTTCTTCTTCTATCCTTTCTTTCTTTCTTCTTCCTTCTTTCTTTTTCTATCCTTTCTTTCTCTTCTTTCTTTCTTTCTTCTATCCTTTCTTTCTTTCTTTCTTCTTTCTTCTATCTTCTTCTTTCTTTCTTCTATCCTTTCTTTCTTTCTTCTTCTTCTTTCTTTCTTTCTTCTTCTTCTTCTTTCTTTCTTTCTTTCTTCTTTCTTCTTTCTTTCTTCTTTCTTTCTTTCTTTCTTCTATCCTTTCTTCTTTCTTCTTCTATCCTTTCTTTCTTCTTTCTTCTTCTTCTTATCTTCTTTCTTTCTTCTTCTTCTATCCTTTCTTTCTTTCTTTCTTCTTCTTCTTCTTTCTTTCTTTCTTCTTCTTTCTTCTATCCTTTCTTTCTTTCTTCTTTCTTTCTTCTTTCTTCTTCTTCTTTCTTCTTTCTTCTATCCTTTTTCTATCCTTTCTTCTTTCTTTCTCTATCCTTTCTTTCTTTCTTTCTTCTATCCTTTCTTTCTTTCTTTCTTCTTCTTTCTTTCTTTCTTTCTATCCTTTCTTTCTTTCTTCTATCTTCTTCTTTCTTCTTCTTTCTCTATCCTTTCTTCTATCTTTCTTTCTTCTATCCTTCTTTCTTCTTCTTCTACTTCTTCTTCTTTCTTTCTTTCTTTCTTCTATCCTTTCTTCTTTCTTCTTCTATCCTTTCTTTCTTTCTTTCTTCTATCCTTTTCTTTTATCCTTTCTTCTATCCTTTCTTCTATTCTTTCTTCTATTCTTTCTTTCTTTTTTTCTTCTATCCTTTCTTTCTTTTTTTTCTTCTATCCTCTGTTTCTTGTTCTTTTCACTTTCTGGTTTTCTCAGGCGTTTTATTTTTAGAACTGATTTTTCGTTTTCTTTGTTTATGTGACCTTAAAATAGAAAACAAAGAAATTACACACACACACACAGTCTCTACTATATCTATCTATACATATATAAGGGAAGCCTGTGGTGCAATGGTTAAGTCTTGGGAAATGGACTCGTCGCCCCGAGTTCAAATCCTGGATGTGGTAATTGCATTTCACTTAGTGCTAATACCCTTTGGAAAGGTATGAATCCTACTCTCCCTCTAAATGAAATAAATAGTAGGGCAGACTGGGCTCTTTAACCTTGGTTAAACAACTGGTCTAGGAGAAGGAAAACTCTGAATTCAAACCTGTTAAACTCCGCTTAAAAAATTGACTTTGTGTCACATCCTGCTCGTGCGGAGGGGTTGGTGTGTATATATATATATATATATATATATATATATAAAGGTAATTGTGTGTATGTATATGTCCGGAGGAAACTTCGAAAATAAAACAATTAAGGACAAATTAAATATATCTCTGAATGTTTGAGATGAAGCTTGATGATTAGTATCATCTGTGTTATTCGGACTATTGTCCTCATCTTCATTGTTATCTGTACAACGTTTCGGCCAATATACCATTGGCCGAAACATTGTAAAGATAACAATGAAGATTAGGACAATAGTCTGAATAATGCAGATAATACTAAAGTGTGTATGTGTGTATATATGTATATAATTATACACACATTAAATAGCATCAGGGCTTGGTTTTTGAGCAAAAATAATAAAGATTTGGTTTATATTTGTGAAAAGGCTTAAAAAATAAAATTTAGATGATAACGGAATGGAATGTTTTTTTGCTTTTAATATTTTGAATAGTAGACATTAACGTTTATTTTCAGAATGGCTGGATCAATACAAGGTCTTTTTTTTACATGGGGATTTAAATGGGGCATCCCACGAGGATCCAACTCATGACTGAGTAATAATGGATCTGCAGGACTAACTTAAAAAATCCCCCGTCTACCCTGGCGATGCCGGGTGGCCACTTCTAGTTTCTAAATAAAGAGTGCTCAATATCATTGATAGAGTATATACAGAGTGTGGCAAAAATACCTCCAACATTTTAAACTGTCTTTTGTGTGGTGTAAGTGAACTTAGGCAAGTGATAATGGTAGCTCCATCTACCGAATGTCTTACTATTTAAGAAGGTTGCGGTTTAGCTCAGTCGGTAGAGCATTTGACTAGGAACCACAAGGTTCCTGGTTCGATACCGGCCCATGCCAACTCGGTGTATGAGTTGCATAGAGATCTGTGCGGTAAAGTGAGGAGCTGATGGTAGGTGTGGTGCTCCACCTCAGATGCCCAAACAATTTCCTTGGTTTAGCATTAATGAAAAGGGGATAGACTCCATTGCTGTCTGGCTAATACCAACAATAGACCACCCCGACAATGATATGCTGATAGGTACGTGTCCTGCGTCTCTGATGCATAAAAATCTAAAAGGACGCAATAAAATATCCATGTGTCCCAGTGTTTTTCTTTTTTCTTCCCTCACTATTTCAAGTTAACTGTAAATACATTTCAGTAGTTTCTTAGAAATGAATTACACAGGATAGGTTACAAGGTAGTAGGAGTTAGACAGCTTTAGTTGGGACTGATAAATTTTCCTGGGGACTCATTCAAAGCAAATGTGTGTGTCCCAGGATGCACTAAATAAAAAGCTATCAGTAATAATAGATCTGTGAGACTGACTTTCTTGCTGCCTCTCTATCTAAGTGAAATCATATCCATGCATCCCAGTGTTTTTCTTTTTTCTTCCCTCACCATTTCAAACTGTAAATACATTTCAGTAGTTTCTTAGACATGAATTATACAGGATAGGTTACAAGGTAGTAGGAGTTGGACAGCTTTAGTTGTTTCCCCCATATCATGAATCACCTGAAAAGAGCTGATAGGCTGTAAACAACCAATAACCAACCAAACCAGTTGTACTCCTCTTAAAAATTGACCTTGCGTCACATCCTATTTGTGGTAGAGGGGTTGGGTAAATATATAAAACGATTGCTACTGGTACTATGTATAACACACACACAGTGTTTACTATATTTCTAAATAAAAAGTGCTAGTATATACGAGTCCGGCAAAAATACCTCCAACATTTTAAACTGTCTTTTGTGTGGTGCAAATGAACTTAGGCAAGTGGTAATGGTAGCTCCATGGTTTAAATCAAACTTAATGGACTTAAATTCCACTATCGTATGTCACCCCACCGAAAGAAAAAAATACTAAAATTCAGGGAATTAACCGAATTTAATGAAATTTTCAGTGTTGATATATTAATGAATAAAAGATCTAATGCACCAGTTATATTATTTAAAAACTTTTTTTTTCAGGTCAGTTAACTTTGAACCATGTATCTTTGAGGCATAACACAGATTCTCAGATACATGTTTCAAAGTTAACTAACCTGAAAAAATGTAAAAGATTTAAATAAAATAACTGCATTATATATTTTATTCATTGATATATCAACACTGAAAATTTCATTAAATTCAGTTAATTCCCTGATTTTTCTTCTTTTTTTTTTTCTTTTTTTCTTCTTTTTTTTTTTTTTTTTTTTCTTTCGGGTGAGGTGACATACGATAATGGAATGTAGTTCAATTTAACTGTTCCATGTAACTAATATTAATGTCTTTTTCATATATCATCAGTTATATTCATGACTTGGACCACTGCACACAAAAAATTACCTGCACACACGCATGCGCATAGTTTACTATAATAATAAACTAGAAGCAGCTACCTGGCATTGCATGGGTAGAGGGGGGGATTTAAAAAAGAAAAAAAAGGGTCCATTATTACTGAATCATGAGTTGGATGCCTACTGGATGTCCCATTAAAATCCCCCACGTAAAAAAAGACCTTGCGTTGATCCAACCACTTTAAAAAGAAAAATTAATGTCTACTATTTACAAAATTAAATTAAACAAGATCTGATGATAGTGAATGTGTATCTATATTTACTTTGTCATTAATTGTTTGTTTGTCTGGGTGCTAGAAGACAGTGGCTGAGGGTCATCATGTCCTGGGAATGATGTTAAACTTTATCTGATGGTGAGGTTCCAGTTCTGGAGGTCTGAAGAATGTGGAGCACTCCTTCATCACCATTGCTCCCTAGGCCACGCTGACCCAGCTGCCCTGTTAGTATGCATCGACTGCACCTCTGCAGAGGGGTAAGACTCCTCCAATGGGGCCACCTGTTGGCCGTGGGTAGCGACCCATGATGCTTAAGGATAGAACCCAGGTGGTTGAGCAGTCCATGAATTGCAATACTCCACTTTGGCCCTATCTTTGGCTAGACAGGTGGTTGGAAAGGCCCCCTCCAATCAATCGGCTGGCCACGTCAAGCCCTAGCACCTATATGATTGCTCCAACCCTATTGCCCTTATGGCAACCCCCAATCCTTCTTATCATATGGATGCTAGAAGGCAGTGGTTGAGGGTCTACATGTCCTGGAATAACGTTAAACTCTATCTGATGGTGAGGTTCCAGTTTTAGAGGTTTGGAGAATGTAGAGCAACACTTCATCACCATTGCTCCCTGGTTCACTCTGACCCGGAGTGGTAGTACCTGTTAGGGTCCCATCTATGGGTTGAATAGAAAAACATAAGTTTATAAACAAAATTGTATTATGCATTAAGAATTAATTTATTTAACAACTTTGT
This sequence comes from Doryteuthis pealeii, assembly GCA_023376005.1. Classification (NCBI taxonomy): domain Eukaryota; kingdom Metazoa; phylum Mollusca; class Cephalopoda; order Myopsida; family Loliginidae; genus Doryteuthis; species Doryteuthis pealeii. The sequence continues at coordinate 40,732,770 of CM042174.1, read as the reverse complement.
CGGCATTAAATGACCCACCGAGGTTGATATGCCACAAACCAAACCAACCCAGAGTGGTAGTACCTGTTAGGATTCTATCTATGGGTTCAATAGAAAAATGTGTTTATAAAAAGAAATTAAGTATCTATTAAGAATGAATTTATTTCAAAACTTTGTCGGTATTAAATGACCCACCGAGGTTGATATGCCGTAAAACAAACCTGGGAATTGTGAACGTTTCTCATAACCCCTCATTTATTGAAGGCGTGTGGTGTGATTTTTAGAGTTATAGAAAATGGACTCGTTAACGCGAGTTCAAATCCTGGACAAGGCTGTTTTTGCATTTCACATAGCGCTGATACTCGTCTGAAAAGTATGCATCCAATTACTCTCTCTTCAATTGCAGGTAAATAGTAGGGCAGACTGGGCTCTTTAACCTTGGTTAGGCAACATGTCTAGGAGAAGGAAAACTCTGAATCCAAATCTGTTAAACTCCACATAACAAATTGACCTTGTGTCAAATCATTCTCAAAAGGAGGGGTTGGTAAATATGTATATACATATATATGTAAAATGAATCTGACGGTATGTTGAAAAAATAAAAAAGGAAAGAAAGTATAGAATGGATAATATAGGATATTTTAATCAATTTTACTTACACTTGTTTCGGTCAGGAGTTTATCCATGTGTACATTATTCAAACTATTACTATTTTTGAATAACCAAATGAAATGAAATAATAATAATAGAAAAAATGTAGAAATGTTCCGCACACAAAGAAAATTCGACTTTCATCAGAGTAAATCCTTATTTGAAATGAAATTCGTTGGAAAAAGCGGAGAATTTTTCTATACTTTCTTTCCTTTATTCATTTTTTCAACATATATATATATATACATACTTATTCTCAGTCGGTATAGTGTTTGGCTGGGACCTCAAGGTTCCTGGTTCGATGCCGGCCCTCGCCAACTCAGCGTATGGGTAGCACACGGATCTGTGCAGTAAAGTGAGGTGAAAGTTATATGTACAAGGTGTCAAAAACCTATAGAGATTTTTTTACTTTTTTGACACACCTTGTATTCTGAAAATATTAATGTTCCATTCATTGTTCATTTCTATCTTGATAAATGCAACTTAAAACTCGACATTGTTCATTTCTCTCTCTCTCTCTCTCTCTCTCTTTTATATATATATATATATATATATATATATATATATATAAAGGTGTGTCAAAAATGTATCAAGATTTTTGTACTTTTATGACACACCTTGTATGTATATCCGTTCATGTAAAAAGTTGGCTCAACAATAAAAAAAAAAAAAAAAAAAAAAATCGTAAACTTACAAGTTAGCCCTGTCAGCAGATTCTTTGAATGCGCTGACTGCATCCTCTTAAGAGGGGTGTAAAATGCCCCACCCAAGGGTGGATCCACCTGGGTAGGGCACTAAACTCAATCTGATGATAAGGCTCCAGATTTGCTGAAAGAATTATTCATGTTCGATAGGAATGTGTTGTAAAATATAATGCGTGTATGTATGTATGTATGATTTAAATTTTTTCGGACAGTTGTCCTTATCTTTATAGTAATATACACAACATTTTGGCCAATGTGCTCTCTGGCCTTCTTCATTTGGTGTCTCCTTTCCTCACCCATTCTATTTAGCATCTCCTTCCCCCCTTATATTTGGTGTCTCCTTTCCTCCCCCCTTATATTTGTGTCTCCTTTCCTCCCCCCCTATATTTGGTGTCTCCTTTCCTCCCCCCTTATATTTGGTGTCTCCTTTCCTCCCCCCCTATATTTGGTGTCTCCTTTCCTCCCCCCCTTATATTTGGTGTCTCCTTCCCCCCTATATTTGTGTCTCCTTCCCCCCCTATATTGGTGTCTCCTTCCCCCCTATATTTGTGTCTCCTTTCCTCCCCCCCTTATATTTGGTGTCTCCTTCCCCCCCTATTTGGTGTCTCCTTCCCCCCCTTATATTTGGTGTCTCCTTCCTCCCCCCTTATATATTTGGTGTCTCCTTTCCTCCCCCCTATATTTGGTGTCTCCTTCCTCCCCCCTTATATTGGTGTCTCCTTTCCTCCCCCCTTATATTTGGTGTCTCCTTCCCCCCCTTATATTTGGTGTCTCCTTTCCTCCCCCCTTATATTTGGTGTCTCCTTTCCTCCCCCCTATATTTGGTGTCTCCTTTCCTCCCCCTTATATTTGGTGTCTCCTTTCCTCCCCCCCTTATATTTGGTGTCTCCTTTCCTCTCCCCATTTCTCTATTTGCCGTCTCCCCACACCTTTGTATATTTCGACTTTCTTTCCCTCTTTCTTCTCCTTATTCTGATTTCTTTATTTTTCTTTCCTCTTTTACTCATTCATTATTTCTCACCTTTTCTTTTTCCTTTTTCCTTTTCTTTCTCCTTTTTTTTTTTCTTTTCTCTTTCTTTTTTCTTTTTCTCTTTCTTTTTTTTTTCTTTCCTTCTTTTTTTCATTCTTTCCTCTTTCTTTTTTTCATTCTTTTCTTTCTTTTTTTCATTCTTTTCTCTTTCTTTTTTTCATCTTTTTCTCTTTCTTTTTTCATTCTTTTTTCTTTCTTTTTTTTCATTCTTTTTCTCTTTCTTTTTCTCTTTCTTTTTTTCATTCTCTTTTTTTCATTCTCTTTCTTTTTTTTCATTCGCTTTTCTTTTCATTCTTTTCTCCTTGTCATTCATTTACCCACTCATTTCTTCCCTGTTTTTCTCAAAACTCTTTCTCATTTTGATCATTGCAACATGTTTTCAATCACTGTCACCCACATTCAACAAGGTGTGGCTCCTACTTCAGCCTCTCCCACCATTCCACACTCCCCCCCCCCACACTGACATGTTCAGCTTCTTCGAGTGTGTAGATTGGGTTTCATGCAATTTGAATCATGTTTTGTCTGAATGTAATTTGCAATTTCGTTATAAATAGCATCCGAAATCCTTGAATCCGACTTGACTGCTAAAATTAGTTTCGCTTCTTTTCAATTTTCCTGCGAGTTCCTCATTTAGAATTGTCTAATTATTTTCTGATCAGTCCATTTTCAACACAGATGTGGCCTCTCCGCTTTATTTTCAAACGTGGAAATTGAAAATTCATTCCTAATAATGTGTGGCCGTATCGTTCCTATTTGATTGACAAACATATATAGAGGTGGAGAATTTCTATTATTCTATTAATATCCTCATCATTGTTGTTTTGATTCCGTTGCTGTGTTCTGTCTTGAACAAATCCTGGGTAGGGCCACTTACCTCCAATCACACTTATAAGAGACATTTCTATACTGGATGATAATCCTCTTAAATCAGTTGACCAGTTCGCATACCTTGGTAGTAATATCTCATCTACAGAAATTTAGAATTTTCTAATTATTTTCTTCTTTTTTTTATTGGCCACACTTTTATTTTCAAACATGGATATTGAAATTCACATCCTCATTATTATTGTTTTGATCGTGTCTTGAAAAATTCCTGGAAGCAACAACCAATAACAGAAAAGCAGCTGTATGGCCACTAGCCACTCATCACACAAACAATCTAAGTAAGATGAACAAGACATGCTAGGACAAATTTATAAGAGACATCTCTATACTGAATAGAAGCCTCTTAAATTTGTTGGCCAGTTCACAGTTAGTAATATCTCATCTACAGAAATCAACAACAAAAAAGCAACTGTATGGCCAGTTGCCTCCTCTCGCACAAACCATCAAAGAACAATGAACAAAAAATGCTAGGACAAATTCATAGGAGACATCTCTATACTGGATGGTAAGCCTTTTAAATTTATTGACTAGTTCACATACCTAGTTAGTAATATCTCATCTACAGAAATTTAGAATTTTCTAATGTTCCCAGTGCTGCGTTGAGCAAATCCTGGAAGCAGCACCCAACAACAAAAATGCAACTGTATGGCCACTTCCTATCACACAATCATAAGAGACATCTCTTAAATTAGTTGACCAATTGGTAGTAATATCTCATCTACAGAAATTTTAAATTGTCTAATTACTTTCTGATCAGTCCATTTTCAAATGTGGAAATTGAAAATTCATTCCTAATAATGTGTGGCCGTATCGTTCCTATTTGATTTACAAACACGTACAGAGGTAGAGAATTTCTATTATTCTATTAATATCCTCATCATTGTTGTTTTGATCTTGCTACTGTGTGCTGTCATTTGAACAAATCCTGGAAGCAGCACCCAACAATAAAAAAGTAACTGTATGGCCACTTGCCTCCTATCACACAAACAATCCAAGTAAGATGAACAAAAAATGCTAGGATAAATGCACAGAAGACATCTCTATACTGGATGATAAGCCTCTTAAATCAGTTGCAGAGGGGTAAGCTCCCCCCTCCCCAATAAGGCCACCCGTTGCCTATGGGTGGCGACCCACAATGCTTAAGGACAAATTCCTGGTAGCTGAGTAGGTAATGATATCCAACGCTCCACTTAGACTCTTACTAAGGCTAGACCGGTGGTAGGAGAGCCCCCCTCTGATCAATTGGTAAGTCACGTTAAGCCCTAGCACCTATATGATTTTCCAACCCTATTGCCCTTATGGCAAGCCCCAACCCTTTTTATCATATGGGTGCTAGAAGGCGGTGACTGAGGGTCTACATATCCTGGAATGACGTTAAACTCTATCTGATGGTGAGGTTCCAGTTTTTGAGGTTTGGGGAATGTGGAGCACCCCTTCATCACCATTGCTCCCTGGTCCACTCTGAACCGGAGTGGTAGTACCTGTTAGGGTTCCATCTATGGGTTAAATAGAAAAATATGAGTTGATAAAAAAAATTGTATTATCCATTAAGAATTAATTTATTTCAAAACTTTATCGGCATTAAATGACCCACTGAGGTTGATATGCTATAAACCAAACCAAACCCGCTCGGGGTAACCTTTTTAATATTTATCATGATTGCCCTCAACCCCTTTGCCCTTATGGCAAGCCCCAAACCCTTTTTATCCTATATGTGCTAGAAGGCAATAACTGATGATCTTCATGTCCTGGGTATGATGTTAAACTCTGACGGTGAGGTTCCAGTTCTGGAGGTCTGGAGAATGTGGAATTTGAAAATAAAAATGGAACAGGAGAGTCCTCGTGGCAAAGGGGTTGACATGAACTCCAGTCACACTATCATGTTCACTTTGGGACTAATACCCTTGGGAAAGGTATGAACTACCTGAACTTCCCAGCTATAAGTTAAATAGTACCACTACGGTTCTTCTACAAGGATGGCTTTGGCATTAAATAACCTGTAATGGTTTGCTATGCCATTAAATAAAGAAACCACTCCATCTATCAGATGTCTTGTCATAGGCATGTCACAATGATTGACTGAGAAAATTGGAGTAGCTAGAATTTGAACAAACTGCTCTCCCATAAGTTCCCCCTTGCTGTTACATTTATTGTTAACCTTGACAGGGTCCAATCATAATCTCGATTTTGAAGAGGTAGTGTGGAGTACCCCTTCATTGCCATTACTCCCATGTCCACTCTGATCCGGACTGGTTGTACCTCTTAGGGTCTTTTCTATGAGGATCCTTACGTAAGCTAGATGATCGGTCGGAGAGAACCCCCTCCAATCAAAAATCCGTGTTTTTACAAAACAAATTTACCCCCCCCTTCGTTTAAAAAAGAATTACCAAAAATCAGGGAATTATCCGATTTTAATGAAATTTTCAGTGTTGATTTATCAATGAATGAATTTTATAATGCATCAGTTATTTTATTTTAAAACTTTCTGAATTTTTTTTTCAAGTTACTTAATTTGACCCCACCCCTTATCTTTGGGGTACAAATATTGGTGGGGTTATATGAAGTTGAAACTAATTATAGTATAAATAGAAAGACTGAAGGTATGAATAGAAGAAAAAAAAATATTAAGGATAATACTCTGGTAGAAAATGATTACGGAAAATAAAATGAAAATAAAAACTAAAAAAAAGTTTTTTTTTTGCATTTCAATAGTTATTTAATTGGCTATTATCTTATAAAAGAAATAATTATACATCAATATTTGTTCTGTTTAAGCCCCCCTTAAACAGAACAAATATTGATGTATAATTATTTCTTTTATAAGATAATAGCCAATTAAATAACTATTGAAATGCGAAAAAAACTTTTTTTATTTTCATTTTATTTCCCAAAATTTTCAACAATAAAATTATTAGAGATTGATACTAAAGTAAAGTAGTTATTTAAAAAATGTTTTTAGAATCTAATATGACATTTCAAACTTAACATCATGATACTGATATTTTGAAGGAATTTTGTCTAATAATTAATCATAGCAGAAATACCTAATTAAATCAGAAATTCTTTGAATAGAATAACTGATACATTATAAAATTCCTTCATTGATAAATCAATACTGAAAATTTCATTAAAATCTGATAATTTCCTGATTTTTTGTCAATTTTTTTTCAATCTAGAGTGTTAAATTTATTCTTCCCCTACCATTTCCAGCTAACTGTAAATACATTTCAATATTTTCTTGGAAATGAATTGCACTGTATGGAGTAAAAGGTAGGGGTTAGATGGCTTTAGTTGTTCATAGATAAAAACTCTGCAATTTATTAAGAAACTTTAGTTGGTACCCATCAAATTTCCTGGAAACTCATTCAAATCCTGTCCGTGGTCCCAGGACACACTAAATAAAAAAGCTATCAGCGTCACTGTGTGTGTGTGTGTATATATATATATATATATATATATATAGTATGAACAAAAAGTATTAAGACAATCAGGAATATTTCTTGTATGTTGTTTATTCTCAACTAGTTTCGACCTTAGGTCATCGGCAGGAGAAAATTTCTTATTTGAAGAAATTGTTTATAGATTATTAGAAAGGGAACATTATAGAAGAATTATAAAAGTTGAAGTGTTTTTGTGGGTTTAACATGCTGTTAAAATCCGGGTAGGCGAGTCTGTTTAATAGTAGCATGACCATTTGTTCCGTGAAGAACCTCTATATATATATATGTAGAATGAATTAAGGAAAAAACTTAAAATTTGCTTTAATTTAATTGAAATTAAATTAAATTTGCTTTTAATTTAATAATTTAATTTATTCTATATATTGCTCTGTCTGTCCACTTACTGGCATTAGGCACATCGAGCTCTCACTGTTGTTTACCTGTATCACTATGGATAAGCTACACGTAGAATGATCCCTATTAACACAAATATATATATATATATATATATATATATATATATATATATATATGGAGAAAGGTAGACAAACATGAGGTGTTGTACAAGATGGATGTTTATTGTATAACATTCCGTGTTTGTCTACTTTTCTCCACATATTGTTGGATTAATTTCCTCTTATTTCTCCCATATATATATATATATATATATATATATATATATATATATATATATATATAATGAGAGGGGACATGCTGCACATAGCAAACCTCTTAGAAGACTTCTTTGGCCTGAAACCAAAGAAAGAAAAAAAAGTAAAGGAAAAATAAAGAAAGAAAGAAGAAAAAAAAAGAAAGAAGAAAAGTGAAACTAATGTTATTTTCTCGTTGAAGTGAAGGCCTCCCCCCCCCACCCCATTATATCTCTATAGAAGCTATTAATCAAAAATTCCACTTGTATGTATCTTCATTTCTACGCCCCCCGCTGCCCCCTTACTCCTCCCTCATTTTAGTTCCATAGCCACACCCTCAAGGATTCAACCTTCTGGCCATTAAAGACATTCCTCATTCTTTTCATGCCAATTCCTTAAAATCCAAAATATTTCTTTTTCGTTTATTTCATTATTCACAAACAATAACATTCTGACACTCAAAGATTTCTTTGCTTCAGTTACCAAACTGGAATCTCCAAGAAAACCATTCACTCCACCCCACACACACCAACACATTAGAACCATTCGCTCCCCTCACCCCCACAGAATAGAACCATTTGCTACCCCCATCACCAGTATAGAACCATTTGCTCCCTTACCCCAACCCCAACACAGAACCATTTGCACCCTTACCCCAACCCCAACACACAACCATTTGCACCCTTATCCCAACCCTCAACACACAACCATTTGCACCCTTATCCCAACCCCAACACACAACCATTTGCACCCTTATCCCATCCCCACCACAGAACCATTTGCACCCTTATCCCAACCCTTAACACACAACCATTTGCACCCTTACCCAACCCCACCACAGAACCATTTGCACCCTTATCCCAACCCTCAACACACAACCATTTGCACCCTTTGCACCCTTATCCAACCCTCAACACACAACCATTTGCACCCTTATCCCAACCCTCAACACATAACCATTTGCACCTTACCCCAACCCCACCACAGAACCATTGCACCCTTATCCCAACCCTCAACACATAACCATTTGCACCCTTACCCCAACCCCACCACAGAACCATTTGCACCCTTATCCCAACCCTCAACACATAACCATTTGCACCCTTACCCCAACCCCACCACAGAACCATTTGCACCCTTATCCCAACCCTCAACCACAAACCATTTGCACCCTATCCCAACCCTCAACACACAACCATTTGCACCCTTATCCCAACCCTCAACACACAACCATTTGCACCCTTACCCCAACCCCACCACAGAACCATTTGCACCCTTATCCCAACCCTCAACACACAACCATTTGCACCCTTCAACCCTCAACACACAACCATTTGCACCCTTATCCCAACCCTCAACACAAAACCATTTGCACCCTTACCCCAACCCCACCACAGAACCATTTGCACCCTTATCCCAACCCTCCCAACCCTCAACACACAACCATTTGCACCCTATCCAACCCTCAACCTCAACACAAAACCATTTGCACCCTTACCCCAACCACCACAGAACCATTTGCACCCTTATCCCAACCCCCAACACACAACCATTGCACCCTTATCCCAACCCTCAACACACAACCATTTGCACCCTTATCCCAACCCTCAACACACAACCATTTGCACCCTTACCCCAACCCACCACAGAACCATTTGCACCCTTATCCCAACCCTCAACACACAACCATTTGCACCCTTACCCCACCCAAATACAGAATTATTTGCTCCCTTACATCCAACATAGAACCATTCACTCACCCCCCAATCAGTCAGAATCATTCATTCACCCCACCCCCAACATAGAACCATTCCCCCCTCCTCCTACATAGATCAAACATAGAACCATTCACCAGCCCTCCACCCCACTGTATCTATTCTAGCCAAACTCCCCCCCCCCCGCCAATCCTTCAAAATTCTTCAACTTGATGATCCAAGGATCCATTGCAGAATCTTTCTGCAAATCCAACAAATGTCAAAGTTCATCAAAAAAGCACAAAAATCTTTTTATTATTGATTGAGAGAAGGAGGGGGAGGTAGAGAGAGGGTGGAGGGAAAAGGATGGATAGAGAGGAAGAAAGAGGGGGGGTGCGAGAAGTGTGGAGAGGAGGATGGGGAGAGAGGGGGAGTAAAAGAGAGATTGTTATTGATTGATCATTTTTGACTCTTGTTTCTCTCGATTTATCACTGGGGTGGTTGGTGGGTTTTTTTGGCTTGGGGGTGGGGAGGGGAATCTTTTTTTTTTCTTATCTCATTCTTTTCTTTTCTCACAATTGTCACATCAGCATTCTAGGATTGCAAAGTAAGCAAGATGGATTTTTGGAAAGGAAAAAAAAGGAAAAAAAAGGAAAAAAATGGATATGCCTTTAGCAAGACTTGAACTCTCATTCTTTGTATTTGGGTTGTCTTTGGTGAAGCTATGAATACCATTGTAGGCCAATCAGCAAAACCCTATATCAATCAGATCTGTGCAGATTCTGGATGCTGCACAGAAGACCTGCCAGGGGTGTTGACTGTTAGGGCGGCTTGGCAAGAAAGAGTTGTGGGGATCTGTGCTTACAGCATGACCTGATGATGATGATGATGATGATGATGATCAATTGAATTGAGATATATACCTAGGTTTTATTTGCTCAGTTGGTAGAACGTTCGGCTAGGAATCATAAGGTTCCTGGTTCGATACCAGTGTTACATAATTATTAGATTCTTAATATTTATGTACAGTAGTGTAGAAATCAAAATGGCTGTTATAAGTTGCAGCCCACAGCTTTGAAGGATGAGTGACAAGGCTTGACCTCATCCTGATCCTTTCTGGTGGATACCATGAGAATTGGTGGAGGAGACCCTCTTCCGGTTTTGATTAAAATAGATTTTAGTCAGTCGGACAGAAACCACGATAGTGGTGATTCGTGCATTGCACGCTCCGACTCGATCTGCGCAGGTAGTCTGGTGGGAGTTTCGAAATAAATATGATCTAAGTTAAATCGAAGTCTTGTGTTATTATCTAAAATCTACCAATGACACAGGGCTTCTGATAAAGAGAAATCCCCAATGGAAGACCAGACACAAAGTCCCCAAGAGAAGTCCAGACGCTAGAAGAGATGTTAGAAAAAGGCGTAAGATAGAAAAGACGTCAGAGGAAGAATAGAAGTAAGTAAAGAAAGAGGTATGCAACACCAGCCCTCGCCAACTCAGTGTATGAGTAGCACAGGGATCTGTGCGGTGAAATGAGGAGCTGATGGTAGGTATAGCGCTCCACCTCAGACGCAAAAAAAAGATCTCCTTGGTCTAGCGCTAATGAAAAGGGGATAGACTCCCTTGCTGTCTGGCTGATACCGACATTAGGCCACCCCTGATGACTTGACTTACTTTTTTAGTATTAGTCTTAATAATGTTTTGTTTGCTTGATTTGTTTTTTTATGGCATATCAACACTTTATGGGTCATTTTGCCTCAGATGCTAAAAACAGTCTCCTTGGTCTAGCGCTATTGAAAAGGGGATAGACTCCCTCGCTGTCTGGCTGATACCGACTTTAGGCCAACCCTTGACGACTTTTTAGTGCCTAATCATTTTTATATTTGATTTACTTACAGTACTTAAATGGTCACCCATCTAAGTATTAAACAGGCTCATCACTGCTTAACTTTGGTGATCTAGCAGGAACCGTAATAATATTCAAATTTCTTAGCTGAAACATTATCAATTAATATTCACTAGCAAAAGTATGCACCCCCTGGGCACAAGTATTTAAGTTTTGATATAATAAAATATTATATCAAATTAGAAAGACTAATAAAACTAAATAAGAACACATATAAAAAGGTTACACTTATTTTAATCTTCTTTAAAATTGGTTTCTATATAAAATTATACATAGGATTGCTTTTAATGAAACTATATTAGAAATCAATAAGTAATTATTTATTAAACCCAGTTTTGTTAAAACAAGTATACAAAATTAAACTTTTATTTCTTAGTAATCTATTAAACACCTTGCAGGATTTTAAATGCATTAATAACATGGGCTGTTTTGAGGCAAATCTAACTCAGCTAGACTTTAATAAAGACATTGTTAATAAATAAGATGCTAATTAAGAGTGAATAAGGATTGAAATAATCATTGAAAATATAACATAAATAACTAAGGGAATTGTAATGTCAGTGGGGACATAGTTTCGATGACAGACATATAACATCTTTGATTTACTTACAGTACTTAAATGGTCACCCATCTAAGTATTAAACAGGCTCATCACTGCTTAACTTTGGTGATCTAGCAGGAACCGTAATAATATTCAAATTTCTTAGCTGAAGCATTATCAATTAATATTCACTAGTAAAAGTTTGCACCCCCTCATGGGCACAAGTATTTAAGTTTTGATATAATAAAATATTATATCAAATTAGAAAGACTAATAAAACTAAATAAGAACACATATAAAAATACTACACTTATTTTAATGTTATTTTAATTGATTTCTATATAAAATTATATAAAAGGAACCTTAATCCGACAGTGTGAATTTGATATATTGAAAAAACAAAAGATGTTTACAAATGCATGGGATCATCAGGAGAGAATGTGCAACCGTTTCGGGGCCTTCCTCTCAACGGTTTTAAAAAGCAACATCGGTCTCCCTCACTGATGTGAGGTCCCTCGGAATATCTGTATCGACCGTATGTAATAGATCGGTCTTCAACAAAACCGTTGAGAGGAAGGCCCCGAAACGGTTGCACATTCTCTCCTGATGATCCCATGCATTTGTAAACATCTTTTTGTTTTTTAATATATCAAATTCATAAAATTATATATAGGATTGCTTTTAATACATTTGATAATAACATGATAGTATTAGAAATCAGTAACAGCAAATAATCATTTATTAAACCCAGTTTGTTAAAATCATTATGCAAAATTAACCAACAAATACTATTTACATCTTTATTTCTTGTAACACATATTTCAGGATCTAAATGCATTAATAATATGAGCAGTTTTGTGATAAATCTAACTTGACTAGATTTTGATAGACATCTTTTAATAAATAAGATGCTAGTTAAGATTAAATAATGGTTATTTCATAATTGTTGAGAATATAATTTAAATAAATAAGGAAATCGTGATGTCGGTAGTGACATAGTTCTCGTTACAGTTATATAATCTCCATTATAAGATAGAATGAATTCTGAGTTGAATAGACAGTGAACTTTGAAATAATCATTCATACATGTAAAAAATATAGGATTGCTTTTAATACGTTTAAGATTAACATGATAGTATTAGAAATCAGAAATAATAAATAATTATTAAATCCAGTTTTGATAAAATCATTATGCAAATTATTCTCATCATATACTTTGTAAATCTTTATTTCTTAGAGATATATAACACATATATCAGGATTTTAGATGCCTTGATTATATGGTCAGTTTTTTTCATTATTATCCATCATTTAGCTGATGTGACGTTACTCATAATAAGAATTTGGCGGATAAGCAACACCAGATAATCAGTATTTACATTTTTGCATTTCATCTTGGATTATTTAGATGGTCTCATTTTTAACCAGAGGATGTTGCAAGATGATTAACGGACATAATTTTAAGGAACAAGAGTATTAATATACAAGGTTTGTTGTACTTTTTGACACACCATGAATTCTGAAAATTAACATTACATTCATTGTTCATTTCTATCTCGGTAAATACAGCTTCAAACTTGGCACTTTTATGACACACCTTGTATTCTGAAAAAAAAAAAAGTTCCGTTCATTGTTCATTTCTATCTTGGTAAATACAGCTTTAATCTGGACACTTTTATGATACACCTTGTATTCTGAAAAAATTAACGTTCTATTCATTGTTTATTTCTATCTTGGTAAATACAGCTTCAATCTCAATACTTTTATGACACACTTTGTATTCTGAAATAACGTTCCATTCATTGTTCATCTCTATCTTGGTAAATACAGCTTCTATCTCGATAATTATGACACACCTTGTATTCTGAAAAAAATTAACATTCTATTCATTGTTCATTTCTATCTTGGTAAATACAGCTTCAAACTGAGCACATTTATGACATACCTAGTATTCTGGGGAAAAAAATAATGTTCCATTCATTGTTCATTTCTATCTTGGTAAATACAGCTTGAATCTTGGCACTTTTATGACACACCTAGTATTCTCAAGAAAAAAAATAACGTTCCGTTCATTGTTTATTTCTATCTTGGTAAATACAGCTTTAAACTGGACACTTTTATGACACACCTTGAATTCTGAAAAAAATAACGTTCCATTCATTGTTTATTTTTGTCTTGGTAAATACAGCTTCAATCTCAATACTTTTATGACACACCTTGTATAATTTTTTTTTTTTTTTAATTTCCTTGAAATGTCATTTTCTTTTCTTTTTCAGTTTTTGTTTTGGAGAATTTTCCTTTTATTTCCATTTGTGACGTTTTATTTCTTCTGAGGTAAGTAAAAACTTTGAATTCTTTCTTGTCTGTTGAATTTTATTTTTAATTGTGACTGGAGGTGATTAAAAAAAATGAAGCTCTACTTCAATCACCTCCTGGAGGAAATTGAAAAAAAGCTTCAGTACTTCAATAACCTCCTGGAGGTAATTTTTTAAAATGAAACTCTACCCCAATCACCTCCTTTAAAAAAAAAATGAAGCTCTCTCTCTCTCTCTTTCTCCCCCCCCACACAATCACCTTCTGGGTGTAATTAAAAAATGAAGTTCTTTCTTTCTCTCTACCCTCCCCCCAATCACCCCCTGGAGGTAATAGAATAAAAATGAATCTCTCTCACTCTCCAGTCACCTTCTGGAAGTAATAAAAAAAATGAAGCACAATGAATGCACAAACATCTAAAAGGACGCAGTACAGTTGTATTCATGCATCCCAGTGTTTTTCTTTTTTTTCCCTCACCATTTCAAGCTAACTGTAAATACATTACAATTGTTTCTTAGAAATGAATTACACAGGATAGGTTACAAGGTAGGAGTTAGACAGCTATAGTTGAGACCACTAAATTTTACCGGGGACTAATTCAAAGCAAATATGTGCATCCCAGGATGCACTAAATCAAAAAGCTATCAGCATCACTGTTATAGTGTATAAATATTTACCCAACAACGTTTGGCATGGGTAGGATGTGACTTAAGGTTGTAAGTATGAGGCATCCACTGAAGATTGAACTCGCTATTCAGTTTTAACGGATAAAGGGAAATAACTGTAAATGTGTAGGTTATTTTTATGAGATTAAAATAATTGTTGCTTTAAATCAATTATAATATTTCTCTCGTCCAAATAATCTAAATAATACTAATTATCAAGCCTCATCTCAAAAGTTCAGAGAAATAGTGTAGATAACAATAAAGATGAGGACAATAGTCTGAATAATCCAAATAATACTAATTATCAAGCCTCATCTCAAAAGTTCAGAGAAATAGTGTAGATAACAATAAAGATGAGGACAATAGTCAGAATAATCCAAATAATACTAATTATCAAGCCTCATCTCAAAAGTTCAGAGAAATAGTGTAGATAACAATAAAGATGAGGACAATAGTCAGAATAATCCAAATAATACTAATTATCAAGCCTCATCTCAAAAGTTCAGAGAAATAGTGTAGATAACAATAAAGATGAGGACAATAGTCTAAATAATCTAAATAATACTAATTATAATATTGTTTACATTTATGGAAACAATTCTAAAAAAAAAATTTTTTTTTTCCCAAAAGAATTTATTGAATGACCCTTGTATTTGTATATGCGATGTATTTTTATTTTATTTTTAACTTTTTTTCTCAATCCAGTAAACCATAAATTGAAATCCAAATATTGTTTGTAACTAAACAACCAACAATATATGAAATTTGAAAGTCCTTTGGTAACAATCCAAAAGTCCATATATATATATAATCCAATTTGTCCATATATATAATTCCAGAGAAGAAATCTTCCTTACAACATAGGAGTTTTTTTAAAACAACTTGTCACAGTTTGAGAGCTCAATGTGTGCTCTTATTGTTAGAGTCACAGAGCAAAATTATATTTAAATAAATAACAAAAGACTTAGAGATTTTGCATTATAGACTATTTCGGGAGCTTAGACAAAATGTCTAATTCTCCCGACTCCTCAGATGCAAATCTGATGAGTCCATTTTATCTAAGCTCCCCGAAATAGTCTATAATGCAAAATCTCTAAGATATATTATATATATATATATATATATATATATATATATATATATATATATATATATATATATTAATCCAAAAGTCCAGAGAAGAAATCTTCCTTACGACATAGGAGTTTTTTTTTAAAACAACTTGTCACAGTTTGAGAGCTCAATGTGTGCTCTTATTGTTAGAGTCACAGAGCAAAATTATATTTAAAGAAATAACAAAAGACTTAGAGATTTTGCATTATAGACTATTTCGGGGAGCTTAGACAAAATGTCTAATTCTCCCGACACATCAGATGCAAATCTGATGAGTCGGGAGAATTAGACATTTTGTCTAAGCTCCGAAATAGTCTATAATGCAAAATCTCTAAGTCTTTTGTTATTTCTTTAATATATATATATATATATATATATATATATATATATATATATGTTTAATAATAATAATAAGACCATTGAAATGGTAAAAATACACCCCCATGTGTGTATACATATATACACATTCCACTGACTTTAATCAAAATAAATAACTTTATACATACATTAATAAAACCACATTTAATCATTACGGACTCTATAATAATAGACACTCATCATCATTGTCATAAACCATTAAAACAATAGCACAACACAGATTTCTAGCAATGTTTATATTTAGATCCTTTGAAAAAAATGCAACTTACGCTCTTTTTGAATTTTTGAATTTAAAATCACCGTTCTTCGACCGTGGACCTATAATCAACCATTTATCACGAAAAAACAGACGTGAAATCGACTGCAATTAATCAATATCTTGATTAATCCAGTGGATTTAACCCTGAAGATCCTTATGGTGAAACTCGAGTAGGTTATCAACGTGTACATTTATGTTATAATGGACAAATCCTAGCAACAAGGCAACAGCTCCAGAACTTAGCTTTCAGAAATCTTCTGACAAAGGGAACTTCATCCCGAAATATTAAAAAAATAAATCACCGGTAGACAAACAACATTATTGTTACCTTGTTTTTCTTTACACTTGCATTGTAATAGCCTTCAAAACCAACCGCCAAACCAATATCTACACAAGTATTCAAGTAAATCATAAAACTCTTTTATTTATTTAATATATATATATATATATATATATATATATATATATGAGAAGTAAATACACACGCGGTGTGTTTATGATATTGCTTTTTTTAGCCGACAATTTTTGGGAGAATATGTGCTTAATTGAAGTCATACCTAATTTTGAAAGTTAATTAATTAATATATATATGTTGTTGTGAAGTCCATATATTCTTCATTTGTTGGTATATGTGATGAGTCTAATTTTTTTTGTGTATATGTATGTGCGTGTTCATCACCATTGCTCCCGAGTCCATTCTGCCCCAGAGTGGTAGCACCTGTTAGGGAGCGCATCTATGGGTTAAATAGAAAAACATGAGTTGATAAACAAAATTGTATTATCCATTAAGAATGAATTTATTTCAAAACTTTGTCGGCATTAAATGATCCACTGTGGTTGATATGCCATAAAACAAAACTAACCAAACCAAACCTTGGGAAAGGTATGGATCTTGTGTGTGTGTGTGTCAGACTATCAAACCTCAGTAAAAGAAAGATGGATACGTATTATTTGGATTATTCTGACTATTGTCCTCATTTACCCTTGTATTATGCAGAGCACGATCTTTAGTGAAGAAACCTTTGGTTGTTCCTTGGTGTCCTTTAGTGTTGGATACAATCCTTTTGGCTGTTCCTTTAGTGTTGGGTATGATCCTTTTGGTTGTTCCCTGGTGTCCCTTAGTGTTGGGTATGATCCTTTTGGTTGTTCCTTGGTGTCCCTTAGTGTTGGGTATGATCCTTTTGGTTGTTCCTTGGTGTCTCTTAGTGTTGGGTATGATCCTTTTGGTTGTTCCTTAGTGTTGGGTAAGATCCTTGTGTTGAGCAAAGTCCGTTGTCAATGTTGAATAATGTGCAAATGAATGGCTTTCAATATCGGCAATTAAATAGTTAACTAACCACATATTCGAGGTGTTGATTGGCTGGGTTTAATCCATGTGACCATGCCGAGTCTATGAGTGTAAGTGTTGGACCACAGCACATCTTATATATAAAGATATTCCAACATTCACCATTAAGTGTGAAGATGTCTCCATCTTAAATTACCCCACAGATTCATCTATTATTATTCCTCTTTGGCTTGCCCAAAAGTCACCTAGCACAGTAGCCCCCTAGCCCCCTCCTCTCCTATCAGAACACTCAGTCATCCCTTTGCCATTTCTCCCCCCCCCCCAAGCGAGAATAGCATTCCAACTTCCTATCTAAAAATAAACTTGGTTGGTTGAGCTTGAGTTCTTGATGATTGGTTTGTCTTTAAAAACTTGGGGGGGGGGCTGGCAAGATGGTAGGGGTGGGGGGATACACTGATATTAACAGAGAAAGAAAGGAGAAAAAAAATTGAAAAATACACCCCCTCCCCGTCCTTTTCGGCTACATAGTTCTCTATGGAGAATGCTAAATAATAAATGAATAAAAAAATAGAAATTGGCTCTATGCCCGGTGCCTGGGCTTTTATGAGAGTCCGTGTGTGTGTGTGGGGGGGGGTTGGTACATGCCTTATGTCATAATTGTTTTGTAATGATGGACTTTCCTCTTAAAACATAACATCCAGGAATTTAGTCTTTTGAGAGGAGTTGCATCATCACTATTACATAGTGGCATCATATATATATATATATATATATATATATATATATATATATATAAAAAATAGATGGAAATTAATCCGACAGTATGAAATTTAACATTTGAAAAAACATAACAAACATCATATGTTTTTTCAAATGTTAAATTTCATATATGGGAGTAAATATGGAAATAAATCCGACAATATTAAGAAATTTGAAAAAACAAGTTTTCCAAAATTAGATGAATTTATTCATATTTCATATTTATAAATATATATATGTTGAAAAAATAAATAAAGGAAAGAAAGTATAGAATGGATAATACAGGATATTTTAATCAATTTTACTTACATTTGTTTTGGTCAGGAGTTTATCCATGTGTACATTATTCAAACTATTATTATTTTTGAATAACCAAATGAAATAATAATAATAGAAAAAAATGTTGAAATGTTCCGCACACAAAGAAGATTCGACCTTCCTCAGAGTAAATCCTTATTTTTTTTTTTTAAATGAAATTCATTGAAAGCAATGAATTTTTGAAATGTTCGAAAAAAGAACTATTTTAAAAATCACGTGAAGAGTGTTCAAACGTTGGCGAGAAAGACAGTTATAATGACGTCATGTCACATGTGACAGATTTTGAAGCGGAGAGATGATGGCTGGAATAAAGTTTTGTGGAATTTTAATTTTCAAAGCATGAGGGATTTTTTATATATATATATATATATATTATACTGAGTTAATCAACTGTTGCTTCCTAAAGGCTTTTTTACTGTTTAGTTTAATGACATGAAAATTATACTAAATTATTCCTTACTTTTAGGGTTGAATTATGTTTGAAAAACCTTTTGTTTTAATAGGTTTTGATTAGTCATAATTTGCAATTAAGTCCAAAACCGACCAATCTCTTACTTTACTCTGTGTCTATGTCTTTCTTCCCCTCTATATATCTCTTGACTACCTCCTCGTTATATATAGTTAGTTTCTCTAGATTCTAACTATTTGACCACATGCCTCCAATCTGTGGAACTTTCAAATCACACACACACACAGTAAAGCAATACACAACATGTCAGCCCACCATCTACTATGATACACAGTGGGTACCTTTCTCACGGCTTAAATTACTTCAGTTATGTGATATACATTGCTGCTAACTAACATGTTACCAAAATACTGCCAATTTTTTTACTTGGAAACCTGTGATGTTTAAGGATGGAACCCAAGTGGTTCAGCAGTCCATGACCTGCAACACACCACTTAGGCCCTTACTTAGGATTGATGGGCGGTTAGAGAGGCCCTCTTCGATCAACCGGCGGATCACGTCAAGCACTAGTACATATATGATTGCCCCAACCCTATTGCCCTTTTTATCATATGGGTGCTAGAAGGTGGTAGCTGAGGGTCTTCATGTCCTGGGTATAACATTAAACACTATCTGATGGTGAGGTTTCAGTTCTGGATGTCTGAGTAATGTGGAGAATCCCTTCATCACCATTGCTCCCTAGTCCACTCTGACTCGGAGTGGTAGTACCTGTTAGGGTCCCATCTATGGGTTAAATAGAAAAATGTGTTTATGAAAAAAATTGAGTATCCATTAAGAATGAATTCATTTCAAAACTTTATCCACATTAAATGACCCACTAAGGTTGATATGCCATAAAACAAGACAAAACCAAACCAAATCATCCATGAGTATAAGAAGAATGGGATTTATCAACGTGTTGACATGACTGGGTAGGAGCGGCTATATACTGAGAATTTCGCAAATGACTAACATCGACCATAGATTAAAATGATAGAATTATAAACCATAAAACCAACTCGCCAACTATCATAATACTACCAAACACAGCGCAGGTACCTTTCCCACGGCTAAAACTGCTTCAGTTATGTGATACACATTACTGCAAAGCTAACACGTTACCAAAATACTTCCAATTTTTTGACTTGGCCATGTATTTAACATCGCCAACTCCAAGAATGACCTATTAACCAAATTAGTAAAATTTAATTACGTGTGAATAATCATTTCAACATGGCAATTTTTTTTTTTTTTTGTTTTTTTTAAAGTTTGTAAATTTAAATCTGTTATGATTAGTAAGGTCAACCTGGCCGTCACTGCTGGTTCTTGTTGATCCTTATTAAGAAGCATCGACCCCCACCCCCTTCCCAACAGTCTCCACCCCACCCCCTTACACACATGACAATACTTTATGGCATATCAACCCTATTTGGGTTATTTAATGCCAAATTAAGTTAAACAAAGGACTCTGGTGCCCCCAACCTTATTGCCCTTATGGCAAGCCCCAGCCCCTTTTTATCATATGGGTGCTAGAAGGCAGTGGCTGCGGGTCTACATGTCCTGGGAATGACGTTAAACTCTATCTGAT
The DNA here is from genome assembly GCA_023376005.1 of Doryteuthis pealeii. Lineage (NCBI taxonomy): Eukaryota > Metazoa > Mollusca > Cephalopoda > Myopsida > Loliginidae > Doryteuthis > Doryteuthis pealeii. Next base: position 40,712,161 of record CM042174.1, on the reverse strand, counting down.
GGTGAGGTTCCAGTTCTGGAGGTTTGGGGAATGTGGAGCACCCCTTCATCACCATTGCTCCCTGGTCCATTCTGACCGAAGTGGTAGTACCTGTTAGGGTCCCATTTAATGGTTAAATAGAAAAACATGAGTTGATAAACAAAATTTGTTATCCATTAAGAATGGATTTATTTCAAAACTTTGTCGTCATTAAATAACCCACTGAGGTTGATATGCCGTAAAACAAACCAAACCAAAACAAATCTGTTATGATTAGTAAGGTCAACCTGGCCGTCACTGATTATTGTCGATCCTTATTAAGAAGCATCGACCCCCCCCCCCTTCCCAACAGTCTCCACCTCACCCCCTTACACACATGACAAAAAAATGATTATTTTACTTTATGGCATATCAACCCTATTCGGGTTATTTAATGCCAAATTAAATTATTTCTTATAAACAAACTCTGGTTGCTTACATTACCTGCTATTGCTTAAGTGGTCACCCAATTAAGTATTGAACATACTCATTGCTGCTTAACCTCAGTGATTTAGCAGGAACCAGTTTATATATTTTGAGGATGATGAGAATAGATATTGAAATATTAGAGTGAAGTTGGTTGGCTGTTTTGTGGCATGTCAAACCCTTTCAGGTTATTTAATGCTGAATTAACTCATTTCTTATAAACGAAGGACTCAGAGATGCTGATAGGTATGTGTCCTACATCCCTAACAAACAAAAATCTGAAAGGACGCAGTAAAATCATATCCATGTGTCTCAGTGTTTTTCTTTTTTCTTCCCCCACCATTTCAAGCTAACTGTAAATACATTTCAATAGTTTCTTAGAAATGAATTACACACGATAGGTTACAAGGTAGGAGTTAGATGGCTTTAGTTGGGACCCATAAATTTTCCTGGGGACTCATTCAAAGCAAATATGTGCATTCCAGGATGCGAATTAAAAAGCTATCAGCATCATTATATATATATATATATATATATATATATATATATAATGTCAGATTCACTTCCATTTTTTCTTCACGTATATATATATATATATATATATATATATATATATGGTTGGTTTTGAAGGCTGTCACAATGCAAGTTTAAAGAAAAAAGAAGGTAACTATGATGTTGTTTGTTAACCTGTTACTTTATTCTTAATATTTCAGGATGAAAAATCCCATCATCAGAAGAATACTCGAACTGAAGTGGTGCTAGCAGTTGCTCAAACAACATCATAGTTACCTTCTTTTTTCTTTACACTTGCATTGTGACAGCCTTCAAAACAAACCAACAATCCAATATAAACACAATGCTCCAAGCAAATTACAAAACCCTTATATATATATATATATATATATATATATATATATATATTTGTGAATAAAAAGGCCTTAAATACCAGGGGTATCGTGATTATGAACCATTTCCTCTCGTGGAAAGACCAGCCTAGAATCACCCTTATACCAAGAAACTTGGTACCCCAACAAAGTATATATATATATATATATATATATATATATATATATATATGTGTGTGTCTGTGTGTTTAGTGCTATCTGCATTTTCAAGCCTCCACTGGAAGTCTTGAAACATTTCTCCTTCCATGAATAAGGGGAGATTAGTGTCCATTTTAATTTTATGATTTAATTGTCAGTTTGTATTAAACCAAGAGAATTAGAATAGAAATCAACAGTACTATTAAAGAAAAGATTAATCTAAGATTTAAAAAAACAAAAAACCTGCAAATATTTCGGTTTTTGTGGTTTATTTATTCAGCTTAGTTTAATCCATATTTGTGGGTCAAAAAATTTGTGGGGTCAAAAAATATTCACTTTTTTTTTTTCTTTTTTAGGTTCGATTACTTCACAAAGTTCTTTTTAGAGTCTTTTGGGAGATCCTTAATCGTCTCTTCCAAGTTTTGTATCATTAAAAAACGATAGTTGTGAGTGAAGTCTTTTGAATCCTGCTTCGCTGGTGTTGTTGTTGTAAACAATAAACCTGCGTAAGTTTTTTTGAATCCTCGGTCGCCAGTTGTTGTTGTGGGGGGTTTTAAGGGTCAAAAATAAGACGGACGACTGGTGAAAATGGATACAAATGTATTGAACAAACAGGGAGTAGAAATTACAGAAACAAAAAGTGGAGTTGCGTCTGACCATGCAGTTGCGAACTGACTCGCGTTGCTTGTGTCCCAAGCCACAATTGTCACTGCTGCTTATAGTAGTAGTCGGCGCATTCCATTTATGTACATAGGTTATATCACCTATAACAGTTTTGTTTTGTTTTTTCGGCCAAAACGAGTTTGTGGATTTTTTTGGTGTTTGCTGGGACAACTGCCGAATTTGGGTGACCTGAGCATTCAGCATCATTTGTATCTGTATGACCACATTTAAAGTCAGCATACCACCTCTTAACCATTGTTTCTGATGGAGCAGAGTCCAAATAACACATATCACGCCATTGCTTTGCTTGAACAGTATTGTTTCCCATCAGAAAGCAATGCTTTGTCAACACATGTAATTCAGATTTTTCCATTGTTTTAAAAATTTGCAACAGTAGCTTCACTTAAATAACTGTAACTTGTAAACTCATAATCCAGTTGGGCTCAAATGTTAACACGTGCCATTTGAAAGTCACTACTTTATAAAAATCATATGGATTTTTTTACTAGTCTATGTGTCAGGCCCGTGACTTATTGAGTGATGTGTTAGATGAATATGAACAGACTGAGATAGATTATTTTATGATTTAATTGTTAGTTGGTATTTAACCAAGAGAATTACAATAAAAATCAACAATTATTTGTATTATTCAGACTGTTGTCCTCATCTTCATTGTTATCTGTATAACGTTTTGGCCGATGTACCCTCCTCCCTTTTTCAGGTATTTCTTGTCGGACTCTGGAACTTTCTTTTTTTTGGACTCGGGAATTCTTTTTTTTTCGAACTCTGGAACCTTCTTTTTTTCGAACTCTGGAACTTTCTTTTTTTCGAACTCTGGAACTTCTTTTTTTTTGGACTCGGGAACTTTCTTTTTTTTCGAACTATGGAACCTTCTTTTTTTCGAACTCTGGAACCTTCTTTTTTTCGAACTCTTGAGCCATCACGGAACTTTGAACCTAATTCAGTCTACCTATTCTAATTCCGCTAATTTTAACTGGCATACAGCTGTTAAGCTGTGTTAATTAATATTCTATGTTACTGCTGCGCCTGACCAGGATTGAACCTGCAGTCTAGAGATAATTGTCTTAACCTAACACCTTTATCGAATATGCTATGTGTCCACATGAGCCGAAATGTTGTACAGATAACAATGAAGATAAGGACAATAGTCTGAATAATCCAAATAATTCTAAAACTCAACTATTAAAGAAAAGATTAATCTAAGATTTAAAAAAGAAAAACCCAGCAAATATTTTGGTTTGATTTAATTGTTTTTCTCGTTCATTCAGCTTCGTTTGTTCCATCTTTGACTTTTAAAGTCATTGTTGTCACTGGGTGTGAGATTTTTAAATAGAATTGATTTGTGGGGGGTGATTTTCAGGGGGTGAGAATAGTTGATTGTTACCTGAAATGGAAATAGATTATAGACATTTTTTTTCTTCTTCGTCTTTTGTCATTTTAAACCCCTCTCCCCAGAAAATGGTATTTGAAAAAATGTTCAGCCTGGAGATATTTGGGGTTTTTTTTCTATTTTTTTAAAAGGTTTTTTTTTTTTTTTTTTTTTTTTTTTCCATAAAGATATTTATTTCTGTCTCTCTCCCACACACATACATTTTTTTGTCAGGATATTTATGTCCTGTCCTCCTGTCCATTTTTCATGTCAGGATATTTCTGCCCCCCCCCCTATTTTTTGTCAGGATATTTCTGCCCCCCATTTTTTTCAGGATATATGCCCCTGCCCATTTTTGAGTAAGGGTATTTATTTCTGCCCCCTTTTGTCAGAATAATACTCCCCCTGCCATTTTTTTTATAGCCTTTATTCCCCCTGGCCCATTTTTTTATGTCCCCCTGGCCATTTTTTATGTCCCCCTGGCCATTTTTTTATGTCCCCCTGCCATTTTTTTATGTCACCCTGGCCATTTTTTATGTCTAGATATCTATTTCTGACCCCCCACCCCCCCCAATTTTGTGTCAGGATATTTATTTCTGCCCCCCCCATTCACGATTAATAGTTTTTTGTGTGTGTTTAGCTTTTTCTACTCCCCCCCCCCAGCCTCATTTCTGTGTCAGAATATTTATTTCTGTCCCCCCCCCAATTGCACAAACCATTCCACATACTTAAAAAGCAAGGATGAGCTCATAAGTGATATTATCCTATGGGCACCTGCACATGGACACATCAGAGTGGGTCACCCAGCAAAAATCTGTATCAATGAGCTCTGCTAGGTCACTGGATGTTGTAAAGAGGACCTCCTACTGGCCCTTACCCTTATCCTAACCATAAAACTAATTCTAACTCTTACCCTAATACTGACCCTCACCATAAAACTGATCCTAACTCAAGTGTCTCAAAGATTTTGTGTATTTCTGTGAAATATAGTGCTATTTATACATAATCTAATATTATCTCTTGCGCGCTATTCTGCATTAGTACTGTTTAGTATGTTATCGTCTTTTGAGTTGGGGATATTTTAAATACATTTTATTTTTTAAAAATTGGAGGTACGTGGTGTAATGGTTAGAGTCGTAGGAAATGGACTCGTCGACCAGAGTTCAAATCCTGTATGAAGCTATAGTTCTCATAGCACTAATATCCTTGGGAAAGGTATGAATCCAATTATTCTCCCTCCAGCTATGGGTAAATAGTAGGGCAGACTGGGCTCTTTAACCAGTCTAAGAGAAGGAAAACTTTGAATTCAAACCTGTTAATCTCTGCTTGGGGTGGTCACTACTAGAATTGGCTCTGTCCTAATTAGTGATCTATTTCACTAATTAAAAAAAAAATGTGATTTTTATTATTTTTTCATTTAACTGGTACCGTGAGGTTGTTTAAAAAAACTACAAAAAAAGATATTTGTTTTCATAAACCAGGAAGTTATTTCTTAATACTTGTCAGCTGCTTAAATATCTTCTTATTATAATGGAGATTCTGCCCTGTTGGTGGGGTGTTAGAAGGCTGTGACTGAGGGTCTACATGTCCTGGGAATGACGTTAAACTCTATCTGATGGTGAGGTTCCAGTTTTGGAGGTTTGGGGAATGTGGAGCACCCCTTCATCACCATTACTCCCTGGTCCACTCTGACCCGGAGCGGTAGTACCTGTTAGGGTCTAATCTATGGGTTAAATAGAAAAACATGAGTTTATAAACAAAATTGTATTATGCATTAAGAATTGATTTATTTCAAAACTTTATTGGCATTAAATGACCCACCGAGGTTGATATGCCACCAAACCAAACCAAATATAATGGAGATTGTGTGTTTGTCTGTAACCAAAACTATATTACTACCCAAGTCACAATTCCCTTAATTATTTATGTCACTTTTCCATGATTTTATTTTTTATTTAAACCTCAATTATTAATAAAATTGTTTTACATTAATACTGCTGACCATATATACATACTAATAACGTGCAATTATATATATATATAACAAAATAGCAATTCACAGTGTGAATGTGAAGGCTAATTTGCATATTGACCATAAAAATTTGATTTTAATAAATATGTGCTTGGTATTATTGATTTCTAATTGTTTGGTTTTATCTTAATGAATATGAGCAAACATCTCAGGGATAAATCTTAAAAGAAATCCATTAAGAAGAAGAAATAACTGTAATTTCCTATTTTAACTAAATAGTTAAATTAGGAAATTTTAGCAATGAAAGACAGGAGTGATGGAATAGTAAGTTTGAGTTGCTCTATTTTTATTATATCCCACTCTGTTTCAAATCTTTTTATCTGCATTCTTATTTAGTTTCATTAACCTTTCTAATTTAATATAATATTTTATTACGTTAGAACTTAAATACTTGCACCTGGAATGTTCATATATTTGCTAGTTATCGTAATATGAGCTTGGGTAAAAAGAACAAAACAAACTAAAACTGTTTTTATTTGAGCAAAAAAATCTCATTGATCCTAAAATAAAATAAAAGAGAGAAAAAGCAATTATAGAAATATCCCGTTTTAATTTTACAATGTGATCTCAATTTTTCGCTCTTGAACGACCAAAATAGATGGACATTTTTTTCCCCCGATTTTGAAGGCAAATATTTCTAAACTGAGAAGATTAAAACCTAAAATAGACGGAATAAAACGGGCAAAAGTGTCGCGCAGAGAAAAAAGGAGAAAATCTTTATTTAAATATAAGAAATTTCTTCTTTTATTTTTGCAGCTTTGATTTTAGTTTTTGTTTTTTTTTTCTTTCTTTCTTTCTTGTGTGTTTCTCTTTCGAGGCAAAAATATCTCTTCAATTCCACCAAAACCATTTGCGTTGTTGTTGTTGTATGTATATTTAGACTTGTGAACGGATCATTATTTACCTGAAAGATGTTTTTCCCCCTCTCTCTCTTTTTCTCCTCTCTCTTCTCCTCTCTCTTTCTCCTCTCTCTCTCTCTCTCTCTCTCTCTTTTTCTCCTCTCTCTTTTTCTCCTCTCTCTTTTTCTCCTCTCTTTTCTCTCTCTCTCTCTCTCTCTCTCCTCTCCTCTCCTCTCCTCCTCTCTCTCTCTCTCTCTCTCCTCTCTTCTTCTCCTCTCTCTCTCTCTCTCTCTCTCTCTCTCTCTCTCTCTCTCTCTCTCTCTCTCTCTCTCTCTCTCTCTCTCTCTCTCTCTCCCTCTCCTCTCTCTCTCCCTCCTCTCCTCCTCTCTCTCTCCCTCTCTCTCTCTCCCTCCTCTCTCTCCTCTCCTCTCTCTCTCCCTCTCTGCTCCTCTCCTCCTCTCTCTCCTCTCCCTCCCTCCTCTCTCTCCCTCTCTCTCTCCTCTCCTCTCTCTCCTCTCTCCCTCCTCTCCCTCCCTCCCTCCTCTCCCTCCCTCCTCTCCTCTCCCTCCCTCCTCTCCTCTCCCTCCCTCTCTCTCTCCTCTCCTCTCCTCTCCCTCCTCTCCCTCTCCTCTCCTCTCCCTCCTCTCCTCTCTCTCTCCCTCTCCTCCTCTCCTCTCTTCTCCGCTCGCTTCGCTCTCTCTTTCTCGCTCTCTCTTCTCTTTTTTTCCTCTTTTTTCCTCTTTTTTCTCTTTTTTTTCTCATTTCTCTCTCTCTCTCTTTTTCTCATCTCTCTCTTTTTCTCATCTCTCTCTTTTTCTCATCTCTCCTACCTAAGACAGGATTTTGTTAGGCAACCAATCTAGGAGAAGGAAAACCATAAATTCAAACTAGCTATAAATCCACTTAAATTGATGGTATCCTGCCCGTGTTGGAGGGGTTGGGTGAATACAATGTAATAAGGTAGGTGCTCTCTGGGGGGAGACAGCCTCTTCTCCCCACCCCATTCCCAGAGATATTCCATGGATTTTAATTCTACCAGACTTTGTGATGCTGGTTTAAAATTTTGCTCATTGGAATTGCTGTGTCTGTACTCTTTAAAATTTCCGGGGGGTTGGGGCTTGTTCTAACTCTTAGGACCTTCATTGCCATCATGAGGATGCTGTGTTCTGTTTTGAACCAATCATCCAATTAAGATGAACAAGACATGCTGGCCACTGCTTGAGAAGTAAGAACGAACTTATAAGTGTTGTTTTTCTGTGGATTCCTACACACAACTAATTTTACCAGTAAAAATTTACATTCATCAGCAGTTCATGACATGCAATACTCCACTTTGGCCCTATCTTGGGCTAGACGGGCAGTCGGAGAGGGCCCCCTCCGATCAATCGGCTGGTCACGTCAAGCCCTAGCACCTATATGATTTTCCCAACCCTATTGCCCTTATGGCAAGCCCCAACCCTTTTTATCATATGGGTACTAGAAGGCGGTGGCTGCGGGTCTACATGTCCTGGGAATGACGTTAAACTCTATCTGATGGTGAGGTTCCAGTTATGGAGGTTTTGGGGAATGTGGAGCACCCCTTCATCACCATTGCTCCCTGGTACACTCTAACCCGGAGTGGTAGTACCTGTTAGGGTCCCATCTATGGGTTAAATAGAAAAATGTATTTATAAAAAAATTGTATTATCCATTAAGAATTGATTTATTTCAAAACTTTATCGGCATTAAATGACCCATTGAGGTTGATATGCCGTGTTGAGGACCTGGTAGGAATGATGATCAATAGGGACAAATAGTGAGAGAATCAAGGGAATCAGTGCTATCAGCATGACCTTTGACTTCGCATATTTTTTTAATTAATTTTCTCTGAATTTTTTCAATGAAGCATAATAATTTGAATTAAAATCCTAATTTTTAAATATCTTCCCAGATATAAATAAATTCTTCATTATTTTTGCACAAAAAGCAAGCTTTGGTGATAGTGAGTGTATATATGTATTTACTTTGTCATTCATTGTTTTATTTTCATAGTTTGCTGTGGACATATAGCAATAGCATAATCTTTACAAATCACTGCCGTCCCTCATAATCATATAACCCCACCACCAGAACCTTTCCTCTCCTGAGCACTCAAATGACTCTTCAAACCCACTGCAGATCCACAAAGTTTAATGCAAATATGACATAGGAAGGACGTCCTTCTCATTGTGTCAGATGGATCAGATGATGAAATGTGATGCTTATGCACCACCATATGTCTCTTAAGACCAGAAGCTGACTTACAGACTTTGTTACAGATTGCACAAGACACATTGTTTGTTCCTGAATTTTGACTGAATTGTCCCTGATGAGATTTCCTATGATTGACATATCCAGCCTTAGAAAGCAGAATTCGACCACATGTCTGACATTTCCAACCTTCCGTGTTCTCTCCAATATGACAGGTGTATCCCTTTCGAAGCTGTAGACATACTCACATACATACATACAAACTGTCCTTTACATATGTATAGATAGATGGAGGTTACTATTCTCATTCACTAGCGATTGGGTTTCAGTCCCTGGTGTCTCTCACCTTATCAGCTGGGGCATTAGAATACACTGACTGCATCTCTGCAGAGGGCTAAGACTCCCCCAATGTGTCTTATATATCACAAAGAAATTAAGGTTTACATAATATATAGTGGGGTTAATTTGCATACTGGTTTCAACAAAACCGTGTTTAATAAATGATTACTTGGTGTTATTGATCTCTAATATTATTGTTTTATTCTCTAATGAATTCAAATCAATCCTATGAATGATTTCATATCAAAATCAATTAAAATATAACTAAGATAAATCTTTATATGTGTTCTTATTTAATTTTTTTAGTCTTTCTAATTTGATATATTTCATTACATTAAAACTTAAATACTTACACCCAGAGGATGCATAATCTTGCTAGTATATATAAACATTTTAATGTAATAAGATATATTGAATTAGAAAGTCTAATGAAACTAAATAAGAATGCAGATAAAAAGATCTGAAACAGGAGGAGGGTATAAGAATAAAAATAGAACAACTGAAACTTACTCTTCCATTACTCCTGTCTTTCATTGTTAAATTTTCCTAATTTAACTATTTAGTTAAAATAGGAAGTAAAGAATAAAATTACAGTTCTTTCTTCTTGTAAATGATTTCTTTTAAGATTTATCCGGGATTTTTGCTGATATACATAAGATAAAACCAAACCATTAGAAATCAATAATACTAAGCACATATTTATTAAAATTAAATTTTTAATATTAATATGCAAATAAGCCTTCCTGTTCACACTGTAAACTGCTATTTTGTTGTATATATAAATATAATTGGATATTATAAGTATGTAGATATGTCCGACATAGCTAACTCCAGTTTTGACTGGGGGTTCCAGTGGCTTTGGCCCTGGACCTTACAAGCTAACATCTTTGATCCCAGGGGGGCCATCCAACCATGCAACACCTGCCCCCTTGATTTAAAGGGACAGGGTTGTGTATATTGCTTGAAGGGAAATGCCGACAGGATCAACGCATTTTTTGCACCAGCCACCCATGAGATTTGGTTTGTGGGTGGTCCCACATTAATAAGGCCTTGTGCCTAACCCGTACACGTGGGGTATATGGTAAATATCTAGTATGGTCAAAAGTATTAATAATGGAAGACAATTTTTATTAATAATTGAGGTTTTGATAGAAATAAAATTATGGAGAATGTGACGTAAATAATTAAGCGAATTGTGACTTGATTAGAAATATAGTTTAGGTTACAGACAAATACACAATCTCTATTATAATAAGAGATTAAGTATGTGTGTATGTATTCATAGAAATAATAGACATTTCTTTGAATTTGAATTGGTTTTATTGCCTGTTGAATGTTGTGTACGTGACTGTGTTTGTAATGTTAAAGAAACAAATTATAATTTATAGAATGTTTCTTTTTTCTTTTCTTTCCATTCACTTTTGGGGAGGAGCCTTGACAGATGTGACCTTCAGGTCATCTTCATTAAATAGAAGATAAACTTTTAAGAAAACCTGCTGAGACACGATAAAAAAAAAAAGGGACAAAATAAAATTGATCTTATTGTGAAGACATTTAATCTGTCAGCTCAGTCGGAATAGCATCCGCCTATGAACCACAAGGTTCTGGGTTCAATACCAGCTCTTGCCAACTCAGCAAAATAAAAAAGATTCTTAGTGATATTAGCAAGAATATGCATCCTACGAATATAAGTATTTAAGTTTTAATGTAATGAAATATATTAAATTAGAAAGACTAAAGAAATTAAATAAGAACACATATAAAGATTTATCTTAGTTATATTTTAATTGATTTTGATATGAAATCATTCATAGGATTGATTTTAATTCATTAGAGAATAAAACAATAATATCAGAGATCAATAACACAATTAGAACGCACATAAAAAAGATTACACTAATTTTGATTCTATTTTAATTGGTTTCTATATAAAATCATTCATATGATTGCTTTTAATACGTTGGAAAATAAAACAATAATATAAGAGATCAATAACACCAAGGAATTATTTGTTAAAACCAGTATGCGAATTAACCACATCATATATTATGTAGACCTTTATTTCTTAGTGATATATAAGACACATTGCAGGATTTTAAATACACTTATAACATGGGCTGTTTTGAGGCAAATCTAACTCAGATTTTCATAGACATTGTTAATAAATAGGATTTATTCTATGTATTAATGATTTTTGACTAGTTCACTATCTCGACCCCTCACACTCTCTCTAGTTCACTCTCTCTCTCTCTCTCTCTCTCTCTCTAGTTCACTCTCTCTCTCTCTTTCTCTCTCCCTTTTCTCTCTCTCTCCCTTTCTCTCTCTCTCGTTCACTCTCTCTCTCTCGTTCACTCTCTCTCTCTCGTTCACTCTCTCTCTCCCTTCTCTCTCTCCGTTCTCTCTCTCCCGTTCTCTCTCTCTCCCTTTCTCTCTCTCCCCTCTCTCTCCCTCCCTTCTCTCTCCCTCTCTCTCTCTCCCTTTCTCTCTCCCTCCCTTTCTCCCTCTCCCTCCTTTCTCCCTCTCCCTCCCTTTCTCCCTCTCCCTTCTCCCTCTCCTTTCTCCTCCCTCTCCTTCTCCCTCTCCCTCTCCCCTTCTCCTCTCCCTCTCCCCTCTCCCTCTCCCTCTCCCCTTCTCTCTCTCCTTCTCTCTCCCTCTCCCTCTCCTTCTCTCCCTCTCCCTCTCTCCCTCTCTCTCCCTCCCTCTCTCCCTCCCTTTCTCTCTCCTTCCCTCATTTCATTTTATTATCTGGATTTTACATAAAAGTGTTGCCAAAACAACCGATTCTTCTCGCTTAAAACAATTTTAACTAACTTGTAATTGGACAAAGGTAGCGATTTTTTTTTTTTTTTTTTTTTTTTTTTTTTTTTTTTCTTCTTCTTCCCCTAATGGAGTTGGCTAATTTGCATATTCTGCTTTTAAAATAACTTATTTAAATAAAATTTAAAAAAATGAAGAACAAAATTCATTTTCAATATCATTTTTTCTTTATTTTATTTTTAATTTTGAAGTGAGTGTTTTGTTGATGGATTTTAATAATGAAAAACTTCTCAGCTAAGAAGAGATCATATAAACAGCCTTGACCTTCTCTTAACTGGTAACATTAGCCTTATTGCCAATCGAACCAAAAATGTAAAAGTTAATTAAATTTTTCTCAAAAATGAGATAAACTGAATGTTTTTTCTTTCGTTTTCGTAAGGTTATATTCCATTTAATTATTGTCGTTGTTGTATATGTATGTTATTAATTTTCAAAATATTAAAATATGGAAATCAACAATGTTTTTATCTTAAATGTTAATTAGTCTGAATTGGTGCACTTACTACAACTATATTCATCGGAAAAGATTCTGTTATTATATGCATACATACACTTATATATATATACATCCAACACGAAATATTATACATCACCATGGCCACCAAACACAAATACGCACATGCATATGCACGTGCAATCCCGCGATATGATACAGTCATAACGTCACAACTAACATGCATTTTCATGGACACACGCATGACAATATACGCGCAAGTACAAAAAAAACCTGCATTCACGTAAGCATACAACACGAGAATACAGTTATTTTCAAAAAAAAAGATTCATTTAAAAAGAAATGCCATAACTAGACTACTTCAGTTCCAGTGATCTTTTGAAAAAGAGATTTTATCTCGAAAATTCAAGAATTAAATACAGATTAACACACAACACCATTGTTACCGTATTATTATTATTATTATATTATTTTCTTTACACCTGCATTGTGATAGCCTTCTAAATCAACCTCCTAACCAATATATATATATATATATATATACTAGAAGCAACTACCCATCATTTCCTGGGTAGAGGAGGGATAATAAAAAGTTAGTCCATTGATTGATTTTGTCTTACATAATTGATTGATCTTTTAATCAAAAATGCCAACCAATGACTTTCCCTTCTCTGCACTATTCAAATTGTAATGTTCAAATATCTTCCCAGATATAAATCAAATCTTCATTATTTTTGCTCAAAAACCAAGCCCTGGTGATATATATATACTTTGTCGTGAATTATTTTATTTTCGATGTTTCCACCGGGCATACATATACACACAACTGCCCTTTATATATGTATAGATAGATAGGTGTGTATATATATATATATATGTATATATATATATATGTAAACAACTTTTAGCTATTTTCAGCCGACAGTATATTTGGGAGAATATGTGCTTTTTAATTTTTTTAATTTTAACTTTAAAAAAAAAATTAGGTCTGACTAAAATTAAAAAGCACATATTCTCCCAAATATATATATATATATATATATATATATATATGTGAAAATAAAATGGAAATTAATCCGACAGTATCCCCGAAACGGTTTGCACACTTTCTCTTCTGATGAGCCTATTTCAGTTGTAAACATCGTTTGTTTTTTCATTATATCTTATTCATATATATATATATATAGTGATGCTGATAGCTTTTTGATTTAGTGCGTCCTGGGGACACACATAGTTACTTTGAATGATCCCCTGAAAAATTTATGGGTCCCAACTAAAGCCTTCTAACTTGTAACCTATCCTGTGTAATTTGTTTCTAAGAAACTATTGAAATGTATTTACAGTTAGCTTGAAATGGTGAGGGAAGAAAAAAGAAAAACACTGGGACGCATGGATATGATTTTACTGTACCCTTTTAAATTTTTGTGCATCAGGGATGCAGGATGCGTCCCTATCAATATCTGTGTGTGTGTGTGTGTGTATAATATATATATATATATATATATATATATATATATATTATAATGGAGATTGTGTGTCTGTCTGTAACCGAAACTGTCACCATTAACGTCACAATTCCCTTAGTTATTTACATTATATTCTCCATGGTTATTAGATTAATCATTATTTAATTTAATCTTAATTAGCATTTATTAACAATGTCTCTGTAATAAACATCTAGCTGAGATAGATTTGCCTCCAAACAGCCGATATCATTATTAACGAAATGGGTTGTTTTGAAGAAAATTTCTTGATATATAACACACATTGCAAGATTTTTAAACACATTAATGTTAATGTGTTTAAAATCCTGCAGTGTGTGTTATATATAATCAAGAAATAAAGGTTTACATAGTATATTGTGTCAATAATTTGCATATTGGTTTTAACAAAAATGTATTTAATAAATAATTATTTGGTATTATTGATTTTTAAATCATTGTTTTATTCTCAAATGTATTAAAATCAATCCTATGTATAATTTTATATTGAAATCAGAATAAAGTAAAAATAAGTAATCTTTTTTGTGTGCTTATTTAATTTCATTAGTCTCTCTCATTCAATATAATATTCAATTATATTAGAACTTAAATATGTGTGCCCAGAGGGCGCATATTTTTAGTGTGTATATATATATATATATATATATATATATTATATATATATATGAGGAAATAACAGATTGGGTAAAATCCGATAAAATGTGCTTAAAAGTTGAGGAACACAGTGTATAAAACAATGGATTGAAATTGTTTGTGTTTTATCCACACACACACACACACACACACACATAAAAGTGTGTGTGTGTATATATGAATTTATAGTTGTAGAAAAAAGTGTTTCTCTCTACCCGAGTTTTTGATGTACGTTGAACACTGAAATTCTGGTAGAAAGAAAAACCTTTTCTACAACTATATATATATATATATTAATCCAGGGATCTTTCATTTAAAAATAAATAGACCTCTTTCTCTCTCATATATATATATGGTTGGTTGGGAAACCGTCCGTCTACTGATGACGATGGCGTAGTGTCCACTTCTTTCTTTCTTTCTTTCTTCTCTCATATATATATATAATGAAGGAGAGACTGAAAGGTGTTTAGACTGATCATTTTTGGTTTGTTGGTCCTGCACCCCTCCCCAGACTCGGTCAGTTTATCACTACTTTATAATATAGAGCATCAAAATTCTCTCTCTCTCTCTCTTCTCTCTCTCTCTCTCTCTCTCTCTCTCTCTCTCTCTCTCTCTCTCTCTCCAAAAAAAGGGGGGGAGGTTTCAGGGGAGAGAGAAAGATTTTAAAGATTTGCACAAGGATATTTTTGATGAAAATTTGAACTTCCGGTTTAAGAAATCTTGGTACAACAATATGGGGTTTGTAAATTGGAATGTGACTGGTTGGGGGGGGAGGTCTCTCTCTCTCCCTTCTATTTCTCTATATTCTCTCTCCTTCCCTCTATATCTCTCTCTCTCTCTATATATATATATATATATATCTATATATATATATTCCATTTCTCTCTCTATTTCCATATTCTCTTTCACTCACTGTCTTTTACCATGTTCCCTCTTCTCTCTCTCCCTCCCTATTTTCACCCTCCCCCCACTCTTGCTCTCTAATAGAGAATGGTATATACAATTCTTCTTCTTACCTTCATAAGAAGTGTTTGGAGGGCCTAGAACCCACGCACACTCACTGTACACGTACACACAAATCGAAGAAGAGAAAACCTCCCCCCAAAGACCCCCCCCTTCCACCGCCATTTTGTATTTAAACTTGAGTCTCATCTTGCCCTGCTTCTCTAACCCTGACAATCGGTCAACATGGCCGAATGTTTGTCTTCACCCCCTCCCGCCCCTCTTCACCCCCTCCCCACCCTCTTCACATGTTTGATTACACCCACCCCCACCCCGACCCCGGCGCTGATATTTAGTTTAACTGATACTTCACTCCCATTCTTCTTCATTCCTACCTACACCCACACCCACCCACCCCCACCAACCATTTTTAAAAAATCCTTTTTAAATTGACCATCACCTCCTCCCCTCCCCCCTCTAGAATTTTCTTTAGTCACTTCCTTTTTTGACTTCAAGAAAAATCCTCGAATAGTTTTTCTTTTCTTTTTCTTTTCTTTTTTCTTATTTCTTTTTTTTCTTTTTTTTTTTTTTTTTTTTCTTTCTTTATTATTTATTTTTTCTTTTTATTCTTTTCTTTCTTTTTTTTTTTTTTTTTTTTCTTTTTTTTTTCTTTTGTGTAGAGACCAACCTTTTTTTTTTTTAACTATGTAGCCTGGGTGGGTTTAGATGGAGGATGTGCTGTTGCACAAGCAGCACATCCTGTTAGTCTGTTGGCAAAAGATAATGGCATAGCGTCCAAAATCTTTTATTTTTTATTTTATTTTATTTTTTTTTAACTACGTAGCCTGGGCAGGTTAATATGGAGGATGTGCTGTTGCCTAAGCAGCA
Source organism: Doryteuthis pealeii (assembly GCA_023376005.1). Classification (NCBI taxonomy): domain Eukaryota; kingdom Metazoa; phylum Mollusca; class Cephalopoda; order Myopsida; family Loliginidae; genus Doryteuthis; species Doryteuthis pealeii. The sequence continues at coordinate 40,695,946 of CM042174.1, read as the reverse complement.
TATCCCCCCTCTCCACACTGCTGCTGTGATCCAAAGGAAAGGCAAGAGACCAATACAGTTTGGCAATGGCAGTGTCACATGAGTTGCTGTGTAGCACTGAAGTTCAGCGTTAGTCCATTTTAGTGACTGTGTTATGCCTCAAAGATACGTGGTTCAAAATTAACTGACCTGAAAAAATGTAAAAGTTTTTAAATAAAATAATTGGTGCTTTATATCTTTTATTTATTAATGTATCAGCACTGAACATTTCATTAAATTCGGTTAATTCCTTGATTTTTGGTATTTTTTTCTTCTTTCGGCGGGAGGAAATACGATGGTTGAATTTAAGTCCATTAAGTTTGATTTAACCAAAAGGTGACATTCAGTGTGATAGCATTCGTGGGGTTTTAGAATACACTGACTGAGTAAGGACCCCCCCCTCCTGGGCCACCTTTTGGCCATGGGATGGAACCCCCCCCCCCGGTGGCTGAGCACTCCATGACATGCAACACTCCACTTTAGCCCTTTGGAGAGGCCTCCACTGATCAATCACCTGCTCATGTCAAGCCCTAGCTCCTATATGATTGTCCCAAACTTATTGCCCTGATGGATAGCCCCAAGGCTTTTTATCATATATGTTCTAGAAGGCGGTGACTGAGGGTCCTAATTTACTGGGTATGTTGTGAGGTTCCAATCCTGGAGTTCTGGGGAATGTGGAGGACCCCTTCATCACAATTACTTCTAGGTGTACTCTGACCCGGAGTGTAGTACATTAGGGTTCTATCTATAGACTAAAATAGAAAAAAAATGATTTCTCTCTTTTTTTTCTTTCACTTCCTCGTCTTTCTCTTTTTTTCCCCTCTCCTCTCCCTCCCCCTTCTCCTTCCTCTTCTCCTCTCTCCCCCTCTCTCCCTCCCCTCTCCCTCCCCCTCTCCTTCCCTCTTCTCTCCCTCCCCTCTCCCCTTCTCTCCCCTTCTCTCCCCTCTCCCCTTCTCTCCCCTTCTCTCCCCTCCCCTCCCCCTTCTCTCCCTTCCCCCCCCTTCTCTCCCCCTCCCCTCCTCTCTTCCCTCCCCCTCCTCTCCTCTCTCCCTCCTCTCCTCTCTTCCCTCCCCTCCTCCTCTCCTCTCTCTCTTCCCTCCTCTCCTCTCTTCCCTCCTCTCCTCTCTTCCCTCCTCTCCTCTCTCCTCCTCTCCTCTCCTCCCTCCTCTCCTCTCTCTCCCTCCTCTCCTCTCCTCTTCTTCCCTCCTCTCCTCTCTTCCCTCCTCTCCTCTCTTCCCTCCTCTCCTCTCTTCCCTCCTCTCCTCTCTTCCCTCCTCTCCTCTCTTCCCTCCTCTCCCTCCCCTCCTCTCTCCGCTCTCCCTCCCCTCCTCTCTCCCTCCTCTCCCCTCCTCTCTTCCCTCCTCTCTTTTCTCTTTTTCTTCTCTTTCTCTTTTCTCTCTCTTCTCTTTCTCTTCCCTCCTCTTTTCTCTTCCTCTTTCTCTCTTCCCTCCTCTTTCTCTTCCCTCCTCTCTTCTCTTCCTCCTCTCTTTTCTCTTCTCTCTTCTCTCTCTCTTCTCTCTCCTCTCTTTCTTCTTCCCTCCTCTCTTCTCTTCCCTCCTCTCTTCTCTTCCCTCCTCTCTTCTCTTCCCTCTCCTCTTTCCTCTTTCTCTTTCCTTCTCTCTTTCCTCTTCTCTTCTCTCTTCCTCTTCTCTCTTTCCTCTTCTCTCTTCCTCTTCTCTCTTCTCTCTCTCCTCTTCTCTCCTCTTCTCTCCTCTTCTCTCCTCTTCTCTCCCTCTCTTCCTCCTCTCTCTCTTCTCTCTTCTCTTCTCTCTTCTCTCTTCTCTTCTCTCTTCTCTTCTCTCTTCTCTTCTCTCTTCTCTTCTCTCTTCTCTCTTTCTCTTCTCTTCTCTCTTCTCTTCTCTTTCTCTCTTCTCTCCTCTTTCTCTCCTCTCTTCTCTCCTCTTCTCTTCTCTCCTTTCTCTCCTCTCTTCTCTCTCTTCTCTCTCTCTCTTCTCTCCTCTCTCTCCTCTCTCTTCTCTCTTCTCTCTCTCTCTCTTCTCTTCTCTCTTCTCTCTTCTCTCTCTCTTCTCTCTTCTCTCTTCTCTTCTCTTCTCTCTTCTCTCTTCTCTTCTCTCCTTCTCTTCTCTCCTCTCTTCTCTCTTCTCTTCTCTCTTCTCTTCTCTTCTCTCTTCTCTTCTCTCTTCTCTCTCTCTCTTCTCTCCTCCTCTCACTTCTCCTCTCCACTTCTCCTCTCCTCTCCTCTCTTCTCTCCTCTCCCTCTCTCTCTCTTCTTCTCTCCTTCTCTTCTCTCCTCTCTTCTCTCCTCTCCTCTCTCTCTTCTCTCCTCTCTGTTGTACAGTGTTGTTTCGAAAGTCTTGTCACCCACTACATATTGTCTTAACTTTCATTATTTTTTGTTTTGATATTAATATTCGTGTTCCTTAATCATACATTTGTTATCATCTTGCAACCCCCTCTGGTTAAAAATGAGACCGTCCAAATAGTCTGAGAGATGAAATGCAATGTAAATCTTGATTATCTGGTGTTTCTTATCTGCTGAATTCTTATTTCTTGTGAGTGTTGTCTCCTCTGCTAAATAATGGATCATTTTGCACGTTCACTTGTGCTTCAGCCAGATTTTCTGTCAGAAGTGCACATGCAAATCTCACTGCCAGATTTGCATGTGTGCTTTAGTGAGATTTGCATGTGTTGTATAAAAGAAATGAATGAAACCAGATAGAAAAAAAAAAGTTATGTAATAAGAAAGAGGCAAAAGTTATTGAAATAGTTCCAATTCCTTCCAGTTTTTAGGGGAATAAATAAAACTACAACCACCACCACCACCAATTTTTCTTTCTTTTTCTTTCTTTTCTTTCTTTTCTTTCTTTCTTTTTTCTTTCTTTCTTCTTTCTTTCTTTTTCTTTCTTTCTTTTCTTTCTCTTTTTTTCTTTTTTCTCTTCTTTTTTCTCTTTCTTTCTTTTTCTCTTCTTTCTTTTTTTTCTTTTTTTTTCTTTTTTTTTTTCTTTGGTGCGGTTTACATTTGAGCTTCTCATCTTTCATAGTCGGACTGCAACCACTCCTTGAAGAAGTTGGGGCGGGGGTGGGTGGGGAGTGAAACAGGGAATATTTTTCTAACCTTATTTTTCCTTATTTGTATTTCCTTTTTTGTCAACAAGTGTTTTATACACACCATCAATGAAGGGCCTGTCTCACCCCCCCACCCTCCCTCCTTTTTCAGACTCACAAATAGCTCAGCCTCGGGTGAGATATATGTAATACATATTTGTGTGTGTGTGTGTTTGCATATATATTGTGTGTGTGTGTGTGTGTGTGTATTTGCATATATATTTGTGTGTGTGTGTGTGTATTTGCATATATATTTGTGTGTGTTTGCATATATATTTGTGTGTGTGTATTTCCAAGTAATTTCGACTTCCAAATCCGAGAAGGTTCCCAAGTCCAACAATAAATACCTGAAGAAGGCCGGAGGGCACATCGGCCGAAACGTTGTACAAATAACAATGAAGATGGGGACAATAGTCCGAATAACACAGATAATACTAATCACTAACAATGGTCTGTGAATCTAGCTTGCT
>CM042174.1:40682392-40687392 GCA_023376005.1 Doryteuthis pealeii | reverse complement strand
AATAGAATCTTAAAATATTGTCACTAGTTTCAAAGTTCAGAGCTTCAAGGATTTAAAAAAAAATTATATTATTGTCAGTATGAACATTATATATATCTATCTATAAATATATAAAAGGTAGTTTGTGTGTATGTATGTCTGGAGGAAACTATGAAAATAAAACAATGATAAAGTAAATATATAAACACATTCACTATCACCAGATCTTGCTTTTTTAACAAAAAATGATGATCTGATTTATATTCGTGAAAATAATTGAAAAATTAAATTTAAATGATAACAGCAATTTTTTGTATTTAATATTTTTAGGAGACATTAATTTTTCTTTTCAGAATGTCTGGATCAATGCAGGGTCTTTTTTACTTAGGGATTTTAATGGGGCATCCTGTGACGGTCTAACTTGCATCTAGTATATGAATAAATCAAATGGATACCTTGGTTCAGATATAAATTTATTTTGACATTTCTTTGCCCCCACAGTCTGATTTTTAATAATTTGAAGACCTCAACATATCCTTTTGTATTTATTTATAATACTCCATATATGTAAGAATATATAAGCAAATCGTTATATGTTCGTTTGAGTTCTCAATTTTGGTTGAATCCTATTGGGGGGAAACAAATCATATCATCCACACACACACACACACACACACACATATATATGTGTGTGTGTGTGTGAAAAGCTGGAAGTGAATCCGACGGTATGTAGTATAGTAAGAAATTTGAAAAAACACAGGTTTAAATAAAATGAGTGGTAAGTTTATTAGCCGATGCTGCAGTGTTTCGATCTGTTAAGTAGATCTTCTTCAGGGCTTTTGTTGATATAAGGAAAAATAAATTTTTATCACAGAATAACGAGAAAAACTGCGATAGTCCTTGTTTATCAATCTGTTCAAAGTTTGAAGAAGGAACGCTGGAAAGGTGGACGGTTTGAAATATGATGTCAAATATTCTTCTTTTATGGTGTGTGTGTGTGTGTGTGTGTCGAAAAATAACATTGAGCATTTTTTAGGTGTTTTGTGTGCGTGTGTGTGTGTGTATATATTTACGATAAACGTATAATATATATATATATATATATATATATATGCATGTATGCTTGTGGTAATGGGGGGGGTCATTCCATGTGTAGATTATCCGTAGTGATACAGGTAATCCACAGTGAGAGCTCAATGTGTCTAGTGCCAGTAAGATAGAGTAATATATAGAATAAGTTGAGGAAAAAAACTTTGTTTTTGCATCTGAATTGGAGCGCCACACCTACCATCTGCTCCTTACTTTACCACACAGATTCCTGTGCTACACATACACTGAGTTGGCGAGGGCTGGTATCGAGCTAGGAACCTTGTGGTTTCTAGCTGAATACTCAACCGACTGAGCTAACCCAGCCCTTGAAATACATAGAATATAAGTTTAATATCATATATATCTTTTATTTATGAGATATTTTATTTATTTCATTTATTTTTCATTTATTGTGTTTTTAAATGAGCTAAAGAGTTTTTTTGTTATTTTTTCTCTCCATTATGTGCATGGCTATCTGAAGAAACTGGTCTCTTTTACAAAAAGAAACCAGTTGAAAAGAATTAATTTATAATAGCCAAATGATGGTTTAAGTTTTTCACTTAAATGGAAGTGTATATAATATTGCCCTGTATGAAATGATATAATACATTGAGCCCTTCTGAGAACTTGAAAGAATCTTCATATGTATCTATCTAGGGATATATATATATATATGTGTGTGTGTGTATTTGGGCAGCATTTTTTAATTTATGCATGTTGAATTAAACAAAAGACACATCTCTTGTTTAACAATTTTATTTGTGATCTATTCGAGTTTTCTGGCCAACGTTTTAATATTTGGGTGGAATTTGTGGATTAGTCCACCAAAGTTCAAGTCCCGAGTACTTTTGGCACTTTGAAGTGCCATCATCAGGGGTGATATATATATATATGTTTGTGTAGGTATGGATTGTGGATACATGAGGATAAAGAAGGTCCCAAATAGAAACATTTCTAACTCTTCTTGATCTATGGGCGTATATATACTTATATATATATATATATATATATATATATATATATAAGGAAAAGGGGGTTGGAATGAATCCGACAGAATGAGGTAAAATATGAGGAATGAAAGAACAAAACTCAGACAAAAATGTGTAGTATATTTTGCTGGAGTATTGAACTCGGCATCTTCAGCTTTTATTCAGTAAAAGCTGAAGACGCCAAGTTCAATACTCCAGCGAAATATACTACACATTTTTGTTCTTTCATTCCTCATATTTTACAGCCACCTGGAAAGTCTGGACACTTCTCAATCTTGAGGGGTCAGGAAACCCCAAACGTCGAACTGGTGTTGGGACAGGGGAGCGTCTTGATATGGGGTCGACATCGATGCCCTTGCGGTAAGTCAGTTTCAGCGATAAGGATCAATTGACAGAAGGGGTTGGGCTGGGGACACATCCTCTTGGAAAGACAGGCCGATGGTAGCTGTAAGAAGTTTGAGGTAAGGCGGCTCGAACACTCCATCCTGAAGCGACACATGACGGACGTCATGGAAACATTTCCTACATTTAAGTTGGACCTGTGTGACAGGGCCTGTCTGTCAAAGGCTTCATATGTGTGACAGGGTACATAAAAAACAAGTTGGATCCGTGGGCCATCTGCGTGCTCACAACTGAACTACTTGTAGAAATGGCTTTATTCTATGAAGAAGTGGCAATCACCATACATATATATATATATATATATACCAACCCCTCTGCAAGAGCAGGATACGACACAAGGTTAATTTCTTAAGCAGAGTCTAACAGGTTTGAATCCAGAGTTTTCCTTCTCCTAGACTGGTTGACTATCCAAGGTTAAAGAGTCCAGTCTGCCCTACTATAAACCTATAGCTGGAGGGAGAATATATGGATTCATACCTTTTCTAAAGGGTATTAGCACAATGTGAAATGCAAACAGCCTTGTCCAGGATTTGAAATTAGGCCAATGAATACATTTCCTACAAATATATAATTAAGCATCAAGGGAATTTTTCTGAAATTAATCTTGAAAATCTACCCTGTATCTTGCAGAACAATGGTTATTTTCTTTTTTAACTTAAATTTTGCAATTCAATGGTGTGTGTGTGTGTGTATATATATATATATATATATATATATATATATATATATTATAAAATGGGTACAAGAGATAACCTACTCTAGTTTCACCATAAGGATCTTCAGGGTTAAATCCACTGAATTAATCGAGACACCGATTAATAGCAGTCGATTTCACGTGTGTGGTCATTGCAACGAACATTTTAATGCAATGACCACACACATGAAATCGACTGCTATTAATCGGTGTCTCGATTAATTCAGTGGATTTAACCCTGAAGATCCTTATGGTGAAACTCGAGTAGCTTATCTCTTGTATCCATTTTATAATAAATTTGCTCTACTTAGTATTGAGCACTTTATATTTGTTGTATTGCTGACTTACCCCCTGAATTCCACACTTATTAACCATCGTGACCAAATTCACCGGTAAGTCAACTTTTCCTTTTATAAATATATATATATATATATATATGGATCCCCATGATGAAGGTGTTGGAATAACACCGAAACCGCGGTCGGGAAACAACTTCTTTTATAACTATATATATATATATATATATATATATATATATATATATATATGTATAATGTATATATATATATATGTATATATACATACACGGAGATAGATAGATAGATAAATAGTTTAGTATATATTTATTTGTATGGGAACGAGTCTGCTACCATTGATTTCATGCTATGTAAGCTTAATTTTTTAAGTGGAGCAATCATCAGGCAGCGAAAAAAAAATTGAAAATAAAGAAAAAGTTTTTTTTGCTACCTGATGATTGCTCCGCTTAAAATATTAAACTTACATAGCATGAAATCAATGGTAGCAGACTCGTTCCCATACAAATAAATATATACTAAAATATTTATTCATCTATTAATGCTCTATCACAGATATTGAGCACTCTTCTAATAACACTGTATGTTGGATTACTACTGCCTCTTCAAGTGTAATAGTGCCAACCATACTTTATACATTAATATATATATATATATATATATATATCCATGAATTTCTGCAGATATATATATGCACACCCAAACTTTTCAGATATGTATGCAGCATCCCTGGAATTTAGATAACCCCACCCCATAAAAAAAAAACCTTACTGGATTATTATTATCGTCATTTCATTCGTTTTGAGTTTTTTGCACCAGCGTTAGCTGGCAGACTTTCACTTGAGTTTGGGTGACAGCAAGTCTCCTCAGGTCTCCAGGACTCTTCTGAGTATTCTAGCCGATCTTAATAATGCTGTTGTCTGGATGGTCTTGATTCTTCCTCTGATTTACAATTCACTCAAATTCCAACCAACCAACCATCCATCAGTTGAGGAGTGAAGTACCCCTTCATTGCCATTACTCCCAGGTCCACTCTGACCCGGAGTGGTAGTACCTGGTACACTCCCATCTATAGGTTAAATAGAAAAATAAGTTTCAAAAAATTGTGTTTTAAAAAAAAAAAAAAAAAAAAAAAAGTTTAGATGAAAAATAAAAAAATGAATACCTATTAAGAATAAATAATTTTAAAAAATCTTTGGCATAAAATAACCCAACAAGGGTTGACATGCCATAAAACCCAAAAAACCATCATTTCATTTTGTTTGTTTTTCTAATAAAAATACACTTCTCAATGTTTTCATCGACACAGATACTACACTCTAATCCAAAGATTTAAAATGGTGGTATGCCCAAAATTTCATGTGATTTTTTTTTTTTCTTCTTTTTTAAAACCCTCCCATGAATTGAAATTCAATGAAACTCAAAAAAAAATAAATGAAATTTTTTTTTTTTTTTTTTTTTTTTTTTTTTTTTTTGCTGTATTTACCAAGATAGAAATGAACAATGAATGGAACATTAATTTTTTTCAGAATA
>CM042174.1:40659892-40677392 GCA_023376005.1 Doryteuthis pealeii | reverse complement strand
ATATATAAATATACATGTTGTATTTACATAATGTGTGTGTGTATGTATATGTATTATATATATATATATATATATATATATATAAACATACACATTAAATTTATAGTTATATCATAAATACTCGTATATCATACATGGGTATTTATTTGTATATGAGTATGTAATTTGTATTTCCATAATATGTATATATAATATACACAACTCTTTTTACTATCATATAATTCAAATAAGGCTTCTTTTATTTTCAAATATTTGAAAGTAATGTATGATATAAAGTTTTACCTTGAGATAGCAATACATTTCCTCCTATTTTGTTTAAATTTAACTTTAACTTTTGTCCAGTATCAACCATATCTTCTTTAGTCTTTTTCGGTAGACAAGCGTAATTTTTTATCATAGTCTACTGGACAGATGTTAGTGGAACATGAAATGAAGTCCAATTTTTTAATAAAAATCAAACTCTAAGGAAAACATAACTTAATACGTTAATTCATTTATAAGTTTGTTTTTAAATTAAAGGACAGCATTAATTGATGTTGTAAAGATTTTAAAGTTGTTGAATAGTGATTCAGTTATACACTTTTTTTGACCCCAGCTGAAATAGAAATATTATTAAATACTCAGCAAAATTACTAGCGAATAATAATTTTCAATTTATTTCAGTATACTATAAGAAGACTTGATAAGTTTATGATCTCAATTCCCTTAAAATAAGGTGAAAAAAGTGTATAACTGAATCAGTACGCAACTACTTTAAATCTATAATACAACATTAATTAATAAAACTTATAAATGAATTAACGTATTAATTTATGTTTTTCCTTAGAGTTTGGTTTTTATTAAAAGTATTCACCCCAGTTGAGAAATGAAAGATATTATATACATTGGACTTCATTTCATATTCCACTAACATCTGTCCAGTAGACTATGATAAAAACTTACGCCCCTCAATTCACGATCTACCGTAGATTTTGACATGATTTCCCTCCTGGGCTAATTTTTATATAAAATAATTTAAAGAAATTATTTTCCTTGTTTGTATATTGTAATTTGGATTTTTTTTTAATTCACTTTAATTTGAATAATATTGTAACAGTGATGCTGATAGCTTTTTTATTTAGTGCGTTCTGGGACGCACATATTTGTTTTCAATGAGTCCCCGGGAAAATTTATGGGTCCCAACTAAAGCCGTCTAACTCCTACCTTGTAACCTATCCTGTGTAATTCATTTCTAGGAAACTACTGAAATGTATTTACAGTTAGCTTAAAATTGTGAGGGAAGAAAACCGAAAAACACTGGAACGCATGGATACGATTTTACTGTGTCCTTTTAGATTTTTGTGCGTCAGGAACTCATCCTGCGTCCCTCTGCTGTAAAAATCTTATATCTATTTCGAGTTGAAATTTAAAATAGTTTTGTTATACAGCATTATTTTGTTTCATAAACCAAATCTCTGAGCCACAAAAAATATAAATAGTCATCTACTTATAGTCATAAATAAGTCTTCATTTGAATGCAATTAATTTCAAACTATTTTAGATTGTTTTAAAACAGTTTTCTTTCTTTAAAAACACCTGCAAAATCAACATTTTTTTAAGGGTTTGTAAATAGATTTTATTTATTTATTTATTCATATATATATATATATATATATATATATGAACTAGTTTCATTTAATGACATTAAAACAAATTAAGAAAATGTTCTATTTATTTCTAGTTAGTCTAAAATTTATTTTTATATACGTAACTAGTTGCTTTTTGGGTGAGCCGTTGATGTTTTTGGACCATTCATTTTTAAATGTGCCACATAAATGCGGCATATATATATATATATATATATATATATATATATATATATATATATAATACATACTTGTTGTTGTATTAAACACACATGCATATATAATATACGCATATACTCATTGTTATATACACGTTATTGTATTCCCATAAATATAACATATGTACATTACACATATAAATACTCATATATACATGTTGTATTATATATATACATATTCATTTATATATATATACATATTCATTTATCATCTCTCTGTGTGTGTGTGCATATTTGTGTTTTTGCCCAATTCTTCTTCACCCCCCAACAAACATTTCGTTTATCTACCGGTTCATCTCTTGTTACACACACACACACACACACCAGGGTAAGAAAAGGTCAAACCCACCTACTACTTCTCCATCAGCAAACACACACACACACACATCTATTCACGGAAGAAGGACAAAAATAAATATGCTAATTATAAAACGTAACACATATAGATTGACGGAAGGCGAGTTAGGAGGAGAATAATAATAATAAAAAAGAATATTTTTGTTGTTGCTTTCTGATGATCACATCTCTCCAGTCGAGCACCTGATGTAATTTTTATTTTTCTTATTTTTTTAAGAAAAAGAAACGAATATTTAGTTGTGTTTTGTTCCCGCTCTAAAGGAATCGCACTTAGTTTTGCAACAGATTCAATTAGAATTAAAATTCACATTTCTCTACTAGTTTTTTGGGTTTATTTATTTATTTTTAATTTTTATTTTTAGATAGCAGTTTTTTATTTTTTTTATTTTATTTTTTTTAAATTACTTTCTTAAAAAAATGAAAATGAAAATCTTTTTTTTAATTATTTTTATTTATTTTTTTAATTAAAAAAAAAAAGTGTGGAACATTTGAGTGTAATTTTGATTTTTGAATTCAAGATATATTTAATATATAAAATCTAATATATAGTTTAGGTATACCCAAATTAATTAAATCTATTATTTAAGGTCTAATTTTTGTCCAAGTCGAAAAATAGTAACATAATGTGCTTCAGTAAAATAATAATAATAATAATAATAATAATAATATTACACATGTAGTTTATTTTTAATACATTTAAAACTATTTCTTCGGTCCATTTTGCTCAAATATGACCGTAATTGTTATGTAAAGATGGCGTAAAACCAGTGTTTACAAAATAAAATTAACCTTTCCGATTGAAAAAATAACCGATGCATTATAGAATTCATTCATTGATAAATTAACACTGAAAATTTCATTAAAATCGGATAATTCCCTGATTTTTAGTAATTTTTTTAAAAAACGGAGTGGGGGTAAATTTGTTTTGTAAAGACACGGATTTTTCGACATATTGTCTATCTATCTATCTATCCATCTATCCAGGGCAGTTGTGTGTGTCCGGAGGAAACTTAGAAAATAAAACAATTAACGACAAATTAAAATATATATATATATATATACACATTAAATATCACCAGGGCTTGGTTTTTGAGTAAAAATAATAGATTTGATTTATATTCGTGAAGATAATTAAAAAATAAAATCTAAATGATAACAGCATGGATTTTTTTTTTCATTTAATATTTTAGATAGTAGACATTAACATTTCTTTTCAGAATAGCTGGATCAATGCAAGGTCTTTTTTTTAAACATAGGGTTTTAATTGGGGCATCTCACGAGGATACAAATCACGTTTCAGTAATAATGGATCTGCGGGACTAACTTAAAAACAATCCCCTTCTACCCAGGCGACGCCGGGTAACCACTGCTAGTACCTAATATAGTTTGACTGAATTTATTTCAACTAGTTTAAATTTTTTTTTTTTTTTTTTTTTTTTTCGTATTGTTTTACGTTTTCTCTCTAATTCAAATAATAATAATAATGCTGATGATGATAATAATGGTTCTTTTTTTAACCCCCGAAATATTTGTTAGTCTCGTCACCTCTACGAGGAGGATGTACCTTTCTTCTGTGTACATTTTTTCAGTAAGTGTAACGCATGCTACCTATCTATAGTTGGAAGGTGTATAAATAAATACTTGCTCTCACAGCTGAACAACAACAACAACAACAACAAAAAAAATGCCAAGTGCTTGCCTTGCAGCTTATCTCGTCATTCCTTTCTGGTTGCAGCGAAAAACATGGCGATTATTCTTGGAGAGAAAAAAAAAAAACGCAAAAATAATAGCCGTTTTTTTTTTTTTTTTTTTTTTTCAATTTCTTTTTTTGTTTTTGAATTCCTTTCTAAAATAAATGGAATTAAAAAAAAAAAAAATCATTTAAAAAATTTTTTTTAATTCTCTCTCCTTTTTAAAAAAAAAAATTCTTTTTTATTTATTTAATTTTTTAAAAATTTTTTTAAAGATAACTATTTAGGGCTAAACTTGCAAATCGGTCGGAAAATTAGGGTGACCCAGAAAAAAACAGAACCCACAAATTTTGTAATAAAACTTAATTTTAACTTTAGGGTTGGGGTTTAGGGTTAGTTTAATGGGAAAATAAATAAATAATTTGGGTTCTGTTTTTTCTGGGTCACCTTGTAATATGTTTTAATTTTCCGACCGATTTGCAAGTTTAGCCCTAATTAGGACTGGGCCTATTCTAGTAGTGACAGGTTTGAATTCAGTTTTCCCTTCTCCTAGACTGGTTATCTAACCAAAGTTTAAAATTCCAGTTTGCCCTACTATTTACCCATAGCTGGAGGAGAATATATGGATTCATACCTTTCCCAAGGGTATTAGCACTATGTGAACTGTAGTTTCTCTTTAATTTCTCTTCTTGGCCTCATTGGTGGGGAGTCTTACCCCCTCTGCAGAGGTAGTCGGTGTATTCTAATGCCCCACTGACAGGGTGGATCCTTTTTATTACAATATGAACAAAATGGTATTATTTGGATTATTCACACTATTGTTCTCATCTTTATCTACAAATTTCGGCATTCGTCAAGTGTTTTTTGTTTTTAGATGAGGTTTGATGATTTGTATTATTTACCTTTTTCAGACTGTTGTCCTCAACAGCAACCTTGAGCACCTTTTTGATCTCCATCTTTCTAACACACGTGGGCATGCCCACAAAGTCAGAAAACAACACTGCTCACATGACTTTCGGAAACATTTTTTCACGCTCAGAGTTGCGGAGACATGGAATAAACTGCCCGCGCCTGTTGTAGGCTGCCAAAGCACTGAGTCTTTCAATGCCTCCATGCTTCCTGTAGTCGGCCGACACTATACCCAATGCCCCTCTCCACATACATATGCACACATACATGCATATTACTACTGTAAACTGTTCATGTTCCTGACACTAATACATTATTCTGTGTACTTGACATGAGACTTTGATGAGTTATGGTGCACCTGAGTACTGTACACAATAAATTTCATTATTGTCTTTATTGTTATCTACACAACATTTCGACTGATGTGCCCTCTGGCTTTCTTCATGTATTTCTTATCGAACTCGGGAACCTTCACGGAACTTCAAACCGAACCCTTTATTCAATCCACGAGGGTAGCCTATTCTGATTCCATTAACCATACATGTGTTAAGCAGTGTTAATTATTCTATATTACTGTCCCCTTGGCCAGGATTGAACCTGCAGTCCAAAGATAACTGTCACTTAGAACTGTATTGGTTGGCAGCCTTCTGTCTACAAGAGATGATGGAGTAGTGTCAAAGTTTTGTTTTTTTTTAACTACATATATAGCCTGGGTGGGTTCATATGGAGGATAAGCTGTTGCCCATGCAGCAAATCCCCTCACTCCACACTGCCACTGTGACCCAAAGGTAAGGGACCAATGCAGTTTGGCAATGGTAGTGTCGCAGGAGTTGATGGGTAATACTGGATTTCAGTATCACACCACCTCAGGGACTCTGGCTCTGTTTTCAGGGTTTACTTTCCCAGCCTTTCCTAGAACTGTAACCCCTCAACGCCTACATCACAAGGTCGGAGGGTACATGGGCCAAAATGTTGTTTATAGCAATGAAGATGAGAACAGTGTGAAAAATCCAAATAATACAAATTATCAAGTCTCATGTCTCATCTCAAAAATAACAAGAAACACCTGAAAAAGGACGGAGAGCATATTGTCTGAAACGTTGTGTATATAACAATGAAGATGAGGACAATAGTCCAAATAATACAAAAGAGCAAAATTAAGTTGCGCTGTGTAAAGAACATATTGTAGGTATCTCCAAAATTCAACAAGTTTGGAAAGATTTAATGAAACTTAAAATATTTTTTGCTGTGTTATCAATAGGAAGGTCCCCCCCCCAAACTCATGTAAAAATTGTTTATTTCACAGAATTTTATAAATAAAAACCTGTATTTGTCAAAATGGCACATTTTTGTCGTTTTTTTTTTTTTTTTTAAATGTGCTCTTTTTAATGTGATTAATTTCATTAGGGGCCAGTTTAGCTCGGTCTGTAGAACACCCGTCTAGGAATCACAAGGTTCTTGGTATGATACTGGTCCCCGTCAACTCAGCACATGAGTAGCACAGATTGATATATATATATATATATATATACACACATACACACTCCAAACCAATCCTTATGCCATTCACTATATGTACATGAATCACTACATCTTCAAACCCAGTATATTAAGACCTACCTACACCTAACACCTGTGGCATCATTATCAGAACCTCACTGCTACACACCTCATCTGAGAGAAAAAGGAAAACCTCCTACTACCAACCTCTGCTAACACCAATAACTGATCACCCCTCCCCTTATTCACAACTCCCAATTCACCAGTATGAAAATGTTCACCATTGAAGCAAGAACTCAATCCAACGTCCTGAAGAAGGTCTAACAGAGCAAAACGTTACAACATCCACATCACTACCTACAATAAACATCCATTTTCTACAACATCTCATGTTTGTCTACCTTTCTCGACCTTTCTCCATTTTTTATGTGTATATATATATATATATATATATTATATATATATATATATATAACCTTATTTATTTATGCTTTTAATTAAGTGTTGAATATTTTACAGTGGGAATTTATCAAAATTTACCAATACCGAGGTGCTGATAGGTACGCCCTGGGTCCCGGACGCAGTGAAATCATATCCATGCATCCCAGTGTTTTTCTTTTTTCTTCCCCCACCATTTCAAGCTAACTGTAAATACATTTCAATAGTTTCTTAGAAATGAATTCTACAGGATAGGTTACAAGGTAGGAGTTAGACGGCTTTAGTTGGGACCCATAAATTTTCCTGGTGACTCATTCAAAGCAAATAGGTGCGTCCCAGAATGTACTATATCAAAAAGCTATCAGCATGACTACCAATATGTCTTGGTACTGACTTGATTGTATAGGATTTTTTAAATAACTTCCCATTTTATGATAGGGTCTATACAGTCATTTCCTTTACACACACACACACACACACACATATAAGTAAAAAATATAACAAAAAGACTTAGAATTTTTGCATTATAGTCTATTTCAGAAAGCTTACTCAATAAGAGTACACATTGAGCTCTGCAAACTGCAACACGTTTTTTTTTTGTTTTTTTTTTAAACTCCTATGTTGTAAGGAAGATTTCTTCTCTGGATTTTTGGATTATATATATATATATATATATATATATACACACACTAATCCTTCCACATGAGTTAATTTGAACTCTAGTCATGCCATTACATTCACTTTTGGGCTAATACCCTTGGGAAAGGTATAAACCCCCCATCCACCCAATTAGTGGTTAAATAGAACCACTACTGTTCTTCTACAAGGATGGCATTGGCAATAACTCACAAAGGTTGATATGCTTTTACAACCAAGACACCAAAACATTGGCAAGTCCCAACCCTTTCCATCGTATGGGTGCTAGCAGGCGGTAGCTGAGGGTCTTAGTGTCCTCTCCCTATTGGCTGTAGGTGGCAACCTGTGATGCTTAAGGATAGAATCCTGGTGAATGAGCAGTCCATGATCTGCAACACTCCACTTGGACCCTTACTTAGGCTAGACGGGCGGTCGAAGAGGCCCTCTCTGATTAATCGGCTGGTCATGTCAAGCCTTAGCACCTATATGATTGTCCCAAACGTGTTGCCCATATGGCAAGCCTTAACCCTTTCCATCATATGGGTGCTATAAGGCAGTGGCTGAGGTTCTTAGTGTCTTGGGTATGACATTAAACTCTATCTGATGGTGAGGTTCCAGTTTTGGTGGTTTGAGGAATGTGGAGCACCCCTTTATCACCCTTGCTTCCTGGTCCATTCTGATCTGAAGTGGTAGTACCTGTTAGGGTTCCATCTATGGGTTAAATAGAAAAATATGTTTATAAAAGAAAATTTTGTATCCATTAAGAATGAATTTATTTCAAAACTTTGTTGGCAGTAAATGACCCGCTGAGGTTGATATGCCGTAAAACAAACCACACCAAAACATTGGTTTAAACTATGTTTTAATATTCTTTTTATCATATTGATATTTTTAGTGGCTGAGACATCATAGTAAGCGAGTTCAAACTGTCTCATCTGTTGCAATCTTATGGGCTATCCTTTAGCCTTCAAGCAAGAGTGGTAATCCTCTGGTAAAGAATCCTGAGTATTGTAAAGTTCTTTCGCCAATGGTTTGAAAGTATCAGTGTTTAAGTAGTGACTCAGCCACGCATTATGGCTATTGATTGGCTGAAGGAATAAACCATGTGACCTTGCTCAGTCTATAAATTTAGGTGGTGTATTGCAGTCCACCTTATATTACAAATATTCCAACAGATTAAAATAGTACCACTACTGTTCTTCTATAATGATTTCTTTGGCATGAAATAACCCAGAAAGGTTGATATGCCATTAAAACTGTAGAATAAACATCATACTCACCTTTACAGAAAGGCTGTAACTAGCGCCCAGTCACCAGACAAAAAAAAAAAGTCATAGCGTAACCGAATACACTCTGTAGCAACTGAAAGTCTGGTGATAGTGTGTTTGAACTCCTGCGATTGTATCTACTTTTATGCTATTACTCTTGGGAAAGGTATGAACCTCCTTATTCCTAAGCTATGGGTTAAATAGAACCACGAATAGCTCAGTCGGTAGAGCGTCCGGCTAGAAACCACAAGGTTCCTAGTTCGATACCGGTCACGCCAACTCAGCGTATGAGTAGCACAGGGATCTGTGCGGTAAAGTAAGGAGCTGATGGTAGGTGTGGCGCTCCACCTTAGACGCCAAAACAATCTCCTTGGTCTAGCGCTATTGAAAAGGGGATAGACTCCCTGTCGACTGGCTGGTACCGACATTAGGCCGCCCCGATGACTTTTTTACTGTTCTTCTACAAGGATGGGGCTTATGGTCAAGTCATGTTGAAAGCACTGGTTCTCGCTAGATCCCCAAAGTTAAGCAGCGATGAGCCTGTTCAGTACATAGATGGGTGACCATTTAAGCAATAGTAGATACTGTAAGTAAACGCATATCAAAATGGGTTGATATGCCATAAAATAACCAACCAACTAATCTACAAGAATGGCTTTGGCATTAAACAACCCACAAAGGTTGATATGCCATTAAAGAGATCATAGTGAGTTTAAATCCACTCATCTCTCCCAACTATGGGTTGGTGCCGTTATAGTATGTGGCCTACCTTTTTGATTCTGTCATAGTATGTGGCCTACCTTTTTGATTCTGTTATAGTATGTGGCCTACCTTTTTGATTCTGTCATAGTATGTGGCCTACCTTTTGATTCTGTCATAGTATGTGGCCTACCTTTTTGATTCTGTCATAGTATGTGGCCTACCTTTTTGATTCTGTCATAGTATGTGGCCTACCTGATTCGAATATGTCCTACTAAGGGTATATTTACAGATATAAGTAGTAGGCAGTTTATTGAAACTAATTATTTTTCAAGAAATCCAATTCAGTCATAAACTGGATATAGTAATTAAGAATAATTAAAAAAGAATTTATCCATAATTTACATGAATCAGAGATCGATTTAATTCTAAAATATTCGAAAATTCTGAAATAGGGTTAGGGATTAGGGTTAGCAGTTATTATATCCTTATAATATGCTTTCTGTGGTAGGCCACATACTATAAGAGGGACATGATTTTGTAGGCCACATACTATAAGAGGGACATGATTTTGTAGGCCACATACTATAAGAGGGACATGATTTTGTAGGCCACATACTATAAAGAGGACATGATTTTGTAGGCACATACTAAGAGGGACATGATTTGTAGGCCACATACTATAAGAGGACATGATTTTGTAGGCCACATACTATAATGGTACCTATGTGTTCAATAGTGTCACTACTGTTTTTCTACAAGGATGGCTTTGGCATTACATAATCTACAAAGGCTGGTATGCTATTAAAAACAAAGAAACCCTGAAGGTGATTTATGAGGAAGTGCGTCCCGGTCTTCTGCCTCAAGAGTTGCTGCCCGGTGACTATTAAAATAACAACCCAGCTCAGTCTATTCAAAACTATCCATCTATCTATCTATCTCAATTTGTTCATATTTATCTATATTACTTTAAATACTAAGATTTTTTTTTATTCAGGTTTGTTTAATGTCTTGTTTTTAGTTTAAATAAACAAGAATTACGACAAAAAAAGATGCGACCACCCCCCAAATACCTTTACTTGTCGAAAATATCTATCTCCATTTGTTCGTATCTATCTATATTATTTTGTTTGTTTATCTATCTCAGTCTATTCAAAACTATATATCTATCTTCATATCTAAACAAGAATTACGACAAATTACGATAAATAAACAAGAATTACGACAAGCTGGGGTTGTTATTTTGATAGTCACCGTGTAGCGGTTTTTGAGGCGGGAGACTGGGACGCACTTCCTCATAAATTACCACCCTGAATTTGTGTTGGAACAAGAATATTTGAAACCAAATTCTCAGCAATTTTAAGAATTTTTTCTTTTAATGTCCAATTCTTCATTTAATCCGAACAGGTGATTCCCTGTTTGTAGATGTTTGTTTTTTGGACTCCACATTCCACTGTTAAATGTGGCTCAGCGGAAATGAAATTAGCCCACGGCTAAAGAGAACCTCCCCTTGTTTTAGTGCACGTAATTATTTTGCAATTACACGACGTTTCTTTCTTTCTTTCTTTTTTAATTTATTTATGTAACTATTTTGAATGTTGTAAACAAATAGTTGATTAGTTAGTCAACAGTTGAAAGAAGAAAAAAAAAGAAAGCTTTTTTGTTGTTTTTTTTTTAAAGAAGAGTTCCAATTTCAAATAGACTGACTGCAAGCAAAAAGGGCACCCTGGCTTAAAGCATGCACTGAGAGATGGCAAAACTCTTACAAATAATCTATATACTAATACTCTTGTTCTTTAATCTTCCGACCATTAACATCTTGCAAGCGGTTCTTTTTAGACTGTTTTGTTTTAAAAAAGGAGTTCCAATTTCAAATAGACTGACTGCAAGCAAAAAGGGGACCCGTTCTTGAAGCATGCACTGAAAGATGGCAAAACTTACCTCTTATTATTATAATGAAGATTGTGTGTTTTCCTGTCTGTAACCGAAACTATATCACTCCTCAAGTCACAATTCCCTTAGTTATTTATGTCACATTCTCCATGATTTTGTTTAAACCTCAATTATTAATAAAATTGTTTTACATTATTAATACTGTTGATTATTATTATTATTGATACTATTTTAACTAAATAGTTAAATTAGGAAAATTTAGCAATGAAAGATGGGAGTGATGGAAGAGTAAGTTTCAGTTGTTTTAGTTTATGATTATACCCCCCCTCTGTTTCAAAATCATTTTGTCTACATTTGTTTAGTTTCATTAGCCTAATTCAATATATTTTATTACATTAAAATTTAAATACTTGCACCCTACGGAGGGTGTATATTTTTGCTAGTACAAATAATTTGTTAATACTCTTGTTCCTTAATCTTCTGACCGTTATCATGTTGCAAGTGGGTTTTTTAAACTCTTGTTTTTTGTTGTTTTTTTTTAAAAAGGACTTCCAATTGCAATTAGCTATAGATTACAACGACTGCATCTTTGCAGAGGGGTAAGACCCCTCCCAAATGGAGCCACCTGTTGGCTGTAGGTGGCGACTAGTGATGCTTAAGGACAGAATCCTGGTGGATGAGCAGTCAGTGACATGCAGCACTCCACTTAAGCCCTCACGTAAGGTAGATGGGTGGTTGGAGTTCGCCACCTTCAATCAATCGGCTTGTCATGTCAAGCCTTAGCACCTACATGGTTGTTTTGGACCCTATTCCCCTTTTATGGCAAGTCCCAATCCTTTTTTTATCATGTCCTAGAAGGCAGTGACTGAGGGTCTTCATGTCCTGGGTTAAACTCTATCTGATGAGTTTTGGAGGTCTGGGGAATGTGGAGCACCCCCTTCATCACCAGGTCCATTCTGACAGGGAGTGATAGTACTACCTGTTAGGGTTAAATTGAAAAATGTTTTTGTATTCATTAAAAATGAATTCATTTCAAAACTTTGATGGCATTAAATGACCCACCAAGGTTGATATGCCATAAAACAAAACCAGCCAAACCAATTGCAAATAGACTGACTGCAAGCAAAAAAGGGACCCTGGCTCGAGGCATGCAATTAAAGATGGCAATACAAGTAATCTATATATTAATACTCTTGTTCCTTAATGTTCCAACCAATATCATCTTGCAACACCCTCTAGTTAAGAATGAGACCGTTCAAGATGAAATGCAAAAATGTAAATCCTGATTATCTGGTATTGCTTATCTGCTGAGTTCTTATTTCTTATGAGTGTTGTCACCTCCCCTAAATAATGGACCATTCCGTTTTTATTATAAAGAAAGGGAAGAAAAAGAACATGCTACACAGAAAAAAATATAAGAAAGAGGAGAAAGATAGAGGGGTTGAACACTTAGAAGCGATAACACTAACCTGTTTCAATTGAACATAATGAAAAGAAGGAAAGAAAAAAAAAATGAGTGAGTTAAATCAAGATTATTATTAAATATTTTTATATTTTTGCTTGAAAGCAATTACAATGCGAATATCGCATAAATTCGATAATTATAGAAGATAACAATGACAAGTGAATTTCGCAAAGAATTACTTGGTGTGTAGAATATCATACAGACTGTTTCAACTTTATTAAGTCTCATCAGCGATATATATATTAACGATTTCCCTCCGACAGAAATCGAAACCGGGACTTCAGCAGGATAGTTTAGACACTATACTGTTTCAGCCATTGAACTATTTAGCAATAGCTCTTAAGTAAACATATCATACGTAATAATTAAATTATCATACTGCTAATAATTGTATTAATTCTGTGTGTGTGTGTGTGAAGCATATTTTAGTAAGTAAAGTCGGCAGAATGGCCTATATATCGGCTGTACTGCGAGGGAGTCTATCCCCTTTATACTAGCGCTAGCCTAACAGGTACTGCCACTCCAGGTCAGAGTAGTGCGGGGAGCAACACTGGTAAAGGGTACTCCACCTACAATCAGCTCCCCACTTTTCTGCCAAGATCCAAACTGCTACGCGAGTGCTGAGTTGGCGAGTGCCAATATCGAACCCAGAACCTTTTTGTTTCCAGTCAGAAGCTCTACCTATTGAGCTAAACTGGTCCATATAATGGTGTAAAATGCAAATGTGTAAATATATAGTTTGCTATGTTTATAAACAGTGCTCAATATCAGTGATAGAGCATGTGTTTAAGTTAGGAATAGAATAGACATAGTCAACAGTGTTCAGTAACTGTCAGTTTCTCACCTATTGCATAGGTAAGAAACTGACTGTCCATGGTGCTTGGTAGCTATGGTCATTACTTAGACTAGATAAGCGGTTGGAGTGGCTCCCTCCTATCAATCAGTTGGTCACATTGAGCCCTAGCACCTATATGATTGCCCTTATGGCAACCCCCAACCCTTTTTATCATATATGTGCTAGAAGGCAGTGGCTGAGGGTCTTCATGTCCTGGGAATAATGTTAAACTCTATCTGATGGTGAGGTTCCAGTTCTGTAGGTCTGGGGAATGTGGAGCACCTCTTGTTAGATTCACTCTGAGCTCCTACTGTTTCACCCAGTGTATTTAGTGTGATGGTGATTGTCGTAGGAAATGGAATTGGTGTCCTAAGTTCCAATCCTGGATGAGACTGATTGCATTTCACTTTCTTGAGGAAAGTCATGATCCATCTGTCCCTCTATTGCTATGAGTAGTGCACACTCTCTTTCTTTCTTATATTTTTTCAGTGTAGCATGTCCTTTTTCTTTCCTTTCTTTATAATAAAACTGGAATGGTCCATTATTTAGCTGAGATGACAACACCCATAAGAATTCGGCCGATAAACATCAGATAATCAGGATTTACATTTTTGCATCTCATCTTGGATGATTTGGACGGTCTGATTTTTAAGATATACATAGAAATAGCATTGAAATTCTACTTAAAAATGTCCGGTATTTGTATATGTTAAAAGTAAACAAATCAATTCTCCAGGGCTTTTGTTTCCCCCCACTTCTACCCAGGCATGCTGGGTAGCCACTTCTAGTGTTTTATAAGGTCAGATTTGTTTGTTTTTTTTTTGGGGGGGGTTCTAAACAATCTTTAAAATCTTCATCAAAGTATTATGTCATGTGGATCAGTAAGTCCATAGCCTCACATGTCATTGTTGGCTGATATTCTGATCCGTAAAGATTTCCTTGCCGTGATGCCCGATCCATTAAAGTTTGCCACTGAATTAGATGCATTTAAGAAAACTTGTTTCAAATATTTATAGCCCTGTTGACTGGGGCTTTAGAATACACCGGCTGCACCTCTGCAGAGGGGTAAGATCCCCCTCCCCCAATGGGGCCACCTGTTGACTGTAGGTGATACTTAAGGACGGAACCCTGGTGGATGAGCAGTCCATGACATGCAACACTCCACTTAGGCCCTTACTTAGGCTAGACAAGCAGTCGGAGAGGCCCCCTCTTATCAATCGGCTGGTCACGTCAAGCCCTAGCACCTATATGATTGTACCAACCTTATTGCTCTTATGATCATATGGGTGCTAGAAAGTGGTGACTGGGAATGATGTTAAACTCTATCTGATGGTGAGGTTCCAGTTCTGGAGGTTTGGGGAATGTGGAGCACCCCTTCATCACCATTGCGCCCTGGTCCACTCTGACCCGGATTGGTAGTACCTGTTAGGGTCCCATCTATGGGTTAAATAGAAAAATGTGTTTATAAAAGAAAATTGAGTATCCATTAAGAATTAATTTATTTCAAAACTTTATTGGCAGTAAATGACTCACTGAGGTTGATATGCCGTAAAACAAACAAACAAATCAAATATTTATTCAAAGATATACTTTTTTTTTTTCACTTTATCATTGGGGATCTTCAATTATTGATATACTTACATATCTTGATATAATGGAGATTCAGTGTCTATCTGTAGCTGAAACTACGTCACTGCTTATGTCACAATACTCTCAGAAATTGCGTAAGGTATCCATGAAAAATCTGAGTTAGATTTGCCTCAAAACAGCCCATGTCACTAGTGCAGTTAAAATCCTGCAACGTGTCTTACATATCACTTAGAAATAAAAGTTTATTTAAGTGTTTATAAGGTTTACATAAGATATGATATTGTTAATTTGCATATTAGTTTTAACAAAATTGGGTTTAATAATAATTACTTGGTGTTATTAATCTCTAATATTATTGTTTTATTCTCTAACATATTAAAATCAATCTTATGAATAATTTTATATAGAAATTAATTAGGAAGCGTGTGGTGCAATAGTTAAAGTCATGGGAAATGGACTTGTCGCACCGAGTTCAAATCCTGGATGTGGTAATTGCATTTCACTGAGCACTAATACCCTTGGGAAAGGTATGAATCCTACTCTCCCTCCAGCTATGGATAAATAGTAGGGCAGACTAGGCTCTTTAACTTTGGTTAGGCAACTGGTCTAGGAGAAGGAAAACTCTGAATTCAAACCTGTTGAACTCCGCTTAAAAAATTGACCTTGTGTCGCTTCCTGCTCGTGCAGAGGGGTTGGTAAATATATATATAGAGAGACTAATTAAAATACAATTAAAATAAGTAATCTTTTTATATCCATTCTCGTTTAATTTAATATATTTCATTGCATTAAAACTTAAATAGTTACGTCCAGAGGGTGCATATTTTTGCTTGAGGTAAATGTCTGTCTGTAAACAAAACTATCTTACCACCGACATCATAATGTCACATCTTGCTCATGCCGAGGGGTTGGTGAATATGTACTAGTTTTAGCCAAAGTGGATCTACCTCAAAACAGCCCATGTTATTAATGCATTTAAAATCCTGCAATGTGTGTTATATAAATAAGCATTTACATAGTATATGGTGTGAATGATTTGCATACTGGTTTTAACAAAACAGGGTTTGATAGATAATTACTTGGTGTTATTGATTTCTAATATTGTTGTTTTATTCTCAAACATATTAAAAGCAATTCTGTGTATAATCTGCTCTGTCGGTGGGGCGATAGAATGCACAGACTGCACCTCTTTCAAGGTGTAAGACTCCCCCAATGGGACCACCTGTTGGCTATGGGGGGCGACCCATGATGCTTAAGGATAGAACCCAGGTGGTTGAGCAGTCCATGACTTGCAATACTCCACTTTGGCCCTTTCTTGGGCTAGACAGGCAGTCGGAGAGGTCCCCCTCCGATCAATCGGCTGGTCACATCAAGCCCTAGCACCTATATGATTTTCCCAACCCTATTGCCCTTATGACAAGCCCCAATCCTTTTTATCATATGGGTGCTAGAAGGCGATGGCTGAGGGTGTTCATGTCCTCAGAATGACATTAAACTCTATCTGACGGTGAGGTTCCAGTTTTGGAGGTTTGGGGAATGTGGAGCACCCTTTCATCACCATTGCTCCCTGGTCCACTCTGACCAGGAGTGGTAGTACCTGTTAGGGTCCTATTTATGGGTTAAATAGAAAGATGCATTTATAAAAGACATTGAGTATCCATTAAGAATGAATTTATTTCAAAACTTTATCAGCATTAAATGACCCATTGAGGTTGATATGCTGTAAAACAAAACAAACTGTATAATTTTATATTGAAATCAATTAGAATAAAGTAAAAAAAATGTGTAGCCTTTTTATATGCGTTCTTATTTAGTTTCATTAGTCTTTCTAATTTGATATAATTATTTTGTAAGAATAATTCAAGACTTGATGCTAAACTTTTCAGAAAATAAAAACCGTTTCTCTTAAAGTCAATTGTAATAAAATCAAAATAAGTCATGTTTTTTATATACCCCCTGCGTCCTTGACGCACAAAAATCTAAAAGGACGCAGTAAAATCGTATCCATGCGTCCCAGTGTTTTTCTTTTTTCTTCCGTCATCATTTCAAGCATACTGTAAATACATTTCAATAGTTTCTTAGAAACGAATTATACAGGATAGGTTACAAGGTAGGAGTTAGACGGCTTTACTTTTTTCCCTAAATCATAAATAAAAACCCTACAATTTATTAACTTTAGTTGGGACCCATCAAATTTCCAGCTGACTTGTTCAAAATAAATGTGTGCGTCCCAGGATTCACTAAAACAAAAATCTATCAGCATCACTGGTTCTTATTTAGTTTCGTTAGTTTTTTTAAAAATTTTATATAATACTAGACAAAAATTGAACCATTGGGTCACCCATTCAGCTCTGGGTAGATAATTGATATTAGGGA
>CM042174.1:40644892-40652392 GCA_023376005.1 Doryteuthis pealeii | reverse complement strand
CTAAAAACATTTATTATAGTTATAGTATAACTATAATTCGATAATTTTAATTTAAAAATTATTCTATTTTTCGCATACTCTGAATTTTACCGCCTAAAATTCCTTGCTCATTAGTTTTAAATATTAGTTTCAATTTTATTTAACCCCCACCGATATTTTTCGCCCCCCAAATAAGTGGGGGAGGGTCAAAGTTAAGTGACCTGAAAAAAAAATCAGAAAGTTTTGAAATAAAATAACTCTTGCATCATAAAATTCATACATTGATAAATCAATACTTAAAATTTCATTAAAATCGGATAATTCCCTGATTTTTGGTTATTTTTTAATTTTCAATCAGGGGGGTTTAATTGATTTTGTAAAATATGTCTATGACGTCATCTTTGTTAGTGCCTATAGTATTATTTATCTTTTTTTTTTCTTTTTTTTTTTTTTTTTCAAGATTAAACATTGGTTAAGTCTTTACAATTATTTTATCCATATAGGTGTTCAATGGACACATATGGATAGAATAATTTTAACTATAATGATATAATATAACTAATTTAATAATAATAATAATTTAATATAATTAATATAACTAATTTAATATAATAAATAATTTAATATAATTAATATAACTAATTTAATATAATAAATAATTTAATATAATTAATATAACTAATTTAATATAATAAATAATTTAATATAATTAATATAACTAATATAATTAATATAATAATTTAATATAATTAATATCACTAATTTTATATAATAAATAATAATTTAGTATAAATAATATAACTAACAATTTTTTAATAATTCTAATAATTAAAAACACATTTTTGATCAGTATTAAATGGACACTAATAATTTAATATTAAAAATAATAGTTTAATATAATGAATAATATAATATAACTAATAGTTTTTAAAAATAATTTTGATAATAAAAACCAAATTTTTGGTCTGTATTAAATGGACTCTGACCATTCAATATATACAATTTGGTTATCCCCAGTGGAGGGGGGGGCAAAATGGTTTAGTTTTTTGTCACCAAGCAAACCACATGGAACTCTGAAAATTCTTCGAATCTCCCCCCCCCCCCCCAAAGACCTACTTTCGACTTGTGTAATAGATTCATTTTTTAAATCTTAAGTACACTAAAAAATCAATTTCTATCTGGCAACGTAGAAACAGAAAATAGATTATAAATATTTTTATTAAATTTTAAAAACAAAAATAGAATTCCGACTTTTATTTAGTATTTTTAAATGTCAATGTGTTCTTTGGTTTTATTTATTTATTTATTTATTTATTTATATCATATTCCTCAAAATAAAAATGTCTGAATCTAAATACGTGTAGTTTATTTTCTGGAGGAAAATCCTCTCCAAGAGTTCTCTCTCTCTCTCTCTCTCTCTCCATAAATAATGATTCCTCTCTGTCTTACAAGAAGAAATATTTTGGATAACGAAAACCATTTTTGAATTAACTGTTTTTTTGTTGTTGTTTTTGTAACAACTCTTTATGTTCGTTATTTTTTTTTATTTTATTTTTTTTAGCGAGATTTAAAAAAAAAAAAAAAAAAAAAGGTTAAAAATAGTTACGTTTCTTCCTTCAATATTGTCTAAACTGATCACGTAGCGTATTTTGGTGGTACCTAACTTATATATACTCCTCAAAATAAAAATCTCTGTTGAATCTAAATACGTGTGGTTTCTTTTCTGGAGGAAAATCCTCTCTCTCGCTCGTTCTCGCAAATAATGATTCCTCTCTGTCTTATAAGAAGTAATATTTTGGATAACAAAATACATTTTCTTTTTTTTTTTTTTTTCTCTCTTTTTTTTTTTTTTTTCTTTTTTTTTTTTCCTTTTTTTCCCCCCTCTTTTTTTCCCCCTCTTTTTTCCCCCTTTTTTTCCCCCTCTTCCCCCCTCTTTCCCCCCTCTTTCCCCCTCTTTTTTCCCCCCTTTTTTCCCCCTCTTTTTCCCCCCCTTTTCCCCCCTCTTTTCCCCCCTCTTTTTCCCCTTCCCTCTTTTTTCCCCCTTCCCTTTTTCCCCCTTCCCCCCTTTTCCCCCTTTTTTTTTTCCCCTTTTTTCCCCCCCCCCCCTTTTTTCCCCCTTTTTTTCCTTTTTTCTTTTTTCTTTTTCTTTTTTTTTTATTTTTTTCTTTTTTTTTTTCTTCTTTCTTTTTTTAATAAATTTATCAAAGGTAGTGATCAATTTTTTTTTTTTTTTTTTTTTTTTTTTCTTCTTTTGAATGGACAAACGATTTTGAAGATAATTTTTAACCTATATGCAAGTTTTATTGTGTTAAATATGGGTGGGTGGGGGTTAAATTTCACAGGGCAAATTGGTGGTACCTAATGATTTCTCTTACTTGTTAGACATATTTTTGATAAGGAAAACCATTTTTATTTAATCTCCGAGAATACACTTCTTTCTTTCCTCTTTTTTCTTTTTCTTTTTTTAATAAATAATCAAATTAAATCCTTGTAGTGTTGGCTTCTTCCTACGGTAATTATTCTAGCCAAGTCAGCAGACTTTTTAAAGAAGAAGGAGGAGGCGGCGGTCGTAGAAGAGGCGGCCGCGGCAGATGTGGGCGCTAAGAGACGTAACGTTGACGAAATATGGTTAGATATAATTACGTCAAGTTCAAATCCTGACAATTCTTCTTAGTTTGAGGACAATTTTTTGGGGGTCCACATCTCCCATTTCTCTTATTCTTAGCTCTCCTCAAAATTGAGGCCAAAATCTAAAAACGTTTCTAACGACAACTTCCAACAATTTATGTAATTACTTTTGTTTTGTTTGTTTTTTTTAGTTCTAACAACAAAACAAGTGTTCGTCTATTTTTAGACGTCAATTGGCGTAGTATTAAAACACACACACACAGATGTTAGAAGAAAGTAGATAGATAGATTTATAAAAACGGATTTCGAAGTTTTAAGTAAGTATATATATATATGTATATAAATATTTTTTAACGTAAATTTACTTTTTATATTTCAGTTTGTTTAATTATTTTTTTTTCTGTTGTTAATTGAAAACTCCCGAAATTTAATTCTTTTTTTCATTGCTTTTTATTTATTTATTTATTTATTTCAGTATTGAATAGTAACTATAAAAAATGCTAAAAAAAATAACTTTTTTTTTTTTTAAATCGGGGAAATATCTTCTTTTTTTTTTTTTTTAAATCTATAATTGCAGTTAATTAATACTTATCGATTATATTAAGTAGGTATACCCAATTTGTCGAAAAATCGTGTTTTACAAAACAAATTAAAACCCCCCGTTTAAAAAAAAATATTAAAAATCAGGGAATTATCCGATTTTAATGAAATTTTCAGTGTTGATTTATCAATGAATGAATTTTATAACGTATCAATTATTGATTACTTTATATTCTTAAATCAATCAATGATTGTCATAACCAATTATCTAAAATAAGCGGTAACAGATAATCCATTTTTATCGATTATAGTAGACGTGAAATTATACATCAATTTTATTCTGTGTAAATTTCATTCATATTTTTGAATTGGGCGTCTGACGTTTCTCGACAATATTGTCACTTAAGTGCGCGTGCGTGTGTGTGTGTGTAGTCTGTTGTCTGTGGCTTTTAGTAACTCCATATTAATAGTAACGGTGTGAGGTTGGGGGGGGGTGTAATAGGAAAGCCACTATTGCCAGATGTTGCTGACAAACAATTTAAAACCATCGCTACAGAAACTGATTATGAATAATCGGCATCATTTTTAAATTTATTTTATTTTATTTTCCATTTATTAATAATTCAAATCAATTCTGGTTTATCTTAAAGAATTAGGAATGATTGGTGAATGGAAAAAGGTCAAGTTACTAAGAATCCACAATACTTGTGTGTATATGATGTGTGTGTGTATATATATATATACATACATACACTTTTTTTCTTATTTACAAGATAATATATATATAAACACATGAACGTCTAGACCACCCTCATCATAATGACATAAAACTACAAAAAAAGATGTACATTGCAATTTTGTACATGGGTTAAAAAGAACAAGCACTGCCTGTTGTCGATCTCTTCTCTCAGTCTCTCTCTCTCCTCTCTCTCTCTCTCTCTCTCTCTCTCAAAATCTATTTGAAGATTTGGGTTGTTCCATTTATTTTTTTTCAAAGACTTTTTAAAACTAATATCGCATGTCGACACTCATATATATTAATTCAATGAAAACCAAATAAAAACAATTGTCATCTGATTAAATTGCATACCTCCCCCCGCCCATGCTTAATAAAATAGGTAGACTGTGAATTCAGTAGCGTAAACTTTGACCATAGTCTACCAGACAGATGTTAGTGGATTATGAAATGTATTCTAATGTATATATTTTTAATTTCTCAATTGGGATTAAACCTTTTAATAAAAAATCAAACTCTAAGGAAAACAACTTAATACGTTAATTCATTTATTTGATGTTGTAGTTGCGTAGTGATTCAGTTATACACTTTATTTACCTTAGAACAAAAGCAAAAGTGGACTGTTTTTTAATTTTTTAATGAATTATTAACTATTGTTAGTCTGAAATAGAAATATCGTTAACTGATTAAAGACAGCCTTCCACCATACTTAATAAAAAATCGTCCTCAACACACACACACACACGCGCACCTGGTTTGTTAGTTGTTGTAGAAATGAGTGCAGTGAGGGAGGTGGGTGGGGACGTGTGTGTGTGTTTGGTAATGGTATTCGTTTTTTTCTAAATAACCCTTTACCTAAATAATTTTGTATTCGGACTTGTTGTCCTCCATCTTTTATTGTCTATAAACCAACATTGAGGCCACAGAAACTATAAAAGATGAGGACAACAGTCAAATATCAAAATATACATACAAGATAGCCCTTTTACTATTCTCTTCTCTCTCTCTCTCTCTCTCCCGTTCTCTCTCTCTCTCTTCTCTCTATCTATCTATCTATCTTATATCTAATCTATTACCCCCTCTCTCGGTCTCTCTATTACCTCTCTATATATAATCTCTATCTCTCTATATATATATCTCTCTTCTATATAATATATCTCTCTCTCTATCTCTATCTATATATATTCTCTATCATCTCTATATATTAGTCTCTATCTCTCTTATCTTATATATTTATCTCTCTATACTATATCTTCTATCTCTCTATATATATCTCTAATCTCTTTCTATATATCTCTATCTCTCTATATAATATCTCTAATCTCTCTATATAATATCTCTACTCTCTCTATAATTCTATCCTCTCTATAATTATCTAGTCTCTCTATATATATCTCTATATCTCTCTATATCTCTCCTATCTCTCTCTCTATATCTCTCTAATCTCTCTATAATATATCTCTATATATCTCTATCTCTCTCTCTTATATATATCATCTCTCTCTCGTATATATATCTCTCTCGTCTACAATATATATCTATCTCTCTCCCTATATAATCTAATCTCTCTCTATAATATATATATCTCTATCTCCTCCTATATATAATCTCTATCCTCATCTCATCTTTATATTATATTCTATCTCTCTCTCTCTCTATAATATATATATCTCTATCTCTCTCTCTTATATATATTATCTCTATTCTTCTCTCTATATATATATAATATCTCTATCTCTCTCTATATATTCTTCAATATATATGAATATATAAATATATATAGTATATATATAATATATATATAAATGCTGTCAAATTGTTATAAAAAAAAAAAAAAGTCAAGAAGGGGAAGAAAAAAAAATGCTGTCATTTAAAAGCGGTATTTCTCAAATAGAATAAGAATAAGAATTGGGTAAGAAGAGAAAACTGGTTTCCCCCAAAATCTATTTTAACTTGAAAGTACAGAAATAGATGAGAGCAGGTTCTTTTTAAATTCACAACCACCATCACGACCAACCGACCACGACGGCAGCGGCTTCGGCTTCGGCTTCTTCTTTTCTGCCTGTGTAAAAAAGACAAAAAATTCATTGACATTTTTTATTTTTATTCTAGTTTATTGTTAATATTTATTTTCTTTCTGTCCAGAAATAAACCAAATCTCTTTTTAGAGATGCAATTATATATTTAATTTTTCTTTTCTTTTTACGATAGTATAGTAAAAGAAAAAAAATCGAATGTAATTAATAGAAATATAATTGTGACTATTATTAGAAAATAAGTAAAAAAAAAAAAGTCTATCTTAATGATAACTGTATTTATTATTATTATTATTATTATTATTATTATTATTATTATTTGACGTTTCACATCTGCCGTAGCCGGTGGTTCACTGGAGGCAGAGTGACAGCAAGTCTCCTCAGGTCTTATTGTTGTTTTTCTCACCTGCCGTAGCCGATAGTTCACTGGAGGCCAAGTGACAGCAAGTCTCCTCAGGTCTTTCTTCTCTCCTTGTGAGTTTTTCCCACCAGCGTTAGCTGATGGTCTTTCACCGGAGTGTGAGTGACAAGTCTCTTCCGGTTTCCAGGACTCTTCTGAGTATTTTTGCTGATCTTAACAATGATTATGAGGTTTTCACACCTGCCGTAGCCGGTGCTTCACTGGAGGCTGAGTGACAGCAAGTCCCCTCGGGTTTCCAGGACTCTTCTGAGTATTCTAGCGGATCCCAACAGTGCTGTAGATTGAATGGTCTCGATTCTTCCTCTGATTTCCATATTATTATTATTATTATTATTACTTATTTATTTGTGGGTTTTTCTTACAAGCGTTAGCTGGTGGTTTTTCACTGGAGTTAAAGTGACAACAAGTCTCTGCAAGTTTCCAGGACTTTCCTTAGTATCCTAGTCGATTTAGCATTGCTGTGGTCTATGTGGTTTCAATTCTTCCTCTAATCTCCAGTCTCTTTTCTAGGTTCTTGGGAATTGTTCCAAGTGCTCTGACTATGATCGGTATGACTGTCACTTTCATGTGTCAGAGCTTTTTCCTCCTCTTTTAGTTATTATCATTATTATTATTATTATTATTATTATGTTTTCACGACCGCCTAAGCCGGTGCTTCACAGGAGGCTGAGTGACAGCAAGTCTCCTCGGGTCTCCAGAACCCTTCTGAGTGTTCTAGCCGATCTTAACAGTGCTGTTGTTTGGATGATCTTGATTCTTCCTCTGGATTCTGAAAATCGGGAAATAAAATGTAAATGAAAACTAAAAAAAAAATAACTTTTGGAAATTAAAAAAAAAATTTTTTTTACTCATTTCGCTTCTTATTTAATTATTTATTATTCTATAAAAGAAAAAAATAAATATAATATTAGATATTAGCATTTTTGCACAATATTGTAATCATTTTTAGTACACTAGTTGAAATTAACTGATGGTAGGTGTGGCGCTCCACCTCAGATACTAAAATAATCTCTTTGGTCTAGCGTTAATGAAAAGGGGATAGACTCCCTCGCTGTCTGACTGATACTGACATTAGGCCGCCCCGACGACTTTATAATGGTATAATAAATGAAATGTATATCTTAAGGACCCATATTAAATGTTAATTTTCTTCATCATCT
>CM042174.1:40577392-40639892 GCA_023376005.1 Doryteuthis pealeii | reverse complement strand
AGATAGGGGGCAGGTGGCCATACAGCTGTGTCCTTGTGGGGTGCTGCTTCCATGACTTGTTCAAGATTGCATGCAGTATTCTTGTGTAGCTCCCATCTAGCTTATTCTCCAGGCATCTTGTTTGGGTCCAAGTGGTGCAGCCATATAGCAGCACTGATGCAAGCACAGCTTGGAAGAATTGTTGTTTTAATTTGTCAGTGAGATTGGATTTCCATATGATTGATAATCTGTTTATAGCTGATCATGCCTTCCCTAATGATATATACATATATATATATATATATATTGATAAATAAAAGAATACCAAAAAAAATCCATTTTCTTTTTAAACAGAGGTGTATAAGATATGGGACTAATTAGGGTTAGTAGGTAGATGATACAAGAGAAATTTGGTAATATGTCTACATTTAGAAACTAGTTCACTTTTTTTATATTCAGCAAATTTGTGTGAGGGCAAATTCGGATTAACTTATCTGGTCGGCTTGGCGACTATCTGCATTGCTTAGAGAAACGATCGGTGGTCGGCAAGATCAGATTTCAGCCAAATATGCAGACGCGCGCGCACACACTGTCTGCGTCCATTTGAGATAGTTGATGGTCAATCAAGAATGCAGTAGAATAATTTGGCATGATGCTCTGGGTACCTCTGAGTTGGAATTGTGTTGAGGTACCTATGAGTTGGAAATCTCTCTCTCTCTCTCTCTCTCTTCCATATCTCCCTCTCTTCCATATCTCTCTCTCTCTCTCTCTCTTCCATATCTCTCTCTCTCTCTTTTATATATATATATATATATATATATATATATCTGTCATCCACAGACACGTGTTTCTAAGTTTATTTCTCATCAGTGCAACTTGACTTTTTAACAACTACCTCTAGCTGGGATTGAAACCAGACAGAATTTTTGTATGCCAAGTTCCTTACCCTTGCGGCCATCAGTGGCTGTCAGTCTGGGGTGAACAATTAATTGATACATACCTACGGCATGTTTTTACAATCACCAGAGAACTCAAGTCTGTTAACAACAACAGGCGAGTAACATCTTACGCTAAACAGTGTAATTTCAATTAATGTCTCCCCTACAGTGTTCTACCATGGGAATTTGGAGCATATATATATATACATCCCTCCGCACGAGCAGGATGCGACACAAGGTCAATTTCTTAAGCAGAGTTCAGCCAGTTTGAATTCAGAGTTTTCCTTCTCCTAGACCGGTTGCCTAACCAAGGTTAAAGAGCCCTGTCTGCCCTACTATTTACCCATAGCTGGAGGGAGAGTAGGATTCATATCTTTCCCAAGGATATTATCGCTAAATGAAATGCAATTACCACGTCCAGGATTTGAACTTGGGGCAACAAGTCCATTTCCCATGACTTTAACCATTACACCGCGCGCTTCCTTCAAATTCGGAGCATATATCTGTCATATATATATATATATATGGTTATTGCCGCTTCTTCACAGAATAAGGCCATTTCTACAAGTAGTTCAGTTGTGAGCACGCAGATGGCCCATGGATCCAGATTGTTTTTGTGTACCCTGTCACACATATGAAACCCTTGACATACAGTCCCTGTCACACAGGTCAGACTTAAATGTAGGAAATGTTTCCATGGCGTCCTTCATATGTCGCTTCAGGATGGAGGGCTCGATTCACCTTACCTCAAACTTCTTACAGCTACCATCGGCCTGTCTTGAGGATGTGTATCCAGCCGATCCTCTGTCAATTGGTCCTTATCGCTGAAATTGATTTCCCCAGTGGCATCGATGTCGGTCCCATATCGAGATGCTCCCCTGTCACGATACCAGTGCGTAGTTTAGGGTTTCCCAATCTCTCAAGATCGGGAGGTGTCAAGACATTCCAGGTGGCTATTCTTAGCCTTGTTTTGTGTTGTAGTATTTTCTTGTTTTCGCCCAGCTAATGTGGACATCCGTCAAAACGCTGGTTTCTGGCCATCTTGATAGGTGAACCGGCATTTGTTTAGGTCACCTTTTCTAGACACTTCCCAACTGCCTGAGTGAACAGTGTTATATATATATTTATTTTTTTAGTCGACGGGGCAGCCTAAAGTCGGTATCAGCCAGTCAGCGAGGGAGTCTATCCCCTTTTCAATAGCACTAGACCAAGGAGATTATTTTAGCATCTGAGGTGGAGCGCCACACCTACCATCAGCTCCTTACTTTACCGCACAGATCCCTGTGCTACTCATACGCTGAGTTGGCGGGGACCCGGTATCGAACTAGGAACCTTGTGGTTTCTAGCCGAATGCTCTACCGACTGAGCTAACCCGGCCCGTGATATATATATATATATATATATATATATATATATATGCACACACAGATGCTGATAGGTATGTCTCTTGTGTCACTGATGCATAAAAATCTAAAAGGACACCGTAAAATCGAATCCATGCATCCCAGTGTTATCTCTCTTCTTCCTTCACCATTTCAATCTAACTGTAAATACATTTCAATATTTTCTTAGAAACGAATTACACTGTATGGGCTACAATGTCTGATATCTTTTCTTAAGAGCTATTGTAAAATAGTTCAATATGTAAAAAGTATAATATTGTTTTAACCCTCTCATTTTTTAAATTTCATCTTGGATGATTTGGATGGTCTTATTTTAACCAGAGGGTGTTGCAGGATGATAATGATCGGAACATTAAAGAAGACGTGTATTAATATATACATGTTTGTGAGGGCAAATTCGGATTAACCTATCTGGTCAGCCTGATGAATATCTGAATTGCTGAAGGAAACAATCAGTGGTTGGCAAGATCAGATTTCAGCCAAATATGCAGACGCGAGTGCACACTGTCTGCGTCCATTTGAGAAAGTTGATGGTCAATCAAGAATGCAGTAGAATAATTTGGTATGGTGCTATCTGGGAACCAACCATTTCTCAGATGTGTTGAGGTACCACTGAATTTGAATTGTACTGAGGTACCTCTGAGTTGGAAATCTCTCTCTCTCTCTCTCTCTCTCTCTCTCTCTCTTATATATAAATGAAAAGTGAATCCGACAGTATGAAATAAATATTTTAGTAAAAACAAACACATGATGTTAAAATTCGCTGACAGAAATCTGTTTCGACCCTTTATTGAAGTGGTCTTCATCAAGAGCGAGATGTGTTGATAGAGAGACGGTATGCGTCTTATAACGGTCCACACATACCATCTCTCTATCAACACATCTCGCTCTTGATGAAGACCACTTCAATAAAGGGTCGAAACAGATTTCTGTCAGCGAATTTTAATATCATGTGTTTGTTTTTTTTTCTAAAATATTTATTTCATATATATATATACAATGATGCTGATAGCTTTTTGATTTAGTTCGTTCTGGGACGCATATATTTGCTTTGAATGAGTCCCCGTGGAAAAGTCATGGGTCCCAACTAAAGCCATCTAACTCCTACCTTGTAACCTATCCTGTGTAATTCATTTCTAAGAAACTATTGTAATGTATTTACAGTTAGATTGAAATGGTGAGGGAAGAAAAAAGAAAAACACTGGAACACATGGATATTATTTTAATCCGTCCTTTTAGATTTTTATGTGTCAGGGATACAGGACACGTACCTATCAGAGTGTGTATGTATGCATATATATATATATATATATATATATATATAGTGAGAGAGAGAATGGTTTGATTCAAGAAAAATATTTACAAACACCTTTATTTTTATATATATGTATATATGTCTCCAGTACATATAATTTTTATAATCTTGACATATATATAAATATATATGTAAAGGTGATTGTAAATATTTTTCTTGAATTAGACCATTCTCAATATATATATATATATATATATATATATATATATATACACACACACACACACACACACAATAAATAATTCTTTAAAAGCTTTTTTCTAAAGTTCCCAATGTTTCAAGTTTGTAAAGGGTGGGTGGGGGTAGTTTTAAATTTTTTTTTTTATCTATCAGCTGGCGCCATTGATATGTGCAGTCTGGAACGTTCTGTCTTAGACAAACTTCTCTCTCTCTCTCTCTCTCTGAGAAGGGAGGGTATCCTGTTCCAAATTCTGGCGGCAACAGCAGCATCGGGCTAAGATAGCATTGGTCATAGGCTGACCCTAAGAATCAAGGCCGTTTTATCTGTTCTTGGACGAACCTGGTCAGATTTTGGCTTAGCGCCTTGTGAGGAACTTTATCAAGATAAAATGCCAACTGTTTTGACTTCCTTTTTTGTCTTTGACTTAAATTGCTGCTTCTGTCAATTTACCGTTTTTACAGAATTTTTACAGGAATCATTGGCTTCTTAATGATTTTATTCATTTCAATAAAATTACTGTTTCTATGAAATCCAACCCCCACTCCATTTGTGATCTCCTGAAGAGGATTTTCTTTGTGAATCTTTTTTGTGTTGGGGTGTGGGGATGATTCTTGAAAACAAGGCCGCCTTAAAGTTTTTAGGGGGGGCATTTTAGTACATTTGAAAGGCCTTTCGGCTGGGGCGTTAGAATGCACCGACTGCACCTCTGCAGAGGTGTAAGAACTACCTCCTCCAATGGGGCCACCTGTTGGCCATGAGTGGCACAACGTGATGCTTAAGGATGGAATCCTGGTGGATGAGCAGTCCATGACCTGCAACACTCCACTTAAACCCTTACTTATGCTAGACAGGTGGTTGGAGAGGCCCCCTCCGATCAATCGACTGGTCATGTCAAGCCCTAGCACTTATATGATTGCCCCAACCCTATTGCTCTTATGGCAAGCCCCAACTCTTTTTATCATATGGCTGCTAGAAGGCAGTGGCTGAGGGTCTACATGTGCTGAGAATGACGTTAAACTCTAATTGATGGTGAGGTCCACTCTGACCCAGAGTGGTAGTACCTGTTAGGGTCCTATCTATGGGTTAAAGAGAAAAACATGAGTTTATAAAAAAAATTGAGTATCCATTAAGAATTAATTTTTTCAAAATTTTGTCA
Source organism: Doryteuthis pealeii (assembly GCA_023376005.1). Lineage (NCBI taxonomy): Eukaryota > Metazoa > Mollusca > Cephalopoda > Myopsida > Loliginidae > Doryteuthis > Doryteuthis pealeii. The sequence goes on along the minus strand of CM042174.1, from coordinate 40,634,920 downwards.
GCACTGAGGTTGACATGCCATAAAACAAAACAAACTGTTTCCATGAAATCCAACCCCCTCTCCATTCGTGATCTCTCAAAGAGGATTTTCTTTGTGAATCTATTTTGTGTTAGGGGTGTGGGAGTAATTCTCAAAAACAAAGTCGCCTTAAAGTTTTTAGGGGAGCATTTTAGTACACTTGAAAGCCCTGTCAGCTGGGGCTTTATAATACACAGACTGCACCTCTGCATAGAGGTAAGAACTACCTCCCCCCCAATGGGGCCACCTGTTGCCTTTTGGGAGGGGGCATTTTAGTACACTTGAAAATGTATTTACTTAACCTTTTACTGACTTGAATCCTATTGAAAATCTATCGCAAGAATTTAAAATTTAAGTACCGTATTTGACAGCATATTAGATGCACCCCCATTTCAACAGGTCAGATTCAGGAAAAAAAAGCTCCCGATTACACAAAGGTTCCCAAGTCCGACAAATACCTGAAGAAGGCCGGAGGGACTGAATAAAGGGTTAGGTTCAAAGTTCTGTGATGGCTCCCAATTACGACTAGAAGGTTCCCGAGTTTGAGAAGAAATACCTGAAGAAGGCCGGAGGACACATCAGCCAAAATGTTTTACAGATAACAATGAAGATTAGGACAATAGTCCGAATAATACAAATAATACTAAAAGCAAAATAGATTTTATTAGAATGATATGAGGGTCATTCAATAAATAAGGGGGGGGGTGAGGAAGTTGATTAGAATGAAAGACAAGACTCATAAAACCCAAACTATGGGCTAAATAGAAGAAAGTGAGTTTTAAAAAAAAATGTACCATATTTGACGGAATATAAGACCCCCCCCCCCATTTCAGCAGGTCATATTCAGGAAAAATGTTTTTAGTGTATTTAAGCATATATTGTTGGAAACAGTCTAGCTGTGCATTACACAAGTAGAAACATAACTGTATAAAAGCAATTTGGCAGTACAGGCAAGCAATAAGCATACACAAGACATCTCAATAGTGGGAAATAATAATAATGATAATAATAATTGATACCATCCAGAATACTGCACTGCTGCAATCTGCCAGAGTACTCAGAAGAGTCCTGGAGAGCTGAGAAGACTTGCTGTCACTCAGACTCCTGTGAAAGGCCATCAGCTAACGCTGATGTGAAAAACTCAATAGTAGTATAAGTAATGGTAATAATAATAGCAAAACATTGGACACGAAAATAAAGCCAACAGTGCATAAAGCAAGTACTGAGTGTAAGTTGGGTTAGTGAGCCTCAGGGAGAAGATTAGCCTAGGCCTACGGGAGGTCTCAAACTTCACCTACGATGTATAAGACGCTGGGGAATTTTTTGAGTCAAAATTTTGGAAGTACGTCCTATATGCCGTCAAATACGGTAATTCGGTATGGTTCCTAGTTGGACACTTTTCCAACTTAGCTATTAGTATTTATCTACTTTGAGGAATTAAAAATATTTATCAGTTCTATGCGGATATTGGATGTTGCCTAGAGCAGGGGTTCCCAACCTTTTTCAGCTCATGGACCACTTTGAAACCAGAATTTTTTTTGTGGCCCATGAAATTATTATAATGAAAAAATATTTCCATTTTACATAAGATATTTATTCAATCAAGATACAACCATATTGACGCACACACTTTATCTCAAATATCTAAACTACATGGACTTTTCAGTTTCAATTTAACAACTATTTATTATCAATATTTAATTATGCAAATTTTCCTATATATATGTATGTGCAAAAAACAAAACTTTCAAAAACCTTAGTAATAATTAAATTCATTAAAATCTATGCCCAAGCCAAATTTTTTCCTTTCAATTTTGACAACGATTTGCAATTTTAACCGCTCTAAGTTCATTATCTTATTCAATTAGCATATATAAAGTCAATATATATAAAATATAATAAAGGGGGGTGTATCAGGGGAATAAATCTCTCCCCACTCTCCCCCTACCGTGAATCAGTTGACATCTTAGTTTCTAGAAAATATAAATTTCCCACATAGATGATTGGATTTTGTATCTAAAAAGTGAATGCTCTGAAATCATATAGAATTATATTCCTTGGCCCACCTGAAATTTGCTTGGCCCATTTTGGGAACCACTGGCCTAGACGAAGTTCCAACAGGAATGGCCGATAGGGATGGACAGCAAGAAAGTCTAGGGAATATGTGCTGTTGGCATGCCTTGAAAAATATTTTTAATAATGTAGATATTGTGAAACCAGATACGATACTTTTTTTTTTCTTTATAAAAAATTATATAATCATAAAAACTTGTAAGTTTGTATATTTATAGTCGACAAATTAAAATATTTTTTATTTTATTATTCAAATTTTATTTCTACATTTGTTTTTAAAATCATTTATGAATGGGCAAAACATTTGTTTTAATTTATTTCTGTTTAAAAAAAAAAATTTTAAAAAAGAGGAAATGTTTTTTTTTTTTTTTTTTTTTTCCCTTCTGTTCCAACCAATCTAGTTGACGAGTCTATTTCCTCCGACTCTAACCCCAACCGACAGGGGTAAGACTCCCTCAATGGGGCCACCTGTTAGCCATGGGTGGCAACCCATGATGCTTAAGGATGGAACCCAGGTGGCTGAACAGTCTATGACTTGCAAACACTCCACTTTGGCTAGACGGGCGGTCAGAGAGGCGCCCTCAGATCAATCTGCTGGTCCTATCAAGCCCTAACACCTATATGATTGTCCCAACCCTATTGCCATTATGGCAACCCCCAACCCTTTGTATCATGGGTGGTAGAAGGCAGTGACTGAGGATCTTCATGTCCTAGGAATAACGTTAAACTCTATCTGACAGTGAGGTTCCAGTTCTAGAGGTTTAGGGAATGTGAAATGCCCCTTCCTCACCATTACTTCCAGATCCACTGTGACCTGGAGTGGGAGTACTTGTTAGGGTCCCATCTATGGGTTAAATAGAACAACCTGAATTTATAAAAACTGAGTATCCATTAAGAATAAATTAATTTCACCTTCTACCCAGGCGACGTCGGGTAGCAATATCTAATGGTGAAGTTCCAATTCAGTTATGGAACTCTGACCTGGAGTGGTAGTATATGTTAGGGTACCATCTATAGATTGAATAGAAAAACATGAGTTCAAAACAAATTGAGTATCCATCAAGAATGAATAAAACAAAAACGTCTTCAGCATAAAATGACCCAACAAGGGTTGACATGCCATAAAACCCAACCAACCAATCTGACTGCTTCCAGTTCAGAGGGCAAACAGGACATATCCAGACTCACACTCTTTTGACTGGAATAGTAAATCCGTAATTCTCCCCCCCCCACACACACACACACACTTCCCACTGGTCAGGTTGAGTAACTTAACCTTTGACCGTATCTGTCATAGGCACCACTGATACCTATTTCTGCTCTGATAAATTTACTTGGTAATTGATATTAAGTTTCAAAATTATCTTCCCAAAGAAGACGCCCTGAATACACCGACTGCATCTCTGCACAACCCTCCCCCAACGGTAGCTACCTGCGATGCTTAAGGATGGAATTCTCGTGGATGAGCAGTCCATGACATGCGACGGTTGGTCAGGGAGACCCCCTGCAGTCAATCGGCTGGTTATGTCAAGCCCTAGCACCTATATGATTGTCCCAACCCCTTTACCCTTATGACAACCCCTAACCCTTTTTATCATATGGGTGCTAGAAGGCGGTGGCTGAGGGTCTTCATGTCCTGGGTATGATGAAACAAACAAACAAACTTTATTTGGACCCATAACTTTTCCTGGGACTCATTCAAAGCAAATATGTGCATTTGAGAACACACTAAATTAAAAAGCTATCACTAATATATATATATATATATATATATATATATATATATATATATATAATGAATATAAATAAATCAAATTAATTGATGAATTGTTAATAAAATTTGGTCAAAGTGCGTGTGAAATTTTAATTCAACCCATGGAAAGTTTGAAGTAACACACTTTTTGACAAAGATTTAACACCCACCTCCCCAATATAATCTGGTAAATATGAGGTTTTTCAAAAGTTTTGTCCCCCCCCCCCTTACTACATATTGTTTTGACTTTCATTATTTTTTTCTTTTAATAATATACAAGTTATGTAATTATTTTAGCTCTAAAAAAAAAAAAAAAACATGTAGTCATGACAAGACTTTCCGACAATGCTGTATATAAATTTACAAGGTGGTCTGAAAGTTTTGTCACCCCTGCATATTTTTTTTTTTAATTTATTTTTTTGTTTTAATATTATAAATTATATTAGATCTAAAAATTCACAAAACTGAGGTCTGAGCAGTTATAAAGTATCTTGGTGAGGCTTAGAACTTTTTAAACAACCATCTCTGTTGGCATCGTTCTGTCTACTAAAGACGATGGATTAGTGTCCATTTAAAAAAAAAAAATTTTATCTGCAACTGTGAGAGTAGCTGAACAGACCAATTTTTGAATGGCAATCTCTGGTGTAGTGACTGCAAACAAACAGTGATGCTTGCTGGAGTTGCTGTTGTCTCTCCTTCCTTTTGGCCCTCTTTTCCGTGGCGGCTTCTTTCCTCTCTTTTTCACTCCTTTTTGTTCCTTGTTTGACGAGGAGACACCAGGCCGCTTGGTTTTCTGCACAAGCCTCCCACGTGTTGGTGTTAAGGTGGCATGTCTTCATATTTCTCTTGCAGACATCTTTAAAGCGCAGGCGTTGTCTCCTTACTGGTCGGGTGCCCTCTGCTAATTCACCATACAGTAGGTCTTTGGGGGATGCGGCCTTGGTCCATCCTCCTGACATGGTCAAGCCAACACAGGTGTCCCTCGCAGATGATGGGGGGCATGCTGTTCATGTTATAACTTTTTAAATGACCATCTATACATATATAAAGGGCAGTTGGTGTGTAAGTATTTATAAGTGTTTATCCGGATGAAACTACGAAAATTAGTGAAGTAGATCACTAAGAATGACTGAGCCTATTCTAGTAGTGACCACCCCAAGCAGATTTAACAGGTTTGAATTCAGTTTTCCTTCTCCTAGACTAGCGGCCTAACCAAGGCTAAAGAGCCCCGGTCTGTCCTATTTACTCATAGCTGGAGTTGGATTCATACCTTTCCCAAGGATATTAGCACTGTGAACTGTAGTCCAGGATTTGAATTCTGGTTGACGGGTCCATTTTTTACAACTTTAATCACGCACTCCAAACTACAAAAAGAAAACAATTAATGGCAAAGTAAATATATATACACATTCACTATCACCAGATCTTGCTGATTTTTCTTTTCAGAGTTTCTTGGCACTTTTTTAATTTTTAATTTTTATTTTTTTATTCTGACGTCCCAACCGGCAAAATCAATGCAATTTTTATTTTTTTTAAATTTAAAAAACTTTTTTTTTTATGTATTGATTTTAATGGGGCATCCTACAAGGATCCAACACACAAGTCAGTAATAATAGATCTGCGAGACTAACTCTCCCCCCTTCTACCCAGGTGATGCTGGGGAGCTGCTTCTAGTACATATACAGGGTGGACCAAAATGATCTGACACGTTTGGAGGCTTACAAAATAGATTACAAAAAGTCGCCATTTTTCGCAAACCCCACCAAATTTGGAGAGTTAAAAACTGACATAACTCTGCCAATTTTTGGAATTAGAAGCTCAAATTTTGGGGGATGTTTAACTTTAACATAGTCCACACCTGTACAAAATTTCAGAAAAATTTGAATGTGTCAGATCATTTTGGTTCACCCTGTATAAAGGGCAGTTGGTGTGTGTATATATGTATGTCTAAATGAAATTACGAAAACGAAACGACAAAGTAAATATATATACACATTGAATATCACCAGTTCCTGCTTTTGTTGCAAAAATTATGAAGATTTGATTTATATTCAAAGATATTTGCAAATTAAAATATACATAGAAAAAGCATTGAAATTCTAATTAAAAATGTCCAGCATTTGTAAATCTCAAAAGTAAACAAATTCATTCACCAGGACCCCCCCCCCGCCCTCTAACCAGCCGTCGCTGGATTGTTGCTTCTAGTCATATAATATAGATATGTTGTTTCTATAATTAGAAAGAGTGCTCGATATCAGTTATTGAGCATCTGTAGATCTAAGTTTGGATAGCGTAGACACGGTCGACAGCGCTTTGATGACTGTCAATTTTGTTGACAATGGGATCATCGGAGCAAATCTGAAATTTTCAAGATCCAGTTTTTAACAGGCGATTTATTTATTTTTTTTTTTTTTTTTATGAGGGGTAAGCCGGGTTTTGTGGGAAAATAAATCACCCAGGGGAAATGCTTATCGTTCCAACTGAAATCATTGCTTTCTTCTTGAATCGAACAAAATTTGAGCAACTGTTACAAAAGAATTAGAAATATATATATATATATATATATGAAGAAAGTGTTTTCAAAAATATTAAAAAAACAGGATGTTACGATCAAAGGAAAAATGTTATATGTCTATACTTAAGTATTTCGGTTTATGGTAAACCATCATCAGGACAATGCAAAAGAAAACTTTCGTATATAAACGCACATATAAAAAATAACAGTAAATAACATTATATTCACACATTCACCATACACTTAACATTTTTCATTTTTCTCCCTTACAAAATTTCTCTTGCATTGTCCTGATGATGGTTTATCATAAACCAAAATACTTAAGTATAAACATATAAAATTTTTCCTTTGATCATAACATCCTGTGTATGTTATATTTTTGAAAATATTTTCTTCACATATTGTCAGATTAATTTCCTCATCGTATTTCTATCTATCTATCATATAATATATATATATATATATATATATATATATATATATATATATATATAAACTATTATTTATTATTAGAATTAAGGAATAGATAAAAGAGTAGAATTAGCCACAAGTGAAAATTGAGAGAAACCCGTAGCGTTCAGCCGTTATTATCTGAAAGAAATGTATCTCAGTTTAACTAACATCGAGTTAGTTAAGTGTAGGGTTGGGTCCTGATGAAATCACTTGGATTGAAACCATGGTAGACACCTTACTCTTTTCCTCTACTAATATTATTATATATATGTATATGAGGTTAAGTAAACAAACAAATGTGTTTATTTATTTATATGGCTTTTAGCCGACAATTTTTGGAGGATATGTGCTTAATTGAAGTCATACCTAATTTTGAAAATTAATTAGTTAATAATTGATGAATTTTAGCCTTACATTTGAACATATATGCTCGCCTAAAATTCATTAATTATTAACTAATTAATTTTCAAAATTAGGTATGACTTCAATTAAGCACATATCCTCCAATATATATATATATATATATATATATATATATATATATATAGCAATAGCATAATCTTTACAGATCACTGGCGTCCCTCATAATCCTATAACCCCACTACCAAAACCTTTCCTCTCATGAGTCCTTATATATATATATATGAATTTAGTTGTGTATCAATTTTGTTCTTGTGAACGTTTTGTTATCTCTAGGCTACAGGTTCAATCACGGTCAAGGGCGACAGTAACATAGACTAATTAACACAGCTTAACACTTGTACCCAGTCATGGTTAACGGAATGAGGACCGTTTACCTCTGTGCATTAAATAAAGGGTTTGGTTTGAAGTTTTGTGAAGGTTCCTTATTACAACATTGAAGGTTCCAGAGTTTGACAAGAAACACCTGAAGAAGGCCGGAGGGCACATTGGCCGAAACATTGTGTATATGATAATAACGATGAGGACAATAGTACGAATAATCCAAATAATAAAAATGTCAAATCCAATCCGCCCAGTCAGCTGGGGCGTTAGAATGCACCGACTGCACCTCTGCAGAGGGGTAAGACTCCCCCAATGGGGCCACCTGTTGGCTATGGGTGGCGACCCGTGATGCTTAAGGATAGAACCCAGGTAGTTGAGCAGTCCATGACTTGCAATACTCCACGTTGGCCCTTACTTGGGCTAGACGGGCGGGCGGAGAGGCCCCCTCTGATCAATCGGCTGGTCACGTCAAGCCCTAGCAACTATGATTGTCCCAACCCTATTGCCCTTATGGTAAGCCCCAACTCTTTTTATCATATGGGTGCTAGAAGGCGGTGACTGAGGGTCTACATGTCCTGGGAATGACTCTATCTGATGGTGAGGTTCCAGTTCTGGAGGTTTAGGGAATGTGGAGCACCCCTTCATCACCATTGCTCCCTGGTCCACTCTGACCTGGGGTAGTAGTACCTGTTAGGGTCCCATCTATGGTTAAATTGAAAAATGTATTTATAAAACAATTTGAGTATCCATTAAAAATGAATTTATTTCAAAACTTTATCGGCATTAAATGACCCACTGAGGTTGATATGCTGTAAAAGAAAACAAAACTAACCGAACCAAATCAATTCAATTCCAATATCAGAGTGTGTGTGTGTGTGTCTACATGTCTGTGTCTCTACTATTTCCACTTCAGTAGAATCTAGCTGACATGCTTTTACAGACTCTGCTGGAAGAGAGGAATCTTATGGCACCGACTGCCCAACCAAAAAAAAAAAATAAAAAATTGGTTGTATTCAAAAAGCAGAACATTTGGAAATAGCCGTGCACGTATAAAGAGCACCTTCTATTTGCGGAACTTCATCTTCTGATGAATTTCCGAGATAGCTTGGCTGGAAATAAACTATCCCCCCTCCATCCTGAAAATAGACACAACATAACGGCATTAATGCTTTTGCTGATCTTGATACAAGACTCTTCACCTTCACCAGGAACTCTTCAATGCTGAAAATAATAAAAGTCTTGTTTAATTGATATTTTTGACACTTTGATCAAAATACAAGTAAATTTAGTTTGGCATTTGCCCAATAAACACTGATTTACTATTATTATCCGAGTTTCTCACACCAGCATTAATTGATGGTATCTCACTGCAGTCTGAGTGACAAGTCTCCTTAGGTCTCCAGGACTCTTCTGAGTATTCTAGCCAATTGTAGCAATGCAGTAGTCTGGATGGTCTTAATTCTTCCTCTGATTTCCAGATCCTCCAGTCTTTTTTACAAACTTTTTGGGACCATTCCAAGTGCACCAACTATAATTGGTATCACTTTGACCCTCCTATTCCACAGCTTTTTCAATTCTCTGGCAAGGTCCGGGTATTTGTCCATCTTTTCGTTTTCCTTCATCTTCACCCTGTGATCAGCTAAAACCGCAAAGTTCACCAGTTTACAAGTTCTCTCTTTTTTGTGAATCAACACTAAGTCTGGTCTCCTGGCTGGGATAGGGTGATTATTATTATTATTATTATTATTATTATTACTACAAAATAAACAAACGCCCTCCGGTTGATGTAAAGATAATTTTTTGAAAGATATTGCCTGAGGGGATGGGAGCTGAAAATTCAATGTCATAGAGTGTGTACCATAAGTATGTAAAATCATCAAATTTATTAAAGGAGTAAAAAAAAGAAAAAAGAAAGACAATTTGAAATGAAAACAGTTCCGATAACTTTAAATATTATATTAGAATAAAACAATCTATATATAAATATATAATGCCGGGCATCTATTTATTGAAACAATGAGGTTTGTATAACGTTGCATGCTCACATTTTGAGTATATTTATTCTATGTTATGACGTTGGATTATGTGTTGGGTAATGTGACCTAAGCAGTGACACAGTTTTTGTTACAGACAATAAGAGAGCGAATCTCCATAATTAATAGATTATACTCACTAACAAGAATATGCTCCCTCCGCTGGGCGTAAGTATTTGTTTGATTTAATATATTTTATTATATTAAGACTTAAGAAATTAAATAAGAACCCATATAAAAAAAGATGGCTTATTTTAATTATATTCTAATTGATTTCTCTATAAAAATCATTTAGATATCAATAACACTTGGTAATTATTTATCAAACCCGGTTTTATTATGACCCGTATGCAAATTAACCACACCATCATCATTTTGCGCAATTAGCATGGATATCCATGACAATCTCTCACCAACCTTTTCTATCATTCATTGCCCCAGGGAGGTCCTCTGCACAGCATCCAGTATCTGCACAGAGTTGGTCAATGTAGGTTCTTACTGGACGGCCCACACTAGCATGTCCATGTGTTAGCTTCCACAGGAGAACGTTCGCTTATGAGTTCATTCTTGCTCCAGCAGTGTCCAGCATGTAATGTTCGCCTCACTCGGATGGTTTGTGAGATAGGGGACAGGTGGCCATACAACTGCTTCCTTGTGGCCTAGAAATTGGTTAGAAAATTTACCATTTTCAATATTTAAATCAGAAATGTTATTTTATTTTATTAAAATGAAACAAATTAAATATCATAAAATTGAAAATGTGCCCAACCCCATCACCACAGACACCAATTTCTAGGCCAACTGTTGTAAAAACAAAGATTTTTTTGTGAATTTTAGCCAACGATCTTTGATGCTATTTCCTCAAACAATGGTGCAAGTAAAAGATCTAATTTTTGGTATCAGTATTCAGTATACTAATACACAATGATCTTTGATGCTATTTCCTTAAACAATGGTACAAGTAAAAGATCTAATTTTTGGTATCTGTATTCAGTATACTAACACACAACTTTTGCATAGATGGACAATTTGATATTTTTTAAAAAGTCAAAAATCAACCTACCCTAGATATTGGGAAATATGTCAAATTTTGGCCTAATTCCAACCCCCACCCACCCCTCGACCCGTGCAACCATTTGGCCAGATGTCCATTAATAGTAAAAAAAAAAATGTTTTATTTAGTTTCAAACGAGATTTGTTAATAGTTCTGATGTATTTATGGTGTGGGATTTTTACGATTTACTAAACTTTCACTTAGTATTATTTTTCACGCAATTGTGTTCAACACGTGACCCAAATAGTTTACATTGTTCTTTTGGCCAACAATAAATATAAGAGTTTTTATTCATTTTTATTTTTTTTATTTTATTTCTTACTTTTTACTTTTTTATTTTAGTTTTAGTTTTCGTATATTTTTATTTTTTTGTTCCTTATTTATTTAGTTTATTTATTTACTTTTTTTTTTTTTTTTTTTTTTTTTTTTTTTCAATGTAATTTCTGAAAAAAAAAAAAAATTGTACCAACTTCCTTTTGGTCTTTTTTTTTTTTTTTTTTTTTTTCAAGTGGTTTAATTTTTATATTTTTAAAATATTTTTGATGTGGGTCAGGGAATTTTATAGGATGGGAATTTATTTCTAAATCAAATGATTTTTTTTTCTCTTTCTTTTTAATCAGCGGAATTTGCATCGATCATTATTGTAGATAAACAATCATTAAGAGCTACAGAACTACAAACTCCGGCCATAGTAACAAACACAACATATATATATATATATATATATATATATATATATATATGTTATTAGGTACTGCATTATTTAAGGTCAAACTTTGTCTAAATCGATAGTGTTTCTGGTGTCATGTTTTTAAAAAAACGTTACTGCTCGTTGTTTTTTAAAAACGAGACACCAGAAACATCCCATCAGTTTCATACCTGAAGATGGCAGATGGACATGCCAAAAGTGCTTGTAATGAAACCTTTGGTGGATTGCTACACCAGTTCCACCCTGACATTAAAAAGATGGCCAGAAAATTAGAAAGGCTGGAACAAAAACTCGTCCGACATGAATCGTCTGTACAGTTTAACGTAACATATATGTGTGTGTGTGTGTGTAATATAGTGAAAATTTTTGAAAAAACACAGGTTCATAAAAAGAGGTGATGTTTCACGTCTGGAAAAAGTCAAAAATGGTTGTCAGCGAATTTTTACGACTACACCAATCCCAATGTTTGGCCTCCGAACTCCCCAGATCTTAACCCCATGGATTATTATGTAAGTGGCGCTATTGAGAAAAATACCAATCACCGTGCCAGTACTACAAAAGCCCAGTTAATCGACAGAATTAAAGTAGTTTTTGAGACCCTTCCCAGGGAAACTGTAACATCAGCTTTCTTCAGGTTCCGGAGCAGGATCGAGGCTGTGATGGACACTAATGGCAGTTATTTTGAGTGATACTTGTTGACAGTAGTGTAATTCCCATGCCTGTTGAATTCTTTTACAAAAATAACCAAATGTCAATATGTCAAATTTATCCCGAACACCATATATATATATATATATACACACACACACACTTGCGCTGATACCATACCTTCAATTCTTCTGAATTAAGAAAATGAGTATATATATATATATATATATATATATATATTCTTAAATCTGAAGGCATGAATAAACTTGAACCTGTGTTTTTTCAAAATTTTCACTATATTACATATTGTTGGATTCACTTCCATTTTTTCTCTTCGTACACATATATATATATATATATATATATATATATATATATATGAGAAATAAGATGGAAATTAATCCAACAATATGTGGAGAAAGGTAGACAAACATGAGATGTTGTAGAAAATGGATGTTTATTGTAGGTAGTGATGTGGATGTTGTAACGTTTTGGTCTGTTAGACCTTCTTCAGGACGTTGGATTGAGTTCTTGCTTCAAGGGTGAACATTTTCATACATACACACACACACTCGAACCAATCCTTATGCCATTCACCATATGTACACGAGTCACCACACCTTCAAACCCAGTATATTAAAACCTACTACCTAATCGGAAACCAACAAGGAAAACCTCCTACTACCAACCTCTTCAAACACCAACAACTGACCACCCCTTATTCACCACCTCCCAATTCACCAGTATGAAAATGTTCACCCTTGAAGCAAGAACTCAATCCAACGTCCTGAAGAAGGTCTAACAGAGCAAAACGTTACAATGTCGACATCACTACCTACAATAAACACCCATTTTCTACAACATCCCGTGTTTGTCTACCTTTCTCCATATATATATATATATATATATATGATGGGGAAATTAATCCCACAATATGTGAAGAAAATATTTTTTAAAAATATAACAAACATGCACATATAAAAATTAACGGTTAATTACATTATATTCACACATTCACTATACACTTACATTTTTCATTTTGTCCCTCACAAAAATTTCTGTAACAGTGTCCTGATGATGGTTTAATACAGAAATACTTAAGTATTGACACATAAAATTGTTTCCTCTGATCATAACATCCTGTGTTTGTTATATTTTTTGAAATATTTTCTTCATATATATATATATATATATATATATATATATATATATATATGAAGGCTTGAAAATTTGCCATTTTGCAGTTATAGATCTATTTCTGCCCTCAGTTATCTGTGTATACCTATGAATTTCATCAGACCGCTAACTTTATTGAAGATGGTACACAGATTATTCATGAGGCTTCATATATTTTATTTTAGTGACTCTTGTAAAGATATCGGGTTTCAGTTCATCTCATCTTTTTAGGAGGTGATTGTTTTTGTGACCAGGTGGTGAAAGGTGACTATCTGGGTGGTTTAATGCCCTCAATAAGTCGGGGGGGGGAGGAGAGTGTTGGCACCTTGCTGTTTGGTCTGATGGAATTTTTTTATTTTTTCTGACTGGTCATATATATATATAAAGTAAAAAAAAAAGTAAAGTCGTCGGGGCAGCCTAAAGTCCATATCAGCCAGTCAGCGAGGGAGTCTATCCCCTTTTCAATAGCACTAGACCAAGGAGATTGTTTTGGCATCTGAGGTGGAGTACCACACCTACCATCAGCTCCTTACTTTACCGCACAGATCCCTGTGCTACTCATACGCTGAGTTGGCGAGGACTGGTATTGAACTAGAAACCTTGTGGTTTCTAGCCGAATGCTCTACCGACTGAGTTAACCCGGCCCATTTGTGTGTGTGTGTGTGTGTGTGTATATATATATATATATATATATATATATATATGAGAAGAAAATATTTAAAAAATATAACTAACACAGGATGTTATGATTAGTGGAAACAATTTTATGTGTCAATACTTAAGCATTTCGGTATATTGTACCATCTTCAGGACACTGTTAAGTAATGTTTATGTGAGGGACAAAATGAAAGATGTTCAGTTTATAGTGAATGTGTGAATATGATGTTATTAACCATTAATTTTTACATATATATATATATATATATATAATATACAAACACACATACACACACACACACATGTTAAATAGACAACTAATTCTTGTCTCGTCTTTTTTTAAAACATTGGTATCTGTAAGGAATACCTCACACATTTTCCACATCTTGTCATGTACCAATCATGTCTTGGCTTTCGACTTCACGTGTTCCAATCACATCTTGACTTTCGTTTTTGCATCTATCAATCACATCATGAACATTCAATTTGAATGGTAATCTATGAACGGTTATAAACTTTTTCAACATATTTCCAAACTCAACTCCTTCAAAAACTTCCATCACCTAAACAACAAAAATCTTTTTCCTTGTTTTATATTGTCCTGAAGAAGGTTTCTATTTAAAACGTTTAAACATTGACATTACGACTAATAAACTTCCATCCAGTGTTTGTCTACATTCCTTCACATGACAGTTAATATAAACTCCCTCCAAATTCAAATCTGTACTTTTTAAGAGTCATGTCAGGGTGTGGGTGTGTGGGGGGAGGTTCACATTTACTGCCCCCCCCCTCACTCTCTCTCTCTCTCCTTGTTAATAAAAAATCTCTATAATCTCATCAGGGTGAATATTTTCCCCATATTCATTGCTTTTTGGTTGTTGAAAAAATTCCTTGAAAGAATCTACCAAATTTGGTTAGTTTCTTTCATTATTCCGAAATGATGTGGTGTGCATATATGTATGTATTATGTGGTATGTGAAATTATGCGTGTATGTATGTATGTATATGTATATATTATATATATATATATATATTATATATATATATTTATTGTGTGTGTATATGTATATATATATATATATATTATATATATATTATATATTGAGATTTTGTGTGTGTGTGTGTGTGTGTATATGTATATATATATATATAATATATGAGATTGAGATTTTGTGTGCGTGTGTGTGTGTGTGTATATATATATATATTATGTGAGATTGAGATTTTGTATATATATATATATATATATATATATATATTGTGTGCGTATATATATATATATGTGTATATTATGTGAGATTGTGTGTGTGAAGCTTGCTTGTACCTCAGATTTTAGCCCTCATGGCAAAAAAATCAGCCAATAGCTCGTAACTTGGAAAACTCTTAATTTGGGACTCTCGTATGTCAAAGGTCGTCCCATGTGTCGGATAATTGGATAACATAAACAGGTACTTGCGAAATAATTGACACTTGAATATTTGTTTAAAGTGATTAGCAAAGTTTGATTAAAATGAACATTTTGTTGATTAAGGATTTGTGAGGGTGGGGGTGGGGGAAGCCCTTGTTTTGTGAAGGTGGGGGGGTGGAGCCTCTGTTTTGTGAGGGTGGGGGTGGAAGCACTTGTTTTGTGAGGGTGGGGGAGCCTTTGTTTTGTGAGGGTGGGGCGGAGCCTTTGTTTTTATATGAATTAATAGTGTTTAAGGCTGTCATCTTTTAACCCTTTCACTGATAAATGCAAATTCACAAGATTTTATGAGTAGCACAGGGATTTGTGCGGTAAAGTAAGGAGCTGATGGTAGGTGTGGGGCTCCACCTCAAACGCAAAAACAATCTCCTTGGTCTAGCGCTAGTGAAAAGGGGATAGACTCCCTTGCTGATTGGCTGATACCGACATTAGGCCGCCCCGACGACTTTAAAACTAGAAGCTGCTACCCAGCATTATCTATGTAGAAGGACTTTATTATACTAGAAATATCATTATTGGGAGGTGCTGTTAACACCTAGATACCCAGGGGAGATTAATAGATTGTAAAGTTTGGAGAAAAAATGATTTAATTTTTCTTTTTGTTTATTGATAACTAGAAGCAGCTACCCAGCATCACCTGTGTAGAGGGGCGCGGGGGGGGGGGATCCTGGTGCATTGATTTGTTTACATTTGAGATTTACAAATGCTAGACGTCTTTAAGTAGAATTTCAATGCTATTTCGATGTATATTTTAATTTTGTTGTATCTTCGAAAATAAATCAAATTTTCATAATTTTTGCACACATTTAAGCTAACGAAGGACCAAAGTGGAATATTGCATGTCATGGACTGCTCCGCCAACTGAGTTGGCCCCTTTGGTAGAATCTTCCCCCTCTGCAGAGGTGCAGTTGGTGTATTTTAATGGCCCAGCTGACAGTGCGGACCTTAGTCATATCTTTATTATTTAACCCTTTCACTGTTCATAAGATTTTATCCCTTACTCCCGAGAATATTCGCCCTCCACTGGGCGCAAGTACTTAAGTTTTAATGTAATGAAATGTTACAGAGATGCTGGTAGATACGTGTCCTGTGTCACAGCCGCATAAAAATCTAAAAGGAGTCAGAAAAATCGTATCCCTGCACCCCAGTGTTTTCCTTTTTTCTTCGCTCACCATTTCAAGTTAACTGTATAGATATATCCACAACACTGTATTTCGACGTATCACATCTCAGTGTGGCTAGACTTCACAGGCTACATCCAGTCGTGGTTGAAACCTGAACGATTTATCATCAGAATTCTTAACCCTTGGGCCATCATTAGCACCTACAAGTATGAATGAGAATTTAACTGATAAATACATACATAGGTATATATGTCAATATGGCGTCTGAGATAGTGCCACACCTACCATCAGCTTCTCACTTTACTGCACAGATTCCTGTGCTACTCATATGCTGAGTTGGCAAGGGCCAGTATTGAACCCTAGGCAGATGCTCTTTTTCTATCTATCTATCTATCTATCTATATATATATATATAAATATATATCAAACCTCTTGCCCTGAGGAAGGCTGTTTTCTTTGTATATTCTAAAAATTTTTCTATTTTTTTAATTTCATATTTAAAATAGTAATAATTAGAATATATTGTGTACATGGACAAACTCTCGGACAAAACACATGTTGGCATTTCATTAAACCATTTTCATCCATTCAATATTTTCTTTCCTTTATTTATTTATCTTTTCAACATGTATATTCCTCTGGATGTGATAATTACATTTCACTTAGCGCTAATACCCTTGGGAAAGGTATGAATCCTACTCTCCCTCCAGCTATGGATAAATAGTAGGGCAGACTGGGCTCTTTAACCTTGGTTAGGCAACTGTTCTAGTAGAAAGAAAACTCTGAATTCAAACCTGTTGAACTCCACTTAAAACATTGACCTTGTGTCACATCCTGCTCATGCGGAGGGGTTGGTAAACATATATATATATATATATATATATATATATAGATAGATGTGAGTATCCCAAATTTGGTAGTAAGGGATGATTCTATATGTGATTTCTAAGATACACTGTATTATTATTGTATGATCCCGTATGTATAAATACAGTGAATCTTTAAATCACTACAGAGAGCTCAATGTATAATAATCTTTTTAGATTATATACAGAGCAATATTCCCAATCAGCGCCATTCTTTTTAAACTTCCAAGAATCCAAGAGTTTTGTTTTTTTAACAATAGATCTGCTGCCTTAAAATTTCCAATGTCTTTTTCTTTCAATTCAGTCAGGGTTACAGATGCAGCTTTTCTCTCGCTTCCTTTTCCGCTGCTGTTGCTGCTGCACTTGGTAATGGTGGAAGCGCCAAGATTGACTGAGTTTTTTTTTTTTTGTTTTCTTTTTTCCTAATGTCTGCTGTTTTTGCTGGGTAGATCAGTAGACATTTTTATTTTGAGAAATTCTTTTTTTTATCTTTTTATGCCAGACTAAACTAAGCTTAGAAAATTCCGTACCGTTCTAGAAATAAATCTATAAAATACTTTTTCTTCTTTTTCTTTGAGAAAATAATTTTGACTATTTCACATTTTCATTTGCAAAGATTTTTTTCTTTTTTTCTTTTTTCTTTTTCTTTTTACTTTTTTTTTTTTTAATGCTATAATCTGAGAAAATAGATGTTTCTCTTTTTTGTTTTTCTTGTTTTTTTTTTTGTTTTCGGTTTTTTTTGTTCCCCCCTTTTTCAATCCCCTTTTTGTCTTCCTCTTTTTTTCTTACTCTGTTCCCCCCCCTTTTCTTTTTCGACCCCCTTTTCCTTTTTTTTCCCTCCCCTTTGCTTTTTCTTTTTTAATGTACAGCGTGTTGTGCATAGATGTTAAAAATGTCCATAAGTGGTGTAGGGAGTTTACAACAATGATGAGATTCATTGGCCGAAACGTTGTGTATATAATAATAAAGATGAGGACAACAGTCCGAAAAATGTAAATAATACAAATTATCAATCCTCATCTAAAAAATTCCGACAAATATCTGTTTATTGTCTATAACTGGGCCACAAGTAGTGTACCATTTTGCAGTAAATTGGGGAAGAGCTTGGCATCATGGGCTTAGCTAAGGGATGGGGTGGGGTTGGGGGTTGAATTGCAATCTGCAGGTTTGTGCATTTCATATGCAAGTTTGTACCGGCGCCAAAAATACAAGGATTGATTGTTGGTGCACAGTCACTTTGGCATCGTGAGTCTGTGAGAGGAAAATGGAATTCGAGTTGAATTTCTTTCTTTTTATCTCTTCCTCCTCCTCCTCTCCTCTCCTCCTTCTCTTCCCCCTCCTCCTTCTCTTCCTCTTCCTTCTCTTTCTTTTCTTCTTTTTTTTTTTTTTTTTTTTTTTTTTTTTGTGTTGTGTGTTTGCAAAGAATTTTTGCCATATTGTTTGAAACCTGTTTCCATGAAGGCACTACAATCGCAGTTATGGTTGCTGTCTGAATTCCTATCCAAGCATTGGTAATTCTGTTCAATACTCTTATCCTGTTTCCCAAAATTTTTTTAGATGAGGCTTGATAATTTGGATTATTCGGACTATTGTTCTCATCTTTATTGTTATTTACACAACGTTTTTGGCCAATGTGTCCTCTGGCCTTCTTCAGATGTATCTTGTTATTTTTTAGATGAGGCTTGATAATTTGGATTATTTGGACTATTGTCCTCATCTGTACCCCAGCTATGGTTAGCGGAATGAGACCAGGATACCCCTGGAGATTGAATAAAGGGTTGGGTTCAAAGTTCCGTGATCATTCCTGATTACGACAAGAAGGTTCCCAAATTTGAGAAAACACCTGAGTCTGATAAGAAATACCTGAAGAAGGCTGGAAGGCATATCAACCAAAACGTACAGATAACAATGAAGATGAGGACAATAGTCCGCATAATCCAGATAATACTAGTCTTATCCTGGTTATGACACTAAATTGCATCTGGTGGTGAGGCTCCACTTCTAAACATCTTAAAAGTGTGAAGTACCTCTTCATTACTATTACTTCAAGTTTTACTCTGACCCGGAGTGGCAGTATATGTTAGGATCCCCATCTAAGGCCATTAGTATCCTCTGCATGGGATTATCCTTTCTTTTCCTTTTAGAAGTCTGTCGCAGATGACGATGACGTCGCTCCATGCTGTTCAACAGTTGTGGACCCTCTAGTGGCTAGTTAGTCCAATTCTGGACTTGCAGATGCAGTCACAAAAGGGAAATTCCCATCTGCATTTGTTGGTTCATGATGACAAAGACATCAGCTCAACAGCCTTGTTAATCTTAATATTGAGCTGCTCTGCTTGCTGGAGGCCAGATCTTCCAGGCTTGAAAGTGTGATAGTGCATTTTGTTGACCTTTTTATATATAAGGTGTGTGCTAGACGCCCACTCTTACTTATAGACTCGGCAAGAACCATGTGATCTCTCTAGGCCAATCACTGGCAGTACTCTGCTGCAGATACAATACTTAAACTGACCATACTGGCCATAATTACTGTGATTTTCATGGACCATGGACATAGGGTTAAATCACTGGACCTTTACCAATACGCGGAATAGGACTTATACGCTTACCCAAGGATTCCATGCCACAGGACTTTCTTTAAGCCCTTTTCAACTGGCCAACGATGGCATTTAAAAAACTTTACACATTTCTTCAATGTCGTCTTCATATATGCATAGGGTTATATGTAATAAGACAGTACATAAGATTGCATTCTGAATCTGTGATTAAATATATCACTTTCATTAGCATTACTCCCAGGTCCACTCTGACCTGGAGTGGTAGTATATGTTAGGGTTATAGGTCAGTTAGATTTGTTATCAAATTATTTGTATTAGATAAGAAATCTTGATCTCCTATTACAGTTTGTAAAAAGAGAAAACTCCTTAAGAAGCTGCACAAAAAATATGATGACCACATAATGTATACAATTCTCTAAACTCTAGGCATTGTATATCCACACCTCCTGTTAGTTATTATTATTATTATTATTATTATTACTAGCAAATATATGCACCCTCCGGGTGCAAGTATTCAAGTTTTAATGTAATAATATATTATATTAAATTAGAAAGGCTAATAAAACTAAATAAGATAAATACAGATAAAAAGATTTGAAACAGAGGGAGTATAATAAAAAATGGAACAACTGAAACTTACTCTTCCATCACTCTCATCTTTCATTGTTAGTTTTTCTAATTTAAGTATTTAGTTATAAGAGGAAGTAAAGAATAAATGACAGTTATTTTATCTTGTTAATGGATTTCATTTAAGATTCATTGAAGAGATTTTTGCTTATATTCATTAAAATAAAACCAAACAGTTAGAAATCAATAATACTAAGCACATATTTATTAAATTCGATTTTTTAATATTAAAATGCAAATTAGCCTTCCCGTTCACACTGTAAAGCGCTATTTTGTTGTATATATAAATATAATTGCATGTTGTCAGTATGTAGACATAGTTAACAGTATTAATAATGTAAGATAATTTTATTAATAATTGAGGTTTAGATAAAAATAAAATCATGGAGAATGTGATGTCAATAACTAAGAGAATTATGACTTGAGTAGGAATATAGTTTCGGTTACAGACAGAAAAACACACAATCTCCATTATAATAAGATTATCTTAAGACCATGAGTATCCTCTGCATGTAGTTATCCTTTCCTTTTAGAAGTCCGTCGCAGACAATGATGACGTCACTCTGTACAGTTCATCAGTTGTGGACCCTCTGGTGGCTTGTTAGTCCAATTCTGGACTTGCAGATGCAGTCGCACACATTGCAAGGGAAGTCTCCATCTGCATTCTGTGGTGCATAATGATGAAAATGTCGCTGCTCTGCAGCCCTGTTAATCTTGATATTGAGCTGCTCATCTCCTGTGCGGCATGCATCTTACCGACCCTGTCTGTTGGAGACCAGATGTTCCAGACTTGAAGATGTGATGTTGCATTTCTTCAGCGTCCTCTTCATATATACATGGGGTTATATATAATGAGACGGTACATAAGGTTACATTTTGCACCTGTGATTAAATATACAGATATGTCAGAAAATATGTGTACGAATATTTGTCCCCCCCTCACTGTATATATACAAGGTGTGTCGAAAAAGTAGCAATTTTTTTTTGTACTTTTTGACACCTTGTATTCTGGAGAAAAAAATAACGTTCCATTCATTAATTTTTTTCAAAATACAAGGAGTGTCAAAAAAGTACCAAGTTTAAAGCTGTATTTACCAAGATAGAAATGAAGAATGAATGGAACGTTTTTTTTTTGTTTTTTTTGTTTTTTTTTTCAGAATACAAGATGTGTCAAAAAGTACAAAAAATCTCGATACTTTTATGATATAACTTGTGTGTGTGTGTGTGTATATATGTATATATGTATATATAACATCAATCTACAGCATGCTATCCCTTGACGAGGAACTAAATACAAGAATAGACAAAACTGCATTTGGAAAAACTCAACAAGCGGTCCTAAGGGAAGGGAACCCTAATCTATCTATCTATCTATCTATCTATCTATATATATATAAAGGGCAATTGTGTGAATCTGTATGTCCGGTGGAAATTTCAAAAATAAAACAAATACCGACAAAGTATATATATATATATATACACACATTAAATATCACCAGAGCTTGGTTTTTGAGCAAAATTAATGAAGGTTTGATTTATATTCATGAAGATAATTTAAAAAAATTATATTCAGATGATAACAGCCTAGATTTTTTTTTGTGGATTTAATATTTTAAATAGTAGACATTGATTTTTATTTTCAGAATGGCTGGATCAATGCAAGGTTTTATTTTTACATAGGGATTTTAATGGGGCATGCTACAAGGATCTGACTCACGATCCAATAATAATGGATCTGCAAAATTAACTGTTTGAACCCTCCTTCTACCCAGACGATGCTGGGTAGCTGCTTCTAGTACATTTATAAAGGGCAGTTGTGTGGTATATGTATGTCCGGAGGAAACTTCGAAAATAAAACAATTAACGACAAAGTAAATATATATACACATTAAATATCACCAGGGCTTGGTTTTTGAGCAAAAATTATGAAGATTTGATTTATATTCGTGAATATAATTAAAAAATAAAATTTAAATGATAACAGGATCGATTTTTTTTTTTTTTTTTTTTTTTTTTTTTTTTTTTTTTTCTCAATTAATATTTTAGATAGTAGACATTAACATTTCTTTTCAGAGTAGCTAGATCTATTTTTTTACATAGGGATTTAAATGGGGCATCCCATGAGGATTCAGCTCACTGATCTGCGGGACTAACTTAAAAAATCCCCTCTACTCAAACGACGCCAGGTAGCCGCTGCTAGTATAAAATAAGATAAAAATATAAAAACTACTGTAGACTTTTTACCTGCTTTCTTTAAATTCATTAGTCTTTCTAATTTGATAAAAATATTTCAGGTTAAAACTAAATTACTTGTGCCCTGCTGAATGCGCATATGTTTGCTAGTTATAATAAATAAGATATTTTATAGACAAAACATGGCTTGATTTGGCATGAATCCAGGGGAAGCACACACGAGGATTAAACTTGGTGTATGAGTTAATGGCTTGCCAGACAAACTTGTTAATGATCGAGTGACAACAGGTGCTATACATACACATATATGCACACACATGTATATATATATATATATATATAGTATCTAATTGCCGCTTTAACTTTTCCATTGCAGTGGCATCAGTAGATAATCCAAAAGTGCTCAATATATTAAAAACATAGGGCAGTAATAATATATCTAGATATATTTGGGATTTAAAAGATAAAAATATAACACCAATTATTGAATGGAATCTCCTACGGAAATCAAATGTGTACAGATCTCTAAATGATCCATGCTATCTTTGTCTACAAGAAAAGTTAAGTATAATTAAATTCCCAGATAAGAAAAACCTTTTAAATAATAGATTTGAATCAATCTGCAATTGTAGACATAGGTTGGGTCGGTCACTAAAATATTGTTAGAACTACATTACTAAATAAATTGAAATTTTTTTCTTAAATAGTTATTCATTTTAAAACGGATAAATACAAAAAAGAACAATAAAAACAATGAATTAGTAATATTAAACCTCCAAAATATAATTAGACTGAAATTTAAACTGTTTTTACTGGCTATTATTTATAATTAGAATTAAATTGTATTCTACAGCCGCAGTTGACAGGGCAGTGAGTGGTAGTACTTAATAGAGTCTCATCTATGGGCCAAATAGATCTGCTTTTAAATGGGGGGATTAGATTGGAATACTTAAAACCCTACAACTGTATGCAAATTGTTTGTATTTGATAGGAATACTTAAAACCACACAACTGTGTGTAAATTATTAGTATTTGATAGGAATACTTGAAACCGTGTGCAAATTATTTAGAACTGCACCTCTGTAGAGGGGTAAAACCTGTTGACTGTGGTAGGTGATCTTTGATGCTTAAGGATGGAACCCTTGTGGCTGAGCAGTCCATGACATTAAGCACTCCACTTTGGCCCTTACTTAGGCTTCGGTTGGATGCATACCTCTCCCAAGGATATTAGCACTGTGAAATGCAAACAGCGTCATCTGTGTGTGTGTGTGTGTGTGTGTGTATATATATATATACACACACACACACATGCATTATTGCTATATAATGCACATTAAATTTTTCCTTTACTTATTTATAGATAGAACTTCAGGTTAGGATTCAATTTTCCTTCTCCTAGACTGGTTGCCTAACCAAGACTTAAGAGCCTAATCTGCTCTGCTATTTACCCATAGGTGGAATGAGAATAGTTGGATGCATACCTTTCCCCAAGGATATTAGCGTGCTCGCACATATGTGTGTGTGTATGTATATATATATATATATATATATATATATATATATAGTGATGCTGATAGCTTTTTGATTTAGTGCATTCTGGGACGCACATATTTGCTTTGAATGAGTCCCGGGAAAATTCATGGGTCCCAACTAAAGTTTCTAAATAGATTGTAGAGCTTTTTATTTATGATCTGGGGAAACAACTAAATCCGTCTAACTCCTACCTGGTAACCTATTCTGTGTAATTCGTTCCAAAGAAACTATTGAAATGCATTAACAGTTAGCTTGAAATGGTGAGGGAAGAAAAAAGAAAAACACTGGGATGCATGGATACGATTTTACTGCGTCCTTTTAGGTTTTTGTGCATCAGGTACGCGTCCCATCAGCATCTCTGCATGTGTGTGTGTGTGTATATATATATATATATATATATATATATATATATATAATAAAATACGCATTAAATTTTTCCATAACCTATTTATAGATGGAACTTTTAATTTTTTAATTCAGTTTTCCTTCTCCAAGACTTGTTGCTCAACCAAGGTTAAAGAGCTCAGTCTGCCCTACTATTTACCCATAGATGGATGCATACCTTTCCCAAGGATATTAGTGCTCGGTGACATGCAAACAGCCTTGTGTGTGTGTATATATATATATATATATATATATACACACACACACATTTGATTTAAGGTAGCGTGGACATGAAGTCAACCCCTGATTACTGACAGTTTCTTGCCTATACGATAGTTTATATAGCAAAAATGCGTGCGTATATAAATACATATGTTGAAATATGTATATATATCTCTTTCAACAAATGTATTTATATACGCTCGCATTTTTGCTGTATAAACTGCATTAAATTTTTCCTTAACCTATCTATAGAAAGAACATCATAGTTTTCTATTTTTCTCTCTCTCTCTCCCCCCTTCCCCAATCCCGTCTCTCCCCGCCACCCCCCTCCTTTCAACCCTTGCAAATATAACCTGCCTATTTTTAATGTTACAACTGCTGCACATCGAGGTCTGCTTCTTCCTTTCAAACATTCTGTCTATTTCCAGCTGTAGATATGCGAGTAAGTAATAGGTTTTTTTTCTGACTCACGGTGGAGAGAGAGAGAGAGAGAAAGAAAAAAAAAAGAGGAAGATAGAGAGAGGGGGAGGAAGAGGAGGCGACAAGGAAGGAGGAAGAGCAGGATGAGTAGTAGTAGGAGGAGTTTGCTATCAACGAGCCAATCATTTTCTTTCTTTTTCAATTTTCCTTTTTTCTTTTTATAACTTCTTTTTTTTTTTTGTGAATTAACATTTTAATGTTAGAGCTCAGATCAATATATTGTCTATTTCGAGCTGTGTTTCAAGTTAAGTATAGCTACCTTTTTTTTCAGTGGCATGTGGACTCTCAGGGATATTATGGCTTTTTCGTCTCTCAACCCCCCTCCCTCCACCCTTACTTCTAGCCTGTTTGAAGCTATCTTTAGAATAGCATTGCAATTATATCACAACATATATTCATCCGTTTGATTCCCTCTCTCTCTCTCTCTCTCTCTCTATATATATATATATATATATATATATATATAATTGAATGAATAAGGGGAATTTTTTTTTTAAAGCTATATATTTATACACACACACACATACATATATATATATATATATATATATATGTGTGTGTGTGTGGAGAAAGGTAGACAAACGCAGGATGTTGTACAAAATGGATGTTTATTGTAGGTATATTATATTTAGTTGTATATAAAAAGTAAATATATATATTTAGTTATATATGGAAAGTAAATATAAATGGCTAAACTTGCAAATCGGTCGGAAAATTAAAACATTACAGGGTGACCCAGAAAAAAACAGAACCCAAATTATTTATTCATTTTCCCATTAAACTAACCTAAACCCCCCCCCCCAGTTAAAATTAAGTTTTATTATAAAATTTGTGGATTTTGTTTCTTCTGGGTCACCCTAATTTTCCAACCGATTTGCAAGTTTAGCGATATATATATATATATATATATATATATATATATTCTTTTCATAAACGACTGCATTGATTGTAATTAGTTTATAGCAAAAACTATTTTAATCTCACAACACACACACAAAAAAATTGTTTTGAGAGTATTCAAAAATGGCGACAAGTCAGAATACTCTAGGCTTGAACAGAGTTGTGTCATCAAAATTTTGGTGGTTTAGAATTGCAAACCATGTGAAATTTATGGAAGAATGTGTGAGGTGAACATTGAAGCATGTTTTCGTAAAAAAAACATGTTTACAAATTGGCTAAACATGGGTTTACCACTGCAAGTATAGGTTAGTGATGTTATAGTGTGTGGCCTACCTTTTTGATTCTGTTATATTATGTGGCCTACCCGGTTTGAATGTGTCCTACCTCAGTAAGAGTATATTTATAGATATAAGTACTAGGCAATTTATTGCAACTAATTATTTTCCACATATATTCAATTTCAAGAAATCCAATTCATTCATAAACTGTATATAGTAATTAAGAATTATTTAATTCTAAAATATTCTGAAATAGGGTTAGGGGTTATTATAATATGCTTTTTATGGTAGGCCACATACTATAAGAGGGACATGATTTCGTAGGCCACATACTATAATGGTACCAAATACACTACATGGATTTGGAGATACACTGACTCTCTGGTAAAGAAAAAGTTTTGGGCACAGCAGACAGTAAAGAAGGTCATGTTGATAGTCTGCTGAGGATACAATTGATTTCTCTTGAACGTGATGCAACTGTCTTAAAAAATCATCGGGGTGGCCTTAAGTCGGTATCAGCCAGTCAACGAAGGAGTCTATCCCCTTTTCACTAGCGCTAGACCAAGGAGATTGTTTTTGCAATTTTCGCCACTCCTACCATCAGCTCCTTACTTATCTGCACAGATTCCTGTGTTACTCATACGCTGAGTTGGTGAATGAACAAATTATTCTATATTTTATCAAGATCACTGAAGTTAAGCAGTGATGAGCCTGTCAAATACTTAGATGGGTGACCATTTAAGCAACAGCAGGTACTGTAAACAACATGATATCAAACCTGTAAACAACCTGATATCAAAATCAATTTATACGGGTTTGCCTAGTGTCAGTATCAGCCAGACAGTGAGGTAGTCTATCCCCTTTTCACTAGCGCTAGACCAAGGTGATTGTTTTTGCATCTGAGGTGGAGTGACACTCCTACCATCAGCTCCTTACTTAACTGCACAGATCCCTGTGCTGCTCATACACTGAGTTATTGAATGAACGAATTATTCAGGTTATCATATTTCTTTTTATTTAGATCACCGAAGTTAAGTAGTGATGAGCCTGTCCAATACTTAGATGGGTGACCATTTAAGCAACAGCAGGTACTGTAAACAACCTGATACCAAAATCAATTCATTCGGCATTAAGTAAAGTCAACAGGATTGCCTAGTGTTGGTATCAGCCGGACATCGAGGGATTCAACCCCCTTTTCACTAGCACTAAACCAAGGGGATTTCTTCTTTTTTTTTTTTCTTTCATCTCCAACCATCAGCTTCTTACTTAACTACACAGATCCTTACACTACTCACATGCTAACTTGATTATTAGAATCCTTCTTAAACAGAAGCATCAATATCATCAGGGACCACTGTTACAACAAACATCCGATGAGTTAATGGGATACTTAGTGTAACTCTAATTATACAAAAGTATATATATATATATATATAATATATATAAGGTATCGAAAAAGGAACCTTATGTTTCCTAGGCAGATGCTCTACTGACTGAATTAAACATTGCTTTGTATTTGTAAACTCCAAAAATTATAATATATATATATATATATATATATATATATATATATAATGATCATGGTACACAGTAATAACCTATTCGAGTTTCACCATAAAGATCTTCAGGGTTAAATCCACTGGATTAATAAAGATATTGATTAATTGCAGTTGATTGCACCTTTTCCACAAATATATATATATATATATATATATATATATATATATGAGGAAAATGGGATTGGAATTAATCCAACAGAATGAGGTAAAATAAGGAATGAAAGAAACAAAAATGTGTAGTATATTTCACTGGATGTTAAATTCCGCTTCCTCAGCCTTTATTGAATCATTAGGATCATACAAGTGTTTTATAGAAGAGGGAAGTAGGTAGGTGGGTAAGTTTTGTGGTGACGGAAAGATACCCACCTACCCACATCTCCCTTCTATAAAACACTTGTATGATCCTAATGATTCAATAAAGGCTGAGGAAGCGGAATTTAATATTTCAGAGAAATATACTACACATTTTTGTCTGCGTTTTGTTTCTTTTATTCCTTATTTTACCTCATATATATATAAACTTTAATTTTCATCATGGAATGTGCAAAATCACATGGATTTCTTATGTTCATAATTATATTTTTGATGTTCTATACCTCTTCTGCCATAATATCATTGATCATTTTTCTATGCAAACTTTTCTCACACACATATATATATATATATATCAGTCTGTAGAACATTGGCCTATGAATCGCAAGGTTCCCGATTTCGATAACTTTTGAAAATATGGAATTTAACTGGACAATATTTATTATCGTACCTCTCTCTGTCTCTCTCTCTAATATATATATATATATTATATTAATGGTACACAGTAATAACCTACTCGAGTTTCACCATAAGGATCTTCAGGGTTAAATCCACTGGATTAATCAAGATATTGATTAATTGCAGTCGATTGCACGTATTGAGCACTTTATATTTGTTATATCGCTGTCTTATCATTGTGAAACTTGCATCAACAAACCATTGTGACCATTTTAACCAATAAGTCACCTTTTCCACAAATACCCACACACACACACACACATATATATATATATATATATTCTTTACCACATTCTGTCGGATTTACTCCAACCCTTCTATCCTCTTTTATATATATATATATATATATACACACATTTAGGAAAATCTAAACCTATTGTCTAATTTGTTTATATCTGTCACAGTTATGTCAGCAATTTCCCACGTTCTGCATTTTATAACTTTTTTCTAAAATTAGAAAAGGAAAATAAAAAAGAAAAAAAAATTGAAAATTTGTCATTTTTTAACCAAACTTGATACTTGTATCATCCAAATATTGGGATTAATTCAACATTTTTTACCGGTAAGTCATTCCCTTTATTATATATATATATATATATATATATACAGATGTGTGTACACACATTCAGAAAACGTGCTGTCACTCTATTAGATAATAATGTCTCATAAAGATAGCTTTCTAAATGGTTGGTTTGTTGGTTTTTACAACATGTCAACCCTTATTGGGTTATTTTATGCCAAATACGTTTTTTTATTCATTCTTGTTGGGTACTCAATTTTTAAAAATTAATTTTCTATTTATTTGACTCCTAGATAGGACCTTAACGGGTCCTATTATTCTGGGTCAGAATGACCTAGAAGTAATGGCAATGAAGGGGTACTCCATAATCCCCAGTTCTCTTGCATTTGAAATGCACAACTTGATGCAGTTTAACATCAAACTGTCATATAGTACCTAAATAATGACAATGGAATTGCCTTTTTTTTTTCCTATAAATAATGTTTGATGAAACCTTCAGAGAGATAAACAAGATCTCACAGGACTTTTTAATTCAACCTAGCAACTACTAATTACTGTTCACCTTGTATCTTTGCTTAGAAAACATTTTTCTTTATCCTTAATACTTATTGTGTTTCCTCCTATTATTTCTACTAGCAAACTAAAAAACGCCCTCTGGGTGACGTAAAATAAATATTGCCTGAGGGGATGGGAGTTGAAAATTTAATATCAGAGAGTTTGTATCATAAGTAAAGTAAAATCATCAAATTTATTAAAGGAGCAAAAAATGAAATAAATTTATTAAAGGAGTAAAAAATAAAAATGTTTAAATGGAAACTTAGTTCTGATAACTTTAAATATATATTAAAAAAAAAATATATATATAGATATATAATACCAGGTATGTATTTATTAAAACTTGTTTTAAAAAACCAATGAGGACTGTCTAACTTTGCATGCTCAAATTTTGAGTGTATTCTATTTATGACAATTTTAGGCAGTGTGATGTAAGCAGTGACATAGTTTTTGTTACAGACAAAAACCGGAAGCGAATCTCCATTATTAATAGATTAACTCTGATACTTGAGTTACGATAGTTGGCGATGAGAATGAGATAGACTCAAACCGGAAAAGGTCTGACTTCCAATGGAGCTAAATCTCAAAAGGGGAGATGTGATAGAGTACCTAAATAATGACAATGGAATTGCCTGTTTTCCTATGAATAATATCTGATGAAATATCGGAAGAGAGAAACAAGATCTCACTGGACTTGTTAATTGAACATAGTGAATCTTTGCTTAGTAAACCTTTTTCCCTATTGTTAATACTCATTATGTTCCTTCCTATTATTCCTCTGTTAACTCAGTGATACACGAATTACATCAGTGATGCTGTTAGCTTCTTAATTTAGAGCATCCTGGGACGCATGTATTTGATTGAATCCCCGGGAAATTTGATGGGTCCCAACTGAAGTTTCTTGATAAATTATAGCGTTTTTATTTATGAACAACTAAGGCGATCTAACCCCTACCTTGTACCCCATACAGTACAATTCATTTCTAAGAAGATTGAAATGTATTTAGAGTTAGCTGGAAATTTAAACTGGTGGAGGAAGAAAAGAAACACTGGGATGCATGGTTATGATTTTTTGCATCCTTTTAGATTTTTATGTGTCAGTGATGCAGGACGTGTACCCATCAACATCTCTGTTACATCATCTACCCAGGAAAAGCTTTCTAAATGATGAACCTTGAATCTTTGCTTAGTAAACCTTTTTCCCTATCTTTAATACTCATTGTGTTCCTTCCTATTATTCCTCTGTTAACTCTGATACTTGTGTTACATCATCTACACAGGAAAATCTTTCTAAATGATTTATTGAAATCAAATATCTTCAATTAAAGTAGAGTGGTTCTTTTTTCTTTTTAAAAACAATTTCTTTTGTTTAGAGTTAATAAAGGGAAGTCATTTGACACTCTTGTAAGATGAGTTCAAAAATGTTTAGGATTCAAGTTCACATCTCACTGGAAGTGATTTCTCATTTCAATTCTACACTGAAAATGTTGTAATATTAAATAACAGAAGAGAAAATACAATGAGTCAAAATGAAGAAAAAAATTATTCATGAAAATATTTTTCTTATGAATCAAAAAAATGACACTAACAACTTTATCATCGGGTTAAGAACGAAAATAAATGAATGAATAAAAAAGATCAAAAATCCAACCAGAAAACTGAGGATCCTTCAAATAGTCCAGATCCATTGGATTATTTACATGCGGATCGGGATTTCTGCCTGTCTGCGGATCCGAGACGGTAAGAATCGGTCGTGCTGGTAAAAGGTGAATCCTTTTACGTTAATTGAGTAAACGGAAAGAAGAGAAAGAATAAGTTAAAGGGGAAGAGAAATAAGAATGCAAGGGGACACATAGAGGGAGGGGGAAGACTGAAACATAAACAGTTATAATAGGAGAGAGAGGGGGGAGGTTAAGTAGTGTAGTCTACCTAAGATAAACTGAAGGAAAGAAATAGAATGCAAAGTGACAGAAGGAGGGAGAAGTATAGAAAGTAATAAAAAAGAAGAGACAGTAGTGTAGTCTACCTAGTTACTCTCTCTCTCTTTCCTCAGTCATATAATGAATAAATAAATACAGCTCTTACACCCATAATTGAGCACTTTATTTTCAATTCTCCAATCCTAGAAAAAAAAATCCTACCTATATAGATATATATATATGATAAATAAGTAATCCACAGACACGTGTTTTGAAGTATCACTTCTCATCAGTGTGGTTATACCGTTTAACAACTACCCCTGGCCGTGTTCGGGGCCCGAATGAACTTTCGTTCGTCAATCCTCTTACCCGTACGGCCAGAAGCAGCTGTCAAATATAGGAGAATATTTAATCGCTATATTTCTAAGCGGAAATGAATTCACTAGAGGCCTCAAACTTATGTAAACAAAGCGAGACTTAGCTATACACTGTAAAATATCACTTGGTTATATTGTGGCTATTCTCCATATTGTTATGTTTTTTGTTAAATAATCAAATTACCATAATTCTACTGATTGATTCTAACATTGAAAAAAAAAAAAAATTTTAAATTGTTTTTTTTTTTTTTTTTTTTTTTTTTTTCCTTTTCTAATTTTAGAAAAAAGTTATAAAATGCAGAACGTGGGAAATTGCTGACATAACTGTGACGGATATAAATAAATTAGACAATAGGTTTAGATTTTCCTAAATGTGTGTGTGTGTGTGTATATATATATATATATATATACCCCCAATCAAGATGATACCAAAATAGTTCACTGTGTGAGTGTGTGTATATATATATATATATATATATATATATATAAAATACACATACTAACTTTAAACAGTTTCCTATTGCCAACTCTTTTGACAAAATTCGACTTAGTAATTGAATGACCCATATGTTATATATATATATATATATATATATATATATATATATAATATGATGAGTCTAGTTTTGTGTATATATTATATTTGTATATATGTTTTATATATATATCATAGACGTATATTAACTCACCTTCTTAAAAAAATAATAGACTCTCGAAATCTAATAAAAACATAGATAAAAGAACTAAAAGAAAAATGAACTAAAACCAACTTATGTACCCCATGATGACGACTGGTGAAACGGTCGAAAGCGCTCGGGATAACAGTATGGGAAATATTCTATGTCAATTGGATCCAAACACAAAAAAGATCGCCAGACAACTGGAAAAAATACAGATCCAAAAAATGAAGAAAGAGTACTCCGTGTTATTCAATAAGACATGCCTAAAAAATAACTTGCTGCCAAAATACACAACATTTTATATATATATATATATATATATATATATGGGGGGGGGGGGCATTTTGTGTGAAACGTGTGTGAAATAAATGAGAAACTCCATTAGATGCTATGTGTTAAGTTTAATTTTATTTCATTCAATATTTCGAGGGGTGAGCCCTCTTAAGAAATTCTAAACTCTATATAGACTATAATATAATGTACACTGAGAACAAGACCCACTATATATATACCAACAAAGAGACATACGTGGACTCGACAACAGCCAGTTCTTCCTTCATCTTGGCCCTTAATAAATTTAAATTTCTTCCTTTTCTTAGAAATCTTACAAAATGATTTTTATTTTTTTATTTCTCCGGTCAA
This sequence comes from Doryteuthis pealeii, assembly GCA_023376005.1. Lineage (NCBI taxonomy): Eukaryota > Metazoa > Mollusca > Cephalopoda > Myopsida > Loliginidae > Doryteuthis > Doryteuthis pealeii. The sequence continues at coordinate 40,601,434 of CM042174.1, read as the reverse complement.
ATTTATTTTTTTAGAAATTTAATTCACTTTGCAAATTCACTTTTCCTTGATCCCAATTCTCTACCCATAGCTCAACAGGTCATGTTTTGTCTAGTTTATATATATATATATATATATATATATATATATATATATATAGCTGATATGTGTGCATGTATTAGCTCAATACAGAGTTCTCAATATGTTGGTTATTGTCTTGTAAGAAATAGAATTGTTGATCAGGGTTCAAATCCTAGGTGGGATTGTTTGCATTTCTCTTCATGCTAATACAATTGTGAAAGGCATGGATCTTCCACCTTCCCTCAGCTATGGGTAAATAAGGAAAACGCTGTATTCAAACCAGCTTAAAAATTGACCTTGTGTCATTCTTTCTTTTTACATGCATTTTATTAAACAGTCTAATGGTTTGTTTTATTTTACGGCATTTCAACCATGGTGGATCATTTAACTTTTGTAAACAATTTTCTATTCAACCTATAGATGGGACCCTAACAGGTACTACCACTCTGGGTCAGAGTGGGCCTGGTTTGTTTTGTTTTACAGCATATCAACCATAGTTGGTCCTTAAATGTCAGCAAAGTTTTTTGAAAGCTTTGTAGTGATAGATTGGAAGAATTTAAAAAAAACTTTTGTCAACAAATGTTCTATTTAACCTATAGATGGTATCCTAACAGATACTACCACTTCGGGTCAGAGTGGACTTGGGATTAATGATGAAAAACTATGTAATAAGCCAGGATGCTAGTTTGATCAGTAAACCAGAACGCCTATTTTCTTTACCTTTTTTTCAAAAACGGACGTTGAGTTAGTGGGTTATGTTCCCTAGGCCCTTCGCTTCCATCTTCTCACAGTCACATCCTATCTGTTGTGGACGAGGTGTTGAGTAAATAATCCAGGGTGTCTGATGATTAAGAGTTCAAAGGGTTAAGTTTCCTGGATTTTTGAGCTTGAAAATAAAACCTACTTCCAATATAAAAGTAAATAATCTGTCACCTTGCTGGTCACGAATGAACCGGAAGTTGAGAGAGGAAGGGAGCGAGAGAGATATTCTTTACTTTAACGTTATCTATCTAAATTCATTCTCATCTATCTATCTGTATATGTTTATTTCATTTGTTGACATTAAATGACCCACTGAGGTTGATATGCCATAAAACAAACCAAACAAAAAATGAAGATAGCAACAGATTACAGAAAACAAAGAAGAAAATAAGATTCCAGTTGCTTTATTCATTCATTTGTTTTCTTTCTCAAACTTTTCCTTTCATTCATTATTTCCTTCTTTCTGTTATTGCTGTCTTTCTTGTTTTCATTCATTTTCTTCCTTTTATTATTACTTTCTTTCATTATTTCTTCTGTTATTACTTTCTTTCATTCATATTTATTTCATTCATTTTCTTTCTTTCTTTCATTATAGTTTTCTTTCTTGCTTGCTTGCTTGTATTCATTTTATTTATTTCATTACCCTTTTCTCTTTCATTATTTCTTTAAATTTTTGAGTGATTAAGTAAAATAAAGATTTAGGTATGAGGGCATAACCACGGATGATCTCATACGAGGTATGGCAAAAAAGTTCCAGGACTGGTGTCACAAAAATTTATTTCAAATCTAAACTACAAGTTATCCCCTTCAAAGTAATCCACCTGGAGTCAAATGCACTTTCCCATCCTTCTGTCACGCTTGCATGCACTCCTGGAAGGATTCTTCCAGGATTCTCCTTAGCTCTGTTGTCACTGCCTTAAAATAGGTTCCTTGATGACCCCCTTGAGCTTGGGGAAGAGGGAAAAAAAATCCCATGGAGCCAGGTCAGGCGAGTAGGGAGGTTGCTCCAGCACAGTGATGTTCTTCTGAGCCAGGAAGTTTCAGATATTCGGGGCAGTGTAGGCAGGTGCGTTGTCATGGTGAAGCACCCCCAAGTTGTCCTGCCACATCTCTCGCCTCTTCTTGTGTACTGAACGAAGCAAACTCTGCTGTATCTCTTTGTAGACATGCTGGTTGATCATCTGACCCTGTGGCAAAAACTTGCAGTGGACAATGCCCCTCACATCGAAGAATGACACCAGTTTTGGAACTTTTCTGATATACCTTGTAAGAAAAGAACAATCTCTCGCCATAATACTGTTAGCAATCTGAGTCCTTTGTTTATTTTTAAAAAATGACTTGATTCAACCAACCAACAAATCTCGACTTAGAGAGTATCCCACTCACTTTTGGGTACAGCATTCATTTATGGGCTAAGGTAGTTTTATATGGGTTTGGGATTTTTTGTTGTCTTTAGTGCATGTTGACACCCACCGACTAGTTCCATGACAAGAATTTATCTCCGAGAGGATTGACTAAACTAGAAGATACCAGATATTCTTAATTTCCCTCTCCATTAGACTGTGAGATCTCTCAAACTTGACTTTACATGTAGGAGGGACATTTGTATTGTTAGTTATTGTTTTTTAAATAATTTTAGAGATTATTTTGAGATATAAGGTGTGCTGTAGTCCACCACTTAAACTTATAGACTCTGCCAATCAACAGCTCAAAAACGTAGTTAGTCAACTATTTAATTACTGATCTTGAAAGCCATTTAATTTCACGTATTCGACAAAGCCGAACAGATCTGCAACCAAGAACTCTGTTCAACCAAAGGATTCTACCCAGCACAAAGGGACACCGAAGAACAACCAAAGGATTCTTCACTAAATATCAGCCTCTGCTTAACACGAGGGATCTCCACTGTAAAGTGCTCTCACTTGAAGCTGAAAAATGGCCACAAAAATTGTAACAAACTTTTAGAATTGAACCAAGTTTTCATTCATTTATTTGTTAATTATAGAATAACTTTTATACTACCACGATACTAGTAATGGTCCTGTTAGTCTATGGTGTAAAGCTAGTTGGTTTATTTGATATTATGTGTGTGTTTGGTCGTCTTTACTGTGTGTTTGCTGTTTGTTTCTTTTAAAGCCCATTATATACTTGGTGTTTCCTTCTTGTGGGTTGTCAGGTTGAAAAGGAATTAAAGGAAGGAAAAAGACAAAAGATACTTTTAGGGTTCAGACTTTATTTCTAGGTTCATAATTATATCTTGGAGATTTTCTCCCTAGCTGGTCAACAACGTGCGTTCCCAGTCAAGCCCTGAGTTTGAATGACTGAGGGATTTTTTTGTCGATTGGAAGGGGGCATTTTCTGTGCATGCTCAGGGATGGCTTCTTGTCTGAGTGCTCCTGGGAGGGGGGGGGTCTTAATAAGGGTAGATTTTTATAGAGAATCTCTTTGTATAAACCCTAACTATTTTTTTTTTTTTGTTACCTTCTCCCAGAGGATTATTAAAATAGAAAACGAATACATTCAATTTCTCTGGATTTTTGAGATGAGGCTTCATAATTAGTATTATTTGGATTATTTAAACTATTGTCCTCATCTTTATTGTTTTCTGTACATTGTTTTGGCCGGTGTGCCCACCTGCCTTCTTCAGGTATTTCTTAACACCTGTACTACAGTTATGGTTAGCAGAATAAGAACAGGATACCCCCGTGGATTGAATAAAGTTCTGTGATGGCTCCCGATTATGACAAGAAAGTTACCAAGTTCGAGAAGGCTCTTGGGTCTGACAAGAAATACCTGAAGAAGGCCGGAGGGCATATCAGCCAAAACGTTGTACAGATAACAATAAAGATGAGGACAATAGTCCGAATAATCCAAATGATACTAATTCATTCAAAATGATTTTTTGGTGTTTGTTTACTCATTCAATTTTTTTTTATTTTTTTTTTTATTTTTTTTTAAATCTATTTCGTTAATTGAATCTAATCTTCAAACAGCACCCCCCCCCGCTCTAGTATTTCCGAAAACTCGGATTTAGACGACACCAATCGAAGTGGGAATTGCTGACGTGTCCCCTACGTAATCGACAAATGGACTCGTCTTGGATTACTGGAATTTGCATAAGAAGGATTTAATTTTAATTTTTTTTTTTTTTTAGTTTTTATTTCATTTTAACTTGAATTTTTTTTGTGGGGGTCTTTTCTTTTATTTTTCTGGGCCCCCACAACACTCCCCCCTATTTTTAACGATCATGTTGCTGATGGGAGGTTGCGGAGAGGGGTGGGGGACAAAAAGATGATCCTCAAACCTTTGCATTGTTCTATTAAAAAAAAAATCGAGTATCAAGTTAAGACCTGCTATTTCCTCTTGGGTTCAAGAATCGGCTTTCACGGCGCGCACGCGTTGGGGGGGGGTACGCGGGGCCACAAACTTGAAGAGTGTGGCGGGGGGGGTGCTGTTGAGGCAGAAACAAGTCAGTCGACCAGCAAAAGCCTTTGCCTCCTAATATATCAATCAACAAGATCACTGTGAACTGATTAGGCTGTTCGTTTGGCGGGGCGGGGGGGGGGCTGACGTTTTCTAACGATTTTAATTATTTAGTTCTAAAATTGGGGGTGTTGGAGTTTATTTTTCTCTTTCTAAATTGTTTTTTGTTTTTTTTTTTTAACGAGCGAAACTTGATTATCTGTTAATGAGTTGAAAACGGCGGCGGCGGCGTCTTTAAAGTTTGCACTAGAAATGGTTTTCAAGCAATTTACCTTCTTTTTTTTATGATTCTTTTTCTCTTTCTCTTTCTCTTTCTCTTTTTCTCTTTCTCTTTTCTCTTTTTCTTTTCTTTCTTTTTCTTCTCTTTCTTTTCTCTTTCTTTCTCTCTTTCTTCTCTTTTCTCTCTTTTCTCTTTCTCTTTCTCTTTTTCTCTTTCTCTTTCTCTTTTTCTCTTTTCTCTTTCTTTTTCTTTTTTTCTTTCTCTTTTCTCTTCTCTTTCTTTTTCTCTTTCTTTTCTCTTTCGCTCTCTTTTTTCTCTTTCTTTCTCTTTTTCTCTTTCTTCTCTTTCTCTTTTCTCTTTCTCTTTTTCTTTTTTTCTTTCTTTTTCTTTTTTCTTCTTCTCTCTCCATTTTCTTCTTTCTCTTCTCCATTTTTTATTTTTTTAACAGATTAAAATTTTGATAATTATCTTTTTGAAAGAATTAATCTCAAATTCAGATTATCCTAATGTTTCTTGTTTTTCTTTTGGGGATTGATTAACTTTGATAGCCACCATTTTGTAAATCTTTTTACTTTGGATCAGAGTGGAGTATCTGTTTGTATACTGGATCATCCAGGATCCAATAGACTTTTGCTTTTAACTCCATGTGCACCAGACATATATAGGAACTCGCAATAGTGCGCTAAAACCTCGAGGTAGACCAGTGGTTCCCAACCATTTTAGTACCATGCCCCAATTTTTTATCATAAATTTCTTCATGTCCCCCACCCGTTAATTGTTTAGTATGATATAACAATATCAATTTTGAAGAAGAATAACATAAAAAATTGGATCTTTCAAATAAAACTAAAGGGTTTAACTTCAAATTTAATCAAATAAAATCCATTTTATAATGTGTATAATTGCGGGGGGTAGGGCAACAGATGAAGAACTGCAAAGTTAAACAAGTCAGAAGCCACGCATATAGCTGGTGTCAGATGCACAATAACATTAGTTGGTGAACACTTGACTAGATTGCACAAGCTGTTGTGCTCAGCTAAGTTGTAATTACAATTTTACCTTATAAATTTATAATTTTTGCTATATAGGGTAAAATAAAAAATAAAATGTTGATATTACTATATTTTTCATATTGGCCCCCGTAGACCCCATGTTGGGAATCACTGAGGTAAACGGTTCACGTAATAGTTCCGTAATCTTTGCAGTCTTAGAGTATTTGCCTCTCATCTCACTTATGAGGGCATGACACAAGGACAGTTTTATGTGGGTCCACTCACAAGCCAAAGCTCATGGGTGGTAGGCACAAAAATGCATTGATAACGTCAGCATTCCCCCTCAAAGCATCACCTCAGGCGCTGGGCAATAAACCCAGCCCTGCCCCTTTAAATCAAGGGGACAGGTATTGACTGAGCGGATATCCCCCTGGGATCAACGCTGTTAATTTTACTTAGCCGCTCCAGAGGCCGAAGCACTCTGGAACCGCCCCCCGGGGGGGCCTTTGTAGACTCAGTAATCACTCCCATGTTCTCAGACAGCCATGTATAAATAATCCCGGACCGGTGCATTCACTCTCTACACAAGGTACACTAGGCTAGTCCACAACAATAGGGGGCGTTAGAAGTTTAATGGAAAATCGTCATCAGAAATGGACACGGCAATCAAATCTAGGATGAGGCTGTTTGCATTTCACATAACCTTGAGAAAGGTATAAATCCAGCTATTTACCCTCTTTGCCAGACCTAGGTTAAAGATCCCAGTCTGCCCTACTATTTACCTATAGGTGAATGCAGACCTTTCCCAAGTGTATTAGCCCCATCTATGGGTTAAATAGAAAAACATGAGTTGATAAACAAAATTGTATTATGCATTAAGAATGAATTTTTCACAACTTTGTAGGCATTAAATGACCCACTGAGGTTGATATGCCGTAAAACAAAACAAACCAAACCAAGTGTATTAGCAGCCCAGTCGGCTGGGGCTTTAGAGTATACTGCACTTCTGCAGAAGGGTACCTTTTTAGGGTCTCATCTATGACTGGTTCACTTTGACCCGGAGTGGTAGTATCTTTTAGGGTCTCATCTATGACTGGTTCGCTTTGACCCAGAGTGGTAGCATCTTTTTAGGGTCTCATCTATGACTGGTTCGCTTTGACCCAGAGTGGTAGTATCTTTAGGGTCCCATCTATGACTGGTTCGCTTTGACCCAGAGTGGTAGTATCTTTTTAGGGTCTCATCTATGACTGTTCGCTTTGACCTGTATCGGTTCACTTTGACCCAGAGTGGTAGTATCTTTTTAGGGTCTCATCTATGACTGGTTCGCTTTGACCCAGAGTGGTAGTATCTTTTTAGGGTCTCATCTATGACTGGTTCACTTTGACCCAGAGTGGTAGTATCTTTTTAGGGTCTCATCTATGACTGGTTCGCTTTGACCAGAGTGGTAGTATCTTTTTAGGGTCTCATCTATGACTGGTTCACTTTGACCCAGAGTGGTAGTATCTTTTTAGGGTCTCATCTATGACTGGTTCGCTTTGACCCAGATGGTAGTATTTTTTGGGTCTCATCTATGACTGGTTCGCTTTGACCCAGAGTGGTAGTATCTTTTTAGGGTCCCATCTATGACTGGTTCGCTTTGACCCAGAGTGGTAGTATCTTTTAGGGTCTCATCTATGACTGGTTCGCTTTGACCCAGAGTGGTAGTATCTTTTTAGGGTCCCATCTATGACTGGTTCGCTTTGACCAGAGTGGTAGTATCTTTTTAGGGTCCATCTATGACTGGTTCGCTTTGACCCAGAGTGGTAGTATCTTTTAGGGTCTCATCTATGACTGGTTCGCTTTGACCCAGAGTGGTAGTATCTTTTTAGGGTCTCATCTATGACTGGTTCGCTTTGACCCAGAGTGGTAGTATCTTTTTAGGTCTCATCTATGACTGGTTCGCTTTGACCCGGAGTGGTAGTATCTTTTTAGGGTCTCATCTATGACTGGTTCGCTTTGACCCAGAGTGGTAGTATCTTTTTAGGGTCTCATCTATGACTGGTTCGCTTTGACCCAGAGTGGTAGTATCTTTTTAGGGTCTCATCTATGACTGGTTTGACCCAGAGTGGTAGTATTTTTAGGGTCTCATCTATGACTGGTTCGCTTTGACCCAGAGTGGTAGTATCTTTTTAGGGTCTCATCTATGACTGGTTCGCTTTGACCCAGAGTGGTAGTATCTTTTTAGTCTCATCTATGATGACTGGTTCGCTTTTGGTAGATCTTTTTAGGGTCCATCTATGAGTGGTAGTATCTTTTTTTAGGGTCTCATCTATGACTGGTTCACTTTGACCCAGATGGTAGTATCTTTTTAGGGTCTCATCTATGGTTGCGCTGGTTCCCACTAGATCACCAAAATTAAACAGAGATGAGCCTGTTCAATACTTAATTGGGTGACTACTTAAGCAACAGCAACCATGTTAATGGCTCTTTAGGACCGGTTTAGAGTGTTCGGCTGGGAACCTCAATGTTCCAGGTTCGATACCGGCCCTCGCCCACTCAGTTGATGTGTAGCACAGGGATCTGTGTGGTAAAGTGAGGAGCTGATGGTAGGTGTTGTGGTCCACCTCAGACACCAAAAACAATCTCCTTGGTCTAGCACAAGTTAAAAGGGGATAGACTTCCTCACTGCCTGGCTGATACCGACTTTAGGCCAACCAAACGACTTTACTTTTACTTACTTAGTAAATCAAAATATTGAAGTAAAATTTGACAGGATTTTATTTCAGGTCCTTTTTAGGAAATTGGATTATTCGGATTATTGTCCTCATCTTCATTGTTATCTGTACAACGTTTCGGCACATGTACCCTCCGGCCTTCTTCAGGTATTTCTTATTGAACACGGGAACCTTCTTTTCAAACTTGGTAACCTTCGTCGTAAGTGGGAGCCATCATTGAACTTTGGACCCAACCCTTTATTCAATTCCCGGGGGTATCCTGTTATCATTTCGCTAACCATAGCTGGGCACAACTGTTAAGCTGTGTTAATTATTATTCTGTTACTGTCAACCTTGACCAGGTTTAAACCTGCAGTCTAAAGATAACTGTCACTTAGAATTGTCTTAACCCAATGCCTATATCCACTACGCCATGTGTCTAATTGGACCTTTTCAGTTTATTTCTGTACAGGACTTTATAAGTTTATAATCTCAATTCCCTTGAAATAACGCTGAGGTTTTAAAAAAAAGTGTATAACTGAATCACTATGCAACTTTAAATCTATATAATATCAATTGATGCTGTTGTTTGTTTTAAAAAAAAAAGCAACTTATAAATGAATTAACGTATCAAGTAATGTTTTCCTTAGAGTTTATTTTTTATTTATTAAAAGTCTTAATCCCAGTTGAGATTCCACTAACATCTGTCCAGTAGACTAGGGTAAATATTTACGCCCCTCAATTCATAGTTTACCCTATTAAAATTTATAATTTGTCTAGCTTATAAACAAACAAACAAAAAATGAATTCCTACCTAGACTAAAAGAAAACCCTGAGTATTAGGTTTTGAACGAGGAGCAATAAATTAGATAACACTCAAAAAAGTGTATAACTGTATCACTACGCAACAACTTTAAATCTATAAAACATCAATTAAATGAACGAACGAGAATCAATAGATATTTTGATCTAGAAAAGAAAAGTTTGATGCTTGTCTAAGTTTTCCTTAGAGTTTGATTTTTATTAAGTCTTAATCCCAGTTGAGAAATGAAAAATATATACATTGGACTTCATTTGCTATTTCACTAACACCTGTCCGGTAGACTATGGTAAAAATTCCCGCCCCTCAATTCACAGTCTACCCTCAAAATTATTTCACATAAAGTCTCATCTCAAATAATTGCCTTGAGATATTAAACCGGGAGAACCTCTTTTTTTTTTTTTTTTTTAAATACTAGATTAGCGAATGTTTCTTTCTCTGCTCCCCTGGGGCAAAATTAAGCTGATTATGCAATAACTGTACTCCCCCTCCTCCTCCTCCCTCTCCCCATCCTTCTTTTTCTTTCCGACGCCCCCCCCCCGCCAGCAGCAGCAGCAGCGGAACATTTTATTTTATTTATTTATTTATTTATCTTTGCGAGCTCGCTGTTCCCACAAACAAAGCATTTAAATGGGTCACGAGTGACTACCCTCCCCCCCCCCCTTCCCCCCCGTCTTCGTCCCAACCCTCCGATTTGCTGATAAGACGGGTAATAAGGAGAAGAACGGGGGGTGGGGTGCGGTGGTGGGGCAGGAGGGGAGAAAGAGGGGGCGGCGATTGGTGGGGGGGGAGAAGAGAGGGATTTTTTCTCTTTTTTTTGCCCTGTTACTTAATAATTGCTATATTCGCCGTCTCCCCACTCCCCATTCCCTGCCTCCCCCACACAACACCCCCCTCGCCTCTCCCCCACACACCCTATGTGCCTCCCACGGTGAATATTGATCGCTGTTTCTAAATCTGTCCTCCACCCCCACCCCTTCCGCGCGGATCTTTTTCTTTTTTTTCTTTTTCTTTTTTTTTTTCTTTTCGTTTTTCTTTTTTTGGGATTTTGCCGGTCTCGACATTTCTCGCTAGAAGAAGAAGATACTTCCTCTTAGTTAGTTTCTTTTCTCTCTCTCTCTCTCTCTCTTTCTATCTATCTCTTTCTCTCTATCTATCTCTTGTTTTCACTCTTTCTCTTTCCGTCTCTGTCTCTTTCTATATATATTTCTCTCGCTCTCTCCCCTGTCTCTCTTACCCGTACTTTTTTTCTTCTCTTTCTCTTTCCTGTTTTTTTTTTCTTTCTTCTCTCTCTCTCTCTCTCTCTCTCTCCCTCTCTCTCTCTCCTCTCTCTCTCTCTCTCTCCCTCTCTCTCTCCTCATGCTCTTTCTTTTGTCTCCTCTTTCTTCTCCCTTCCTCTACAATAATACCATTCAGCATTTTTTTCTTTGTCATTTTTTTTCTCCCCCCCCCCCCAAATTATCTATCATAATCCACGAGACTGTTAAAAGATAAGTAAATAAAAAATGCCTAATATACACTTTTCTTTCTTTCTTTCTTCACCCCCCCCCCGGACCCGAGAATTCCACTTAACTAAGTCATCTGAAAAATATAAACATTCAGGTTAATATCTTTCTTTGATGCCGACATTTTCTTCGTCACACACAAAACAAAAACAACAAACACTTTTCTCTTTTTTTCTCTCTTTATCACACCTGTCATAATTCAACCATTTCTATCAACCTGTACCCCAAACCCTTACACCCCTCGGAGTGGTAGTACCTGTTAGGGTCCCATCTATGGGTTAAATAGTAAAATGAGTATCCATTAAGAATGAATTTATTTCAAAACTTAATTGGCATTAAATGACCCACTGAGGTTGATATGCCATAAAAAAAAAAAAAACCAAACCTGGTGCTCTTCCAATATGTCATCTACCGAATGGTTTCTAATTCAATATGAGGTACTAGAAGGCGGTGACTGAGGGTCTACATGTCCTGGGAATGACGTTAAACTCTATCTGATGGTGAGGTTCCAGTTTTGGAGGTTTGTGGAATGTGGAGCACCCTTTCATCACCAATGCTCCCTGGTCTACTCTGACCCGGAGTGGTAATACCTGTTAGGGTCCTATCTATGGGTTAAATAGAAAAACATGTTTATAAACAAAATTGTATTATGCATTAAGAATGAATTTATTTCACAACTTTGTCGGCATTAAATGACCCACCGAGGTTGATATGCCGTAAAACAAACCAAACTAAACCTGGTGCTCTTCCAATATGTGATCTACCGAATGGTTTCTAATCCAATATGTGATCTACCGAGTTGTTTACTTTCCAATATGTGATCTACCCATTAACTACCCCCTAAACCCTAACTCTGTCTTCTTTTTTCCTAGTAGATCGCATGCCATCAATAGTAGATCACATATTGGAAGAGCACCCCGAAACCTTGTAGATGAATTTATCAAAGGAGTTCCAAGGGAATAGGAAATTCACATGCCGTCCCCAAACTCACATGTATCCTCATCCGGTGACATCATCTGTGAATCTATTACGACCTCAAGAATGGAAGAAACCCCCCAAAGAGGTCAACTGAAAACCTGGCTCAAAACAGTCAAGCAAGAATACCTTGTTGATCCTGGGCGACAGACCTTTACAGAGTTTGTTGATAGAACCGCAAATGATGGACACTGATAACCAAAACCTTACCCCTCCCTTACCCTCTGTCTTTGTTTCTATCACACTAATGTATCTAGTGGTGAGGCTCCAATTCTGGAACTCTGGCAAGCCCCAACCCTTTTTATCATATGTGTGCTATATGGCAGTGACTGAGGGTCTATATGTCTTTGGAATTACATTAAACTCTATCTGATGGTGGGGTTCCAGGTCTGGAGCACCCTTTCATCACCATTGTTCCCTGGTTCACTCTGACTTGGAGTGGTAGTGCCTGTTAGGGTCCCATCTGTTGCTTATAGAAAAAATGAGGTTGAAAAAAATTGAGTTCCTATCAAGAATGAATTTATTTCAAAACCTTGGGCCCTTACTTAGGCTAGATTGGTGGTCGGAGAGGCCACCTTTTCATCAATCGGCTGGTCATGTCAAGCCCTAGCACCTATACAATTGTCCCAACCCTATTTCCCTTATGGCAAGACCCAACCCTTTTTATCATATGGGTGCTAGAAGGTAGTGGCTGAAGTCTTCATATCTTGGGAATAATGTTAAACTCTGATGGTGAGGTTCCAGTTTTGGAGCTGTGGGGAATGTGGATTACCCCTTCATCACCATTACTCCCATGTCCACTCTGACCCGGAGTGGTAAGAATTTATTTCAAAACTTTGTCGGCAGTAAATGACCCACTGAGGGTGATATGCCATAAAACAAAACAAACACCTTTTCTTTCTTCTTTTTTTTTTCTTTATCCCACCTGTCATAATTCAACTATTTCTATCACCTTGTACCCAAACCCTTACCCCCCCTCTCCCGTATCCACTGCCTTTTTTTATCTATTATACTAATTAGCAAATATATACACCAGGTACAAGTATTCAATTTTTAATGTAATAGAATATATTAAATTAGAAAGACTAATGAAACTAAATAAGAATGCAGATAAAATGATTTGATATGGCAATCCCCAACCCCTTTTTATCATATGGGTGCTAGAAGGCGGTGGCTGAGGGTCTACATGTCCTGGGAATGACGTTAAACTCTATCTGATGGTGAGGTTCCAGTTTTGGAGGTTTGGGGAATGTGGAGCACCCCTTCATCACTATTGCTCCCTGGTCCACTCTGACCCGGAGTGGTAGTACCTGTTAGGGTCCCATCTATGGGTTAAATAGAAAAATGTATTTATAAAAAAAATTGTATTATCCATTAAGAATTGATTTATTTCAAAACTTTATCGGCATTAAATGACCCACTGAGGTTGATATGCCGTAAAACAAAACCAAACCAAACCAAAATGATTTGAAACAGAGGGGAGTATAATCGAAAAATAGAACAACTTTGAAATTAACTATTTCATCATTTTCCACCACTCCCGTCTTTCATTGCTAGATTTTCCTAATTTAACTATTTAGTTAAATTAGGAAGTAAATTTAATTTAAAAAATGCCAATAGCACAGATTCCCTTGACTCTCTCTTGCTATTCATCCCTACCAATCATTGCTCTTGCTAAGTCCTCTAGACGGAGGCCAGTGTCTGCACATAGCTTATGAATGAATGTATTTACCAACCTCTCCACACAAACAGGATGTGATACAAGGTCAATTTATTAAGTGGAGTTTAACAGGTTTTAATTCAGAGTTTTCCTTCTCCTAGACTGGTTACATAGCCAAGGTTAAAGAACAGTCTGTCCTACTATTTACCGATAGCGGGAAGGGGAGTAGTTGGATTCATATCTATGAATGAAATGTGAAATGTAAACAGCCTCGTCCAGGATTTGAACTTGGATCAACGAGACCGTTTCCTACAATTCTAACAATTATTCTATTCACCCCCAATTCCCCAACCTGTTAGGGTCCCATCAATCTGGGTTAAATAGAAAAAAATGAGAATCCATTAAGAATGATTTGATTTGGTTTGTTTTGTTTTACGGCATATCAACCTCAGTGGGTTATTTAATGCCGATAAAGTTTTGAAATAAATCAATTCTTAATGGATAATACAATTTTGTTTATCAACTCATGTTTTTCTATTTAACCTATAGATGGGACCCTAACAGGTACTACCACTCCGGGTCAGAGTGGATAAGGGACATTAAGAATGAATTTATTTCAAAACTTATAAATACCAATTTTTTAATCAAACCAAATCTAAAATCCTTTGCATTTGGGTATTTATTTGTCTTTGGCCATCGATTTGCTGGTAAAATTTCCCTTTGTTATTTTGAAAAGTCTTGTTTTGATTATATTGTTTCATTCTGTTCCGGTATCTTTTTCGTCAATCCTTCTCTCACAAGTTGTTTTTTTTTTGGGAGGAGGGGTTCTTTTTTGGTTGATTTCCTCTATCTGTATAGTCGGATTTTCATTCCTTTGTGTTGTGTTGTTTGTCTTTCTAAGTACGTTCGTTTGTTGTCTTAGTTTCTTTATTTGTCTTTCTATTCTCATTTCCCATCCAGCTTTTGTGTTTCTGTTAGGTTTTCATGGTGGTATGCCAATTTTTTTCACTAACTAGTTTTGCTCCAGTATATATTAGGGCGTTTAATTCAGTGATGTTTTCTGTTGGGATTTTTTTAGTATTTAGTTTATTTTTTCGGTTTTGCGCTGGACTCTTTTTCCTGTCCTGATTTCTTAGGGATGGTAGGGTATCCTTGTTTCCACTTATGGTTTGTTTTATTATTTCTAGATTTGGCATCAAATTACCCATGAAAGTTGATGTGCCATTAAACAACAAAACCCAATTGTGTATAGTATCCTTGATTAGACCTAGCATAGAAATGAATACAATATGGGAACCCATAATTAAGAAGGCCTGATCAGATTGAGAGAGAAAGAAAAACAAAAAAAACACACACACAATATGAGTCAAGGTAAAAAATCATACATAAGTAAAATAGGTAGATATTCTAGCCAAATCAAGACATTAGGTTTATAAGTTCCCAAAATTCACTCAATTGTCCAATTGGACACATGGCCGAGTGGATTAGGCAGATAGGTTAAGACAGTTCTAAGTGACAGTTATCTCTGGTACCCGAGTTCAATCCCGAGTGAAAGCAGTTAGAAAAATAATTAATTAACACAACTCCTGCTATGGTTAGCGGAATGAGAACAGGATACCCCCGTGGAATAAATAAAGGGTTAGGTTCAAAGTTCCGTGATGGCTCCCGAATACGACAAAGTTCCCGAGTTCGAAAAGAAGGTTCCCGAGTCCGACAAGAAATACCTGAAGAAGGCCAGAGGGTATATCGGCCAAATAACAATGAAGATGGGGACAACAGTCCAAATAACGCAGATAATACTATCCTTGATTAGTTTCTAGCTTATTCTCAAAGTGATTCTTTAGAGTCTAAGTTGTGCAACCATAGAGTAGTTCTAACATGGGTGCTACTTGGAAAATGAAAAGTAAGGTACTAATATTGTTACCAGTGTAGCGATTGTCTGCATCTGTTGGAATGGACATGAGTCCAAAAGGGTTACCTTCCCTTACTACAGGTTTTTTGCCCATAGGCGGCTGTTGTCTTTAAACAGCAGCCTGGGAGAAAATCACTCTCTTTCTCTCTCGGTCCAGCAACCACAACACATGGGTTAGGTGCTTGGTGCCTCTGACTCTTAAGTGGGAGGCTTTGACCCCCAGCAAACTATCAGCAAGTGACTTATTTCTACATGTAACTCTGTATCACTTCTTTAGGACTTAGTCCTATATTCTTTATGTATGTTTATGTATCTGTTCTATATATCTTTATTGTACCTTGTCATGAGTATGTGTATTTCCTGTAAAGTCTGTTTGTTATTATACATAACTTCTATGTCGGATTAATTCATGTACACATATGTACCCATGTTGGGAGGTTACTTTGAACCTTCTGACATATTATAAGAACATATTCATCTTATACCAGTATTACTAGGAAGCGCGTGGTGTAATGGTTAAAGTCATAGGAAATGGACTCGTCACCCCGAGTTCAAATCCTGGACATGGTAATTGCATTTCACTTAGTGCTAATACCCTTGGGAAAGGTATGAATTCTACTCTCCCTCCAGATATGGGTAAATAGTAGGGCAGAATTGGGCTCTTTAACCTTGTTTAGGCAACCAGTCTAGGAGAAGGAAAACTGCTTAATAAATTGACCTTGTGTCACATCCTGCTCGTGCAGTGAGTTGGTAAATATATATACCAGCTTACTATGCTACTTCAGAGGCACCTTTGTGTAATGGTTATCATCATAGGAAATGGATACGGTAACCCCCCCCCCCTCCAATCAATTGGCTGGTCACATCAAACCTGAGCACCTATATGATTTTCCCAAACCTATTGCACTTATACCAAGCCTCCACCCCCACCACCCCCTAAAAAACATTTTTAGATTCCATTATAGTATGTGGCCTACCTTTTGAATGTGGCCTACGAAATCATGTCTCTCTTATAGTATGTGGCCTACCATAAAAAGCATATTATAAGGTTATAATAATAACTGCTAACCCTAACACGAACACTAACCCTATTTCAGAATTTTAGAATATTTTAGAATTAAATAGATCTCTGATTCATGTAAACTATGGATAAATTCTTTTTTAATTATTCTTAATTACTATATACAGCTTATGACTGAATTGCATTTCTTGAAATTGAATATATGTGAAAAATAATTAGTTTCAATAAATTGCCTACTACTTATATCTCTATAAATATACTCTTACTGTGGTAGGACACATTCAAACCGGGTAGGCCACATAATATAACAGAATCAAAAAGGTAGGCCACATACTATAACGGCACCCATTTTTATTACCTAGAAGGCAGTGGTTGAGGGTCTTAGTGTCCTGGGTACGATGTTAAGCTGCATCTAGTGGTGACGTTCCAGTTCTGAAGTTTTGGGGAGTGTGGGGTACACATTCATTTTCATTACTTCCAGGTCCTCTGACTGGGAGTGGTAGTACCTGTTAGGGTGCAGTCTATGGGTTAAATAAATGTTTTTAG
Source organism: Doryteuthis pealeii (assembly GCA_023376005.1). NCBI lineage: Eukaryota > Metazoa > Mollusca > Cephalopoda > Myopsida > Loliginidae > Doryteuthis > Doryteuthis pealeii. The sequence goes on along the minus strand of CM042174.1, from coordinate 40,584,785 downwards.
CAGTGAATAATCCAACAAGGGTTGACATACTGTAAAATCCAGATCCAAACAAACAATCTTAAGAAACTACACAAAAAAATTTGTATTATTTGGACTATTGTCCTCATCTTTACTTTTATATTAACAATGTTTCAGCAGATAAGCTCTCCGGCCTTCTTCTGGTGTTTCTTGTTGAACTTGGAAGCCTTCCATCTCATAATCAGAGGCCTTCACGGAACTCTGGACTGAACCGTTTATTCAATCCACTGGGGTAAACTGTTCTCATTCCGGTTACCATAACCGGGTACTGGTATGTTAAATATTCTATGTTATTATCACCGTTGGCCAGGATTGAACCTGCAACCTAGAGATGATTGTCACTTAGAACCATATTAACTCAACCCTTCTATCCATTGTGCCATGTATCCATGACGGCTCCTGATTTCAACAAAAAAAACCTGAAGAAGGCTGGGGGACTCATTGGCTAAAAATGTTGTGTATTAGATTATTCAGACTATTGTCCTCATCTTTATTGTTATAATCCTCGCTGGATGCCCCATACTTAGCGACCCTGTGTCACATCCTACCTGTGGTAAACAGGTTGCATAAATATCTACTATATATACTAGTAGATAGTTCACCCCCCCCCCTAATTTGTGGTCATCAAAGTGTGTATTTGCAATTGACCTGCAAATAAGGTTGCATTATAATTCGGTTAGTTACATAACCTATTCTCACATAAAACTTATCAAATATTCACTTTTTGTTTCAAGACTTTGATTACAAATATTAAATCTAGAACACTTTGCCATACACTGTGATGAACAATGCAAACATATAGAAATAAAGGTTACGTTTCTTTGTACTACAATCGTAAATAAGCCCATTTAAAAAAAAAATGTAATGATCAACTCGGTATCAGGTCAGTTTATATATATCCATATATATATATATATATATATATATATACATATATACTGAACATTAGAAGGTATTCAATTAGTCTTTTTTTTTTTTTTTTTTTTTTTGTCTGGTGACTGGATGCTAGTCACAGCCTTCCCATGAAAATGAGTATGGTGCTTATTCTACCTTGTGGTTGTCAAAGTGTATATTTGCAGTTGACCTGCAGATAGGTTGCATCATAATCTGGTTAGTTACGCAACATATTCTAATATAAAACTTATCAAATATTTACCTTTTGTTTTGAGACTTTGCTTACAAATATTAGAACATTTTTCCATAGACTGTGATGAATAATGCAAACATATAGAAATAAGGGTTGTGTTTCTTAGTACTACAATCATAAATAAGCCCGTTTAAAAAATAAAAAAAAAAGTGTAATGATCAACTCGGTATCAGTTCAGTTTATATATATATATCCATATATACTGAACATTTGACAGTGTTCAGCATATTCAGTTACACTGTCCTTTTTTTTTTTTTTTTGTCTGGTTACTGGATGCTAGTCACGGCCTTCCTGTGAATGAGTATGTTTATTCTACATTGTGGTTGTCAAAGTAGATATTTGCAATTGACCAGCACATAGGTTGTATTATAATCTGGTTAGTTACATAACCTATTCTAATATAAAACTTATCAAATATTCACTTTTTGTTTCAAGACTTTGCTTACAAATATTCGAACTAGAACACTTTACCCTAAACACTGTGATTAAATATATTATAATGCAAACCTCTCGAAATAAGAATTGCGTTTCTTCATAATGTAATCATAGATAAACCTGTGATCACTGATCATTACAACTTAATGATGAATGAAAATTAAAATCGTCTTTCATATTTATGTTATTTACCGCGTACCCCACATGTACGGGTCAGGCACAAAGTCCCTATTAACGTGGAACCACCCACAAGCCGAAGCTCATGGAATGGCAGGTGCAAAAATTGCGTCGATTCCGTCGGCATTCCCCTCAAGGGGGCGCCTCAGGCACTGGGCAATAAACCCAGCCCTGGGGTTAAATCGAGGGGGCAGGTGTTGCCTGGGGGGATGGCCCCCTGGGATCGACGCTATTATTATAAACAAACCGGTCCAGCGGCTGAAGCTCGCCGGACCCCCAGTCGAAACCGGGTATACCAAATGAATAAGTTACACCACAGAGTTTGTGGAATTTTTAGTTGAAAAAATAAAATATAAATAAAAAATGTGACTTATCTGTAAGTTTATATGGGACATGTAATATCAGCTTTAGTTGTTAGTTTTTATTTTATTTTAGGGAAGTATGTACTGTTCGGACTTGGAATAATGTCAGATTAACTTGTGTTTACTTTGATTAAATTACCATTATTATCATTATTATTGTTGTTATTATTAAGAATGGTTACTATTGTTGTTGTTATTATTATTATTATTATTATTATTATTAATAGATATTGTTATTATTATTATTATTATTATAATAGATATTATTATTATTATTATTAATAGATATTATTATTATTAATAGATATTATTATTAAGAATAATCATTATTATGAATAGTTATTAATAATGATAATAATAATAATAACTATTCTTTATAATAACTATAAATAAATATCATTATTATAATTAAGAAAAATTATTGTTATTATTATAAAGTTATTATTAATAATAATAATTATTATGAATAGTTATTATTGCTATTATCATGAATAATTATTATGAAGAATATTATTTATTATTATTTCGAATATTTCCAGCTGATTGTCATTTCAAATTGTTAAAATGATCTGTTAGAATTTGACTTACACCCGTGGCGAGGGGGAAGGGGGCGGCTATGTCACTGTAGATATTTTAGTTTCACCCCCCCCTCCCCCGATTTACTATCATTTAATAGATTGAAGAGTCGCACACACACACACACACACGCACTGTGGGTGACTGTTGCTATTTTAACTCCTGTTATTGTCGTCGTTGGTGTCTCAGGTTTATAATCGTAGCCAGAATTTCCAATTGAAAAAAAAAATGGCTCGTTTTTAAAACTAGGTTACTTCATTCTTTTCTATTTTTAGATATGATAGCTGATAATAATAATAATAACGTCCTCTTTTCTTTTTTTTTTTTCTTCCAAGTCTTGCGTGGTGGTGGTGGTGGTGGGGGGACATACATATACACACACACACACACACACACACACACTACAGAATTCTTTTTTCTTTCTTTCTTTTAAAAAATTTTCCTTTATTTATTAAACAGGTTTTTTTTTTCTTCTTCTGTTGAGCTTTCATTATATTGAGCACAAAATGTGCACACTTCCTCATAGTTGTTAGCTATTCAAGCTTGACACACACACACACACACACACAACACACATTAGACATATAGAGAGAGAATGGGTGTGCAAACATTATTTTACATATATATATATAAAATGCTCTCTTTCTCTCTCTCTCTCTCTCTCTCTCTCTCTATCTATATATATATATATATATATATATATATATATATATATATATATACACACGTTTGAGTGTGTCACACTGTTAATTATATATATGATATCTATATATATATATATATATATAGAGAGAGAGAGAGAGATAGATAGATATATGAGAGATACTATCATATATATAATTAACATACATATAGTTCTCTTCTCTTCTCTCTCTCTCTCTCTCTCATAAGTGGATTTGTTCTATTAATTAGGTCTTGCCTACAACAAACGTTCCATTGAACTGCCTGTCTCCTCGATTTCAATATCGAATGACTCCTATGTAAAATAAATTTAATTTAAACTCTGAATTTTGTCCATCATAACTACTTCGGCAGTTTTAGAGATTTAGACAAAAACAATCACCAAAATATTACATATCACTAGTCCGATTCTTCACCAGTTGGACCTTCATTTTACCATTCAGATAGAACCTGCTATATATATATATATATATATATATATATATATATATATATATATATATATATATATATTTGGAGGATATGTGCTTAATTGAAGTCATACCTAATTTTTAAAATTAATTAGTTAATAATTAATGAATTTAGGCGGGCATATATGTTCAAATGTAAGGCTAAACAAATCGAGAAAATGTCAATCCCTGAATGTACATTTCGACCTATTCAGGGATTGACATTTTCTCGATTTGTTTAGCCTTACATTTGAACATATATGCCCGCCTAAATTCATTAATTATTAACTAATTAATTTTAAAAATTAGGTATGATTTCAATTAAGCACATATCCTCCAAAAATTGTCGGTTTAAGGCCATACAAAAATAAACACAGAATTAATAATGGGTAATTCCATGTCAAATCATCCAGGCCATTTCACCCCCACCCCCCGGTTTATGTTAAAGTTAGACGATCCCCAAAATTTGAGCTTCTAATTCCAAGAATTGGCGGAGTTATGTCGATTTTTAACTCTTCAAATTCGGTGGGGTTGGCGAAAAATGCCGACTTTTTGTAACCTATTTTTGTCTGTAAATTGAGTTCTAGAGTTTCCCTACTCCTAAAAATTGGTTTATAAAAGCATTTTTACCCAAGGAATCCAAAAATGCTATCGGAAAAGTCAACCAGTTTTAAGTTATTGATGATTACTGATTGTTTTTCATAAGATCTAAATCCCGATGTGGCACTGCATTTATGACACAGATTTTTTTTTTCTATTATTTCCTATGGGGAGTGTCTAACTATAACATAGTCCCCACCTGTTCAACATTTCAGAAAAATTGAAGGGAGTGCGTGACAATTTTACTTTTTTTATGAATGATTTGACATGGTATTGCCCTAAAACAAATATCGTTGGCATAAAATAACCCAACAAAGGTTGAAATGTCGTAAAATCCAACCAACCATATTCCTTGCTGATTGGGATTTGCTTAGTAGTTGGGTTTGTGTTTTTTTTTTTCTTTTTTCAATTTCTTTTTATTTCTTCAAATCTAATAGATTTAAAAAAAACAAAAAAAAAAAACTTTTCAAGCAACATATTCCGTATTTTGAAATAAAATAACTGATGCATTATAAAATCCATTCATTGACAAATCAACACTAAAAATTTCATTAAAATTAGACAATTCCCTGATTTTTGGTAAATTTTTTTTCAATTAGGGGAGGAGGTTAAATTTATTTTGTAAAATACGGATTTTACGTCAAATTACAGCGTTTACGGCCATGTTTACATGATATTTGAGTTAAATTGACCGAAAAATAGTTTAAAATGTATTAAAAATACATGTGTAATATTATTTTGCTTTTTTTTTTTTTTATATACTACTTTTCGACTTAGACAAAAAATTGACCTTAAATAATCGATTTAATTAATTTTAATTCGTTTGTTAAATGAAAAGTAGACGAAAAATTGGGTATTCCTACATCTATGCGTTTATAAAATGTGCTTATAAAAAAATTGGGTACCCATCAAGAAGGATTTATTTTAAATCTTAATGTCGGCTACCGAGGTTGATGTACCGTAAAACAAAAAGAAGACCCCCCCCCGCCGCCGACATTTTTTAGCCTCAAACTTAAAGGTGTGTAAGAACCATTAACTTTTTTATCCGGCTACGTTACAACGCCAGATTCAGAACATTATGACCGGAATGTAAGTTAGATCTAGGATTCAAACTAGACTAATATGTAAGAAAAAAATTGTTTTATTCTGCTACAGAAAAATAACCACTGGAATGTGTGTGTATGTGTGTTTTTGTTTTTTTAATTTTTGTTTTATTTTTTATTTTTGTTACTGATGCTCATTATGTTACTACTTTTCGACTTAGACAAAAAATTGACCTTAAATAATCGATTTAATTAATTTTAATTCGTTTATTAAATGAAAAGCATACGAATTTTCGGGTATACCTAGTAGTGTTTATAATCTTTTTGCTCATAGTGTGTTTATTTTTTTAAATTTTTTTTATCACAAGCTTGTTGCATTTTTGTGTGAACATGTCCGTGTTTTTGCTCTAAATCAAGGGTTCCGGGTTCCCGACCAGGGGGTGCGAGCATCATTCCAGGGGGTGCGAAAAACGTCCGTTCAAATATAGATTACTTTTTTTTCTTTTGTAATTAATTGATATTATCTATATTTTTGTTTCTTTATTTCAGATTATTATTATTATTATTATTTAGAGAGTGAATTATCCCCTTTTTGTTAAAACTGTAGTATGGATTCACATTCGTATAAATTGTTGTGGTGTGAGGTCAGAGTAAAACTCTTTTAAGGATGCAGGAATAGAAAAAGGTTGGGAACCACTGCTCTAAATACTGCGTAAATGTTATTTTTCATAACATAATAGGTACCAACATTTTTGACGTCATAGACGTATTTTACAAAATCAAATCAACCCTCTTATTTGAAAAAAAAAAAAAAAAAAAAATAATGCATCAGTTATTTTATTTTAAAACTTTCTGATTTTTGTAGGTCACTTAACTTTGACCCCCACCAACTTTATTTTGGGGGCGAAAAATATCGGTGGGGTTATCGAAACTAATTACAGTATGTAATAAGACAAAAGACAAAAGGTGTGACTAGATAAAAAAAATTCAAGGAGCGATTTAGATAGAAAATCTGAAATTTTTATTTTTAGTCTGGTTTATACCAGATAAAAAAAAAAATCAACCTATGTTAAATTTATCTGCTACAAATTCTTAAGTCAGTGTTTATTTTATGCAAGTGTTTTTTTTTTTTTTTTTATTTATTTATTCATTTTCAGAAATTAAGGGGTACGAATTATGCGGTTTCTTTTCTTTTTTTTTTTTTTAATCATTATAGTTTAAACAAAAACAAAAAACCACGGTTAAATCGAACTTAATGGACTTAAATTCCACCATCGTATGTCACCCCACCGAATGAAAAAAAATACCAAAAATCAGTGAATTAACCGAATTTAATGAAATTTTCAGTGTTGATATATTAATGAATAAAATGATATATTAATGAATAAATGCACCAGTTATTTTATTTAAAAACTTTTACATTTTTTTCAGGTCAGTTAACTTTGAACCACGTATCTTTGAGGCGTAACACAGATTCTTAAAGATACGTGGTTCAAAGTTAACTGGCCTGAAAAAATGTAAAAGTTTTAAAATAAAATAACTGGTGCATTATATCTTTTATTCATTAATATATCAACACTGAAAATTTCCTTAAATCCGGTTAATTCCCTGATTTTTGGTAATTTTTTCTTCTTTCGACAGGGTGATATACGATGGTGGAATTTAGGTCCGTTAAGTTCGATTTAACAAAAAAACAAACAAAAAAAGTCCTACACTCCCACGAGTAAGTCTTTCTCGAACTTCTAACCTCCGTTTCTTTCTGCCTTTTTGTCGCCCCCCTGCACCCTCTTATTCTAAGTGTACCCTGTCATCACCATTACTCCCAGGTCCACACTGACCCGGAGTGGTATTACCTGTTAAGGTCCCATCTATGGGTTAAATAGGAAAAATGTGTTAATAAAAATT
>CM042174.1:40527392-40572392 GCA_023376005.1 Doryteuthis pealeii | reverse complement strand
TCAATGTACGTCCTTGCAGTTAACGGCTGGCTTATATATGATGGAGACGCGTGGCATAATGGTTAGAGTCATAGGAAATGGACTCGTAGACCCGAGTTCAATTCCTGGGCGAGGCTATATGTGCATTTCACATAGCGCTAATACCCTTACAGCTATGGGTAAATAGTAGGGCAGACTGGGCTCTTTAACCTTGGCTAGGTGACCTGTCTCGATGAAGGAAAACTCTGAATTCAAACCTGTTGAACTCCGCTTAAGAAATTGACCTTGTGTCACATCCTGCTCGTGCAGAGGGGTTGGTATATATATATATATATATATATATATATATATATATATATATATAGGGGTCAGTTTTTGACCTAATTACAAATTTTAGCAAAGTGATTTTAATGTTAGTTTCGTGTTTTATTCTCCAGACATATTTAATTTTAAAAATTTAATTCATTTTGCAAACTAACTTACTTCCTGATCACAATGAGGGAGTCTATCCCCTTTTCACTAGTGCTAGACCAGTGAGATTGTTTTTGCTGAGGTGGAGTGCCACACCTACCGTCAGCTCCCAGATGTTTTACCACATAGACCAGATTACCCAATCTGTATTACTTATATGCTGAGTTGGCAGGGACCGGTATTGAACCAGGAACCTTGTGATTCCTAAGCCGGTGCTCTACTGACTGAGCTAAACTGGGCTCCTTTAAGAATAGTTAAGTTATGAATATAAGAATATTGTTGGAATATTTTGATAAGGTGAGCTGCAGTCCACCACTTAAACTTATAGATTCTGTGTGAGCATGTGGATTAAAGCCAGCCAATCAACACGCTCATATATGTGTTTAGTTAACTATTGAATTGACGATCTTGAAAGCTGTTCATTTGCACGTATTCAACACGAACAACAGATCTGCAACCAAGGACTCTGCTTAACCAAAGGATTCTACCCAACACTAAGGGACACCGAGGAACAACCAAAGGATTCTACCCAACACCAAGAAACAACCAACAATTCTTCACCAAGGAACACAAGGGATTTCCACTGTATGCTCATATAGGTGCAAATTTATAGACTCATACAAGGATTTTTATAAATCCCTAAGAGAGCTCAATGTATAATAACTAAAATGGCAACAAAAATCAATGATGTATTAAAAAGTTAATTAGAAAATAAAACAAATAAGATATTAAAAAAAAAAGCAAATAAAACAAAAAAATACAAACAAGAATTTAGATTTTTTCGGACTATTGTCCTCGTCATTGTTATATACACAACATTTAGGCCGATGTGGCCCCCGACCTTCTCCAGGTGTTTCTTGTCGAACTTGGGAGCCTTCTCCAGTTTTGGTGGTCTGGGGAATGTGGAGCACCCCTTCATCACCATCACTCCCAGGTCCACTCTGACCCAGAGTAGTAGTACCTATTAGGGTCCAATCTATGGGTTAAATAGAAAAATATTGTTTAAAAAAAACTTTCTACCAAACTATCACTTATAACAAACTTTAACTTTATCCTATAAACTTCTCCCTTAAACTGTTTCCCAATCCACAGCTACAAACAACTACAAACAACCGACTGTCAAAATCCTTGAAAAAAAGATATAACAATAAATTTGACCACCTCTCACAACCTACCGCTTGGCATAGAATAACCCTGGATGGGTTGACATGCAGTTAAAATCAATATATCAATGAAACCTTCTCGGACTAAACACCTGAAGAAGGCAGGAGGGCACATTAGCCAAAATGTTTTGTATATAACAAAGATGAGGACAATAGTCCGCAAAATCTAAATAATAGAAATTATCTAACCTCATCTTAAAAATTGAGACAAAACAAATATATAGAAAACTAATTTTTATCAATCTGTATGAGTGAATGAAGAGTTTTGTCTTTAACATTTTAAATCCCAGGCAAAGCTCGGTAGCTCTGCTATATTTGTATTTATTTTTTAACCTATTTTCAAAAATGGAGCTTGACCTATATATTATTATTTCTAGGTCAGTGAACGAGGGATTGTCTACTCCTGGCCATGGTTAATTATCTGTACTGTACAGTTTGTTTGTTCTAATGATGAGCCACCCTGATGGCTGGGCTGTTAGAATGCACCGACTGCACCCGTGATGCTTAAGGATAGAATCCAGGTGGTTGGGCAGTCCATGACTTGCAATACTCCACTTTGGCCCTTGCTTAGGCTAGACGGGCAGTCGGAGAGGCTCCCTCCGATCAATCGGCTGGTCATGTCAAGCCCTAGCACCTATATGATTGCCCCAACCTTATTGCCCTTATGATAAGCCCCAATCCTTTTTTATCATATGGGCGCTAGAAGGCGGTGGCTGAGGGTCTACATGTCCTGGGAATGACATTAAACTTTATCTGATGGTGAGATTCCAGATTTGGGGAATGTGGAGCACCCCTTCATCACCATTGCTCCCTGGTCCACTCTGGACCATCCAAAAAGAAGAAACATTAAAAAAAACTCTGATGATTTTAAAAAAAATTTTTTTCAGCTTACGGAAATAATGAAAATTATGAACGAAAACAATGTTTACATTTTCACATCATTTAAATCAATTGAAATTTAATGTAGGCAAAAACAAGTTATGACTAGAGGATTTTAAAAAAAATTCTATTTCATCATTGACAATAAACACGTTCTTCTGAATTTCTAATATTTTAGGGGCCGGTTTAGCTCAGTCGGTAGAGCACTTGCTTAGGAATCGCAAGGTTCCTGGTTTGATAACGGCACTTGCCAACTCAGCGTATGAGTAGCACAGGGATCTGTGTGGTGAAGTGAGGAGCTGATGGTAGGTGTGGCGCTCCACCTCAGATGCTAAATAATCACCTTGGTCTAGCACTAGTGAAAAGGGGATAGACTCACACGCTGTCTGGCTGATACCGATTTAAGCCCCTTATAGCCATCCCAACCCTTTTTATTATATGGATGCTAGAAGGTGGTGGCTGAGCGTTTACATGTCCTGGGAATGACGTTAAACTCTATCTGATGGTGAGGTTCCAGTTTTGGATGTTTGTGGAATGTGGAGCACCCATTCATCACCATTGCTCCTGGTCCACTCTGACTCGGAGTGGTAGTACCTGTTAGGGTCCCATCTATGGTTTAAATAGAATAACATAGTTTTATAAACAAAATTGTATTACCATTAAGAATGAATTTATTTCAAAACTTTATTGGCATTAAATGACCCACAAGGTTGATATGCCATAAAATAAACCAAACCAATCTACATCAGAAGCATTTTTATCCATAAGAAAAACTCAAGAGTTTGAAGTAAAAGTGTATAAAAAACGTATCAAAATATTCAGGGTGTATTCCAGCTACAAAAGCAAGTTTAAAAAGTAAGTCCACAGCACAATTGAGGAGGATGTAAAGTTTCAGGAATTTGTAATGTTGACAAATCCATAGTGTTGCGGTCCTTATCATATTCAAAAATTTATTCTCCGTTGATGATGTTAAAACACCAGATTTAGTTTTTTCTGTAGACAATAAATGGAAGTGAACCAACAGTATGAATAGAAATGGATAAAATGCTTCTGATTTTAAAAATAGAATTTATTTTATTTTACACAAAATACGCATTTTCAAAAATTGTAAAAATTCCGGCCCTGAGTGAGAGCGTTTGTTTGTACCTTGTGATTAATGGTTTATTTATTCCGCCTTTCTTCATAAATATAGTTACTTTGAAAAAGACAGCTATATTAAAAGGTCGAAACTGATCTGTCAGCAAACTAATAACATTTTTTGTTATTTCTAAAAACTTTCTATTCATATATATATATATATGTATATATGAGGAAAAATGAGTAAAGAAAGAAATGTAGATGGATAAAATGAATTTAATCGATATTACATTAATGATATCACTTACACATGTGTTTCGGTCAGTTTATGTGTGTGAAAATATTTCGCACACATAGAAAATTGACCTTCATCAGAGTGAACATTTATTTTGAATGAAAAAATTTGTTTACTCATTTTTCCTCATATTGTCGGATTCAATTCTTTTCAATTTTCACATATATATATATATTATATATATACAACTGCAGTCTACCCATAAGGGCCGGTCTAGCTCAGCGGTAGAGTGTTCAGCTAGGAATCACAGGTTTGGTTAGATACCGGCCCCGCCAACTCAGTGTATGAGTAGCACAGGGATCTGTGCGGTAAAATGAGAAGTTGATGGTAGCTGTGGTGCTCCCTCAAATGCTAAAATAACTCCTTGGTATAACGTCTAGTGAAAAGAGAGAAAGACCTCCTATTGTCTGGCTGATACCAACATTAGGCCGCCGATGACTTTTACTCTTTATCTAATCTTAATATCACTCATATATATATATATTATATATTCAAATGCACACAGCAACTCAAAAAAGTTAAAAAGAATATTCTCTTGCTACCTGAAACATACATCGTTTATCAATGGTAACCTTGCTTATACACACATACACACATACAACGCAACAGACATACACACACAACCTTGAGGTTTGTTTCCGCTGTCTTTTAGTTTATTGCAAAAGATTATACACACACACACACACAACCACACACCCTAAAAAATGCACAATGTTTCCTTTCGATACACACACTCACACTGTCCCATACTCACACCGTAAAAAAGAATATTTGACGTCATATTTCAAACCAGCTCCTTTTTTAAACCTCAAAAATTTTTAAACAGACTGAATAACAAGGACTACCACTTGCTTTTCTCATTATTCTGTGATAAAAAATTTCTTATTACCTTCCATATACTAACAAATGCCCTGAAGATGATCTAATTAATTGATCGAAACACTGCAGCGTCGCCAATAAACTCACCACTTACCCATTTAAACCTGTGTTTTTTCATTTTCTTAATATCTACATACATACATACATATATTATATATATATATATATAATATATATATATATATATATATAATACTTTCAAAGAAAGAAAAACTTAAAACTGTCATTTGACTATGATAAATTATTTCAACTGCAAACTCAATAGGAGTCTAGTCTCATCAGATAGAATATTAGAAAATCTAAAAAGGTTTTGTAATTTCTATCTGATGAGACTAGACTCCTATTGAGTCTGTAGTTGAAATAAATCTATCATAGCCAAATGACAGTTTAAGTTTTCTTTCGTTGAAAGTTATTATTGCTCTGTATGTAATTAATCTATTAGTTATTATACATTGAGCTCTCTTTGGGATTTATAAAAATCCTTGTATGAGTCTATAATTTGCACCTACATGAGCATACATTGAGGATGTACAGTGAGATTTTGATGATTCCAAATAGAATCATTCCTTACTTACCAGTCAATTGGATTATTTTACATATATATATATATATTATTTGGATAATCAATCTTATTATTAATCATTTGAATCTTAGTCCCCTGAATCTCTGTAATTATCCCCCCCCCCCGGGATAATCGGAACCTTCACCCCTCCCACCTAACCATTTGGTTATCTATTTGTTTTTTTTGTTTTAACATCGTTACCATTAAGCTGTTATCTCAACCACTCACCCAATGACATAACCACCCCACATTTGTGTAGGTCAAACCCCCCCCTGACCCCACACACACACACTACCAAGAATCTTCTCCCATAACTGGGTCTTGTCATGGTTGAAAGTGGAGTTATGGGGAAGTGGTTTGCCAAAGTGTCTGGACCGGTAATGTAGTCATAAGGAAGTGGTTATTTTATTATTTTGACATAATTTTCATTAAAATACAAAATTTTGCAATTAAAAGTGGGAGTGATGAAAATGATGGAACAGTTAGTTTCAAAGTTGTTCTATTTTTCGATATACTCCCCTCTGTTTCAAATCATTCTATAATTATTCTTTAGTTTCATTAGTCTTTCTACTTTAATAATATTTCATTACATTAAAACTTAATACTTGTGCTCAGAGCATATTTTTGCTTGTGTACATAATTTACATTAAAATACAAAATTTCCACCATATTTAGAGCAAACACAGACATGTTCACGTAAAAATGCAACAAGCTTGTATAAAAATAAGCACATTATAGCATACGAAAGCTCTGCATAGAGGAGGTCCTTTGGGATTCGTCCATCATCCATCCGGTAGACATGACCAGCCATCAGAGACGACGCTGTCTCGGTGGAGAACACAGCTAGGAGGTTGAGCTCTTCTCTCCCTCTCTCTCTCTCTGAACTGCTGGTTTAGTGATCCTGTCCTCCAGGTGATGCCCAGTATACGTCTAAAGCAACAAAGATAGAAGCTATTTAGCCACCGCTCCTGGTGGGAGTACAGGGTCCATGTTTCACTTCCATACATGAGGGTGTTGATAACACATGCCCTATACATTGTACCTTTGTACAGATAGTGAGCCTGATGTTGTCCTACACTCTCGCTGTGAGCTTACCAAAAGTTGAGACAGCTAGGTTGAGCTCTCTCTAGAACTGCTGTATTAGTGATCCTGTCCCTCCAGGTGATGCCCAGTATACGTCTAAGACAGCAAAGGTAGAGCTATTTAGCCGCACAACTTGGTGGGAGTACAGAGTCCAGGTTTCATTCCAACCAACCTGAAATAAACCACCCCCAAAAAATGATCAGTTTTAATACGCACTGACTTTTTTCGATTTATAGCAACTAAAATTGGCCTAAATGTTGCATTTGTTCAATTTTCTATCGGATCCTACTGACTAAAAAATGAAAATTCATATCATCACATCATCATCATCATATCACGCCAGCAGCACAGATATCCATGAAAATCTCTTTCCAACCTTCCCTATCGTTCATTGCTCCTGGTAGGTCCTCTGCGCAGCATCCAGTATCTGTGCAGAGCTGGTCAATGTATGTCTTTGCCGATTGGCCCATGCTGGTGTGCACATGTGATGGGTTCCACAGAAGAACATCACTTATGAGTTGGTCCTTGCTTCTCCAGTAGTGTCCGGTGTGTCTCGTTAGTCTTTCACGGATGGTTAGTGTGATATTGGGCAGGTGGCCATACTGCTGTTTTTTTGTGGGGTTAACAAATACAAATAAAAAATCAAAATATTTAGACCGCCCTGTATGCTGAGTCGTTAGAATGCATCGACTGCACTCTGCAGAGGGGTAAGACTCCCCGATGGGGCCACCTCGATCAATTCGGCTGGTCACATCAAGCCTAGCACCTATATGATTGCCCCCAACCTATTGCCCTTATGACAAGCCCCAACCCTTTTTTCATATGGGTGCTAGAAGGCGGTGGCTGAGGGTCTACATGTCCTGTGAATGACGTTAAACTCTATCTGATGGTGAGGTTCCAGTTTTGGAGGTTTGGGGAATGTGGAGCACCCTTCATTGCCATAGCTCCCTGGTTCACTCTGACCCGGAGTGGTAGTACCTGTTAGGGTCCCTCTATGGGTTAAATAGAAAAACGAGTTTATAAACAAAATTGAGTATCCATTTAATGATTACTTTATTTCAAAACTTTATCAACATTAAATGACCCACCGAGTGTTGATATGCCGTAAAACAACCAAACCAATATTTAGATATCCTTTTATTTTTATTCAAAACAAATGTCACGTCTTATATATATATATGCCTTGAAACAACCAAGTGGAAAATAACTAGCGGTCCACTTTTTAAGCAGACACCGCTTAGCATTTTTTAGGGCAGGAGGCCAGGACACATGAATGTGATAGGACAATTTCTCTTTAACAGCATAAAACACATCAGTTTGAACATAGATATTCACTATATGTATAGATATATAACTTCTCTTGGTCATCACGTTCTGAATTGGTGTGGTAAGTAACCGTTGTGGCCAGTCGGTAGAGCACCTGCCTAGGAACGCAAGGTTCCTGGTTTGATACTGGTCCCTGCCAAATCAGTGTTGGAGTAGCACAGATTGGAAACTGATCTGTGCAGTCAAGTGGTGAGCTGCGGTAGGTGTGAGCGATCCTAAAAAAACAATCTCCCTGGCCTCGCGGTAGCAAAAAAGGCATAGAATCCCTTGTCTCTGGTTGAGAATAGACCATAAAAAATGTTAACTATGTAATTTTCTTGTAGTTTAATGGATTAGCATATAAAAGCCTGGTATTGAACCTTGTGATTCCTGGTGGGTGCTCTACTACTAAAATTAATCATGTTAAAAGAGCAAAAGGAAAAAAAGGACAAAAATGTGCCATTTTGACAGATACAGGTTCTTAATTTAATAAAAATTCTACAGTTTTAATTGTAAAATAAACATGTGATTTTTAAAGTAAAAAATGTGCGGTAAAGTGATGAGTTGATGGTAGGTGTGGCGCTCCACCTCAGACACCTAAATAATCTCCGTGATCTAGCGCTAGTAGAAAGGGAATAGTCTCCCTCACTGTCTGGCTGATACCAACTTTAGGCCACCCCGACGGCTTTACTTATTGGTCTTTTACAAGGATGGTTTTTGTATTAAATAACCCATGAAGATTAATGTGCCATTAAAATAAAGAAACAAATTGTTATTGTTGGAATATTTTGTGATATATATATTTACCAACCCCTCCGCATGAGCAGGATGCAACACAAGGTCAATTTTTTCAGCGGAGTTTTACAGGTTTGAATTCAGAGTTTTCCTTCTCCTAGACTGGTTACCTAGCCATGGTTAAAGAGTCCAGTCTGCCCTGCTATTTACCCATAGCTGGAGGGAGAATTGGATTCATACCTTTACCAAGGGTATTAGCGCCATGTGAAATTCCAACAGCTTCGTCCAGGAATTGAACTCGCGTTGATGAGTCCATTTCCTACGACTCTAACCATTAGACCACGCGCCTCCATAATATTTTGTGATATAAGGTGTGCTACAATTCTCCACCTGGATTTATAGACTAGCCGAGGTTACGTGGTTTATTCCTTTGCCAAACACCAGTCATAATGTGTGACTGATACACTACTTAAACACTGATACTTGCCACAGCTGTACTTACAATCATTAAGGAGGGACTTACATTACTCAGGACTCTTTACTAGAAGAACCAAAGGATTCATTATCAGTGGATTACCAAGGATCCAATTCCACTGGACAAGCGCTCTTGCTTAAAGCCTACAGGATGGCCCATAAGATTGTAACAGTTATCTCCCTTGCCCTCTTTATTTTCCTCTTCCCCTTAAACTGGATATTTACCATGTGCTCCACGTGTATGGGTTAGGCACAAAGTCCTATTAATGTGGAACCACCCATGAGCCGAGACTCATGGGTGGCGGGTGCAAAAAATGCATTGATCCCGTCAACATTCACCCTCAAGGGGGGCACCTCAGGCCCTGGGCAATAAATCCAATCCTCCCATTTTTAAGTCTCGGTAACACAGCATAAAACCATGTTAAGTTTGATTCATTTTTTCCAGGGAGGTTGTTTTTTGCTGAAGTAGAGTGCCACTCCTACCGTCAGCTCCCTACTTTACCTTGGTGACCAATAGGGATGGTTGGTGAGTCAGGGGTATCTGTAATGTCAGAGTGACCTGATGATGAAGGATTATTAGTAGTTGCTCGAAACTATATAACTGTGCAAACCAATGTCTTTCTTGAAACAATATTATTAGTATTAAATTAATTAGTATTAATTCAAATTACCGTATTTGATGGCATATAAGACGCTCCCCCATTTCAGCAGGTCAGATTCAGGAAAAAAAATGTTTTAGTGTATTTAAACATATCTTATTGAAAACAGTCTAGCTGTGCATTACACAAGCAGAAACCAGCAATAAAATAAGGATGCATGGAGTTTAGGTTAGGTAAAAGTACTGAGTGTAAGTTGGGTTAGTGAGCATCATAGAGAAGATTAGCTAGGCCTACGGGAGGTCTCAAACTTCATCCACGATGTATAAGATGCAGGGACATTTTTTGAGCCAAAATTTTGGGGAAAAAGTGCGTCCTATATGCCGTCAAATATGGTAGTATTAAATTAATTAAATTAAAGAATATTAATTGAATTAACTAAGATTAACTAATCAATTATATTTATATTAATTAAAAATATTAATTATGTTAAATATTGATTGAATTAAATCAATTTAAATTAAACATTAATTATTAATACTAGCAAATATATGCACCCTCCGGTTGCAAGTATTTAAGTTTTAATGTAATAAAATATTGTATTAAATTGAAAAGGCTAATGAAACTAAATAAGAATGCAGATAAAAAGATTTGAAACAGGGGGGTATAATCGAAAAATAGAACAACTGAAACTTACACTTCCATCACTCTCGTCTTTCATTGTCATTTTTTCTAATTTAAGTATTTAGTTAAAAGAGGAAGTAAAGAATAAAATTACAGTTATTTCTTCTTGTTAATGGATTTCATTTAAGATTTATTGAAGAAAGTTTTGCTTATATTCATTGAAATAAAACCAAACAATTAGAAATCAATAGTACTAAACACATATTTCTTAAAATCACATTTTAAATATCAATATGCAAATTAGCCTTCCTGTTCACACTGTAAACCGTTATTTTGTTGTATATATAAATATAATTGCATGTTGTTAGTATGTAGATATGGTCAACAGCATTAATAATGTAAAACAATTTTATTAATAATTGAGATTTAAATAAAAATAAAATCATTGAGATTGTGATTTCAATAACAAAGGGAATTGTGACTTGAGTAGTAATAAAGTTTCGGTTACAGACAGAAAAACACACAATCTCCATTATAATAAGATTAATGAAATTATTTAGTATTAATTTGAAACAAATTATTAGTATTAGATAGGAATACTTGAAACCATACAACTGCAGAGATGCTGAATGATACACATCCTGTGTGACTGACGCATAAAAATCTAAAAAGTGTCTTTCCCCCACCATTTCCAGTTAACTGTAAATCTTATTATAATGGAGATTGTGTGTTTTTCTGTCTGGAACCGAAACTATATTCCTACTCAAGTCACAATTCCCTTAGTTATTTACATCACATTCTCCATGATTTTATTTTTATCTAAACCTCAATTATTAATAAAATTGTCTTACATTATTAATACTGTTAACTATGTCTACATACTGATAACATGCAATTATATTTATATATACAACAAAATAGCGGTTTACAGTGTGAACGGGAAGGCTAATTTGCATATTAATATCAAAAAATCGAATTTAATAAATATGTGCTTAGTATTATTGATTTCTAACTGTTTGGTTTTATTTTAATGAATATAAGCAAAAATCTCTTCAATGAATCTTAAATGAAATCCATTAACAAGATAAAATAACTGTCATTTTATTCTTTACTTCCTCTTATAACTAAATACTTAAATTAGAAAAAATAACAATGAAAGACGAGAGTGATGGAAGAGTAAGTTTCAATTGTTCTATTTTTTATTATACTCACTCTGTTTCAAATCTTTTTATCTGTATTCTTATTTAGTTTCATTAGCCTTTCTAATTTTATACGATATTTTATTACATTAAAACTTAAATACTTGCACCCGGAGGGTGCATATATTTGCTAGTACATTTAAATATTTTCTTGGAAACTAATTACTCTGTATCGGGGTACAAGGTAGAGGTTAGACGACTTTAGTAAAAGCTATAGTTGTTCATAGATTAAAAAAAAAAAAAAACTCTGCAATTTATAAAGAAAACTTTAGTTGGGACTCATCAAATTTCCTACCGTGAGTGGCAACCCATGATGCTTAAGGACAGAATCCTGGTGGTTGAGCAGTCCATGACATACAATATTCCACTTTGGCCCTATCTTGGGCTAGACAGGCGGTTGGAGAGGCCTCCTCCAATCAATCGGCTGGTCATGTCAAGCCCTAGCACCTATATGATTGCCCCAGCTCTATTGCCATTATGGCAAGCCTCAACCCTTTTTGGATCATATGGGTGCTAGAAGGCGGTGACTGAGGGTCTACATATGCTGGGAATGACGTTAAACTCTATCTGATGGTGGGTGAGGTTCTCATTACTCAGGGTAAATGCCACCACAGAAAAGAAATTTTTAGGTGGTAAATTTAAACTTAGTATTATTTGGATTATTCGGAATATTGTCCTCATCTGGAGATGCTGTTGTCTCTCCTTCCTTATGACTCTCTTTTCTGTGGCGGCTTCTTTCCTCTCTTTTCACTCCTTTTTGTTCCTTGTATGACGAGGAAGCACCAGGTCGCACGGTCTTCTGCACAAGCCTCTCATGTGTTGGTGTCGATGTGGTATGTCTTCAGGTCCCTCTTGCAGACATCTTTAAGGTGCGGGCATGGTCTCTCTACCGGTTGGGTGCCCTCTACTAATTCACCATACAGTAGGTCTTTGGGGATGCAGCCTTTGTCCATCCTCCTGACATGGCCAAGCCAACGCAGGTGTCTCTCGCAGATGATGGTGAGCATGCTGTTTATGTTTGCTCATTCTAGCATGTCTGTGTTTGGGCACAAATAATTATGATATGAATATATAATGAATACAATTCCCTAACCTCAAGACATAAAATAAACCTAGATGGATTAACATGCCATTAAAATCAATCTATCAACTTAAATATTTAATTAGAGAAATATTAGTTTTTTGTACTATTTGGATTATTGTCTTCATCTTTATTGTTATCTACACAACGTTTCGGTCGATGTTCCCTTCGGCCTTTTTAAGGAGTATTGGCTATCTGGAGGATTAACCTGAAGCAAATTATAATAGTCATTTGTATACAATCTCTCAAGTGGACCAATAAATGATGTTGGACGTCTTGTGCTGCCATCAATGCGCTTAGAAATGTTCTGAACGGATTTTTATTTAGAGAGAAACCACTGATGTGTAATTTTCTTTTTATTTGTTTCTCTAGAATTGAAACTATCCCAGCTTCACAGCCAGGATTTGTATAGGTGTTGTCCAGTAAAACAGCTTTTAGGGTATCAACACATTCATGCTCCTCCAAAACACTAACATCCTCCTCTGCTAGAACAACACCAGTTTCTCTGTAGTAGGGATAACTCTATGACTGAGGGATTTCCCACTTTCACCACAACCCCATCCTCCTTTGTGAATGTCAAATGCTGTTCAATTCCCTTTGTTTTCTTTTTTCCATCTGCCCCCACAATCTCTTTGGATAAGAAACGTATCTTTATCATGACTTCCATCAACACCATTACAAATAATTTTTTTCTGTATTATTAATGTGTTTTTGATGGGTATTTTTTTTTTTTTTTTTTTTTTGTTCGGTCTATTTTAGATTTATCCAAAATTATGTTTTTGATATTAATGCTTGTGTTGAGAAGGACCATAGACTGCCCGCCCTGTCGACGGGGCATTAGAATACAAAAAACTCCCTCAATGGGGCCACCTGTAGTCTGTGGGTGGCGACCCGAGATGCTTAAAGATGGAACCCAGGTGGCTGGGCAGGCTTTGGCATGCAACACTCTACTTGGGCTTGATGGACAGTTGGAGAGGCTCCCTCTTATCAATCAGCTGGTTGCGTCAAGCCTTAGCACCTATATGATTGCCCCAACCCTATTGCCCTTATGGCAAGCCCCAAACCCTTTTTATCATATATATGCTAGAAGACGGTGGCTGAGGGTCTTCATGTCCTGGTAATGATGCTAAACTATATCTGATGGTGAGGTTCCAGGTCTGGAGAATGTAGAGCACCCTTTCATCACATCATCTTCAAAATAAAGAAAAGAAATTACTGAATTTCTTGTTCTGAAATGGTCCATGAATTGACAGATTTTTTTTATCAAAATCATGTCCACTTTTGTACCCCAATTTCGGGGCTTTAAATTCTCATAACTTTTGAACGACTGGGGATATTTGCAGTTCTGAACTCCATTTACACAGCTCTATATAATTAACATGATTAAATAACAATAACCTCAAATAAAAAAAATCAACTGGGAATGCTACTAAGTTCAATGAAACATCACCCCTGATCAACGAGGAATTTTTAAAAGGAAATAGATTCACTTGGAATTTTTGACAGGCACATAATCTTCAATTTCTTAAGCGAAGTTTGAGTTTTGTTTAATGGCCTATCAACCTCTGTGGATCATTTAATGCCAAAAAGGTTATTTGGATTTCAGTCTTTAAAGTAATGGTTCTATGGAGATAATTGGTTATGTTCTGTTATATTTTGTTGAAAAGGTTGCTTTTTTTTTTTTTATAAAATTTAAAATGTCTTCAGAGTTTGTATTCTTAAAGATGTCTCTCAGGTTCTTGCTTGATAGTAATTGGCACGGATATGTTTAAGTCTGTTACAATTTAGAAGGATATGTTTGGTTGTAAGTTGTACTTTGCATGTTGGGCACACTGGGGCATCCTCCCCTTTTAACAGGTACGAATGGGTAATGTGGATGGTTTGAATTAAAAATTTTCCTTCCCTTAGACTAGTTGCCTAGCCAAGGTTAAAGAGCCCAGTCTGCCCTACTATTTACCCATAGCTGGAGAGTGAATAGTTGGATGCATGCCTTTCCTAAGGATATTAGCACTGTGAAATGCAAACAGCCTTGTCCAGGATTTGCAATTACAATAACCATTACACTACCCACTCCAATTAGTTTATTGTATACAACAAACTGACTTGAAGTGGCTACCCAGCATTGCCTAGGTTACGGTAGGTGGGGTAGTCTTGCAGATCCGTTATAACTGAATAACAAGTTGGATCTTCACAGGATGCCTAATTTAAAAAAGACCTTGTGCCAGGAAAAAAGTGCACTGACCCCTTGAAAAGAAAGATTAATGTTTCCTATTTAAAATATTAAATGCCAAAAAAAAAAAAAAATTCCATGCTGTTATTTGAATTGTATTTTTTTCATTTAATTCCCAAATATAAATCACATCTTCATTATTTTTGCTCAAAAAGCAAGATCTGATGATAGTGAATGTGTATGTATATTTACTTTGTCGTTAATTTTTTTTATTTTTGGAGTTCCCTCTGGACATACATACACACAACTGCTCTTGTATAGATAGTATCTTTATTGAAATCTTTTATTTTTATTCTTTAAAATTCTCAGTTCATTTTAAATCAATTTCATGCATAATTATTGAATTTGAATCAAATTGTTACCATCTCCTCATTAAATGGTAAGACTATGAAATTAGTAGACCAATTCATGTATCTTGGTCCACCTGTCGGTGGGGTGTTAGAATGCACCGACTGTACCTCTGCAGAGAGGTAAAACTCTCCCAATGGGGCCACTTGTGATGCTTAAGGATGGAACGCAGGTGGTTGAGCAGTCCATGACCTGCAACACTCTACTTAGGTTAGACGGGCGTTCAGTGAGGCCCTTCCGATCAATCGGCTGGTCACGCCAAGCCAATATGATTGTCCCAACCCAATTGCCTTATGGCAAGTCCCAATCCCTTTTTATCATATGGGTGCTAGAAGGCGGTGGCTGAGGGTCTTCATGTCCTGGGAATGACGTTAAACTCTATCTGATGGTGAGGTTCCAGTTTTGGAGCTCTGGGGAATGTGGAGTACCCCTTCATCACCATTGCTCCCTGGTCCACTCTGACCCGGAGTGGTAGTATCTGCTAGAGTCCCATCTATGGGTTAAATAGAAAAACATGAGTTTATAAAAAAAAAAATTGAGTATCCATTAAGAATGAATTTAGTTCAAAACTTTGTTGGCATTAAATAACCCACTGAGGTTGATATGCCATAAAACAAATGAAACCAAACATTGTGATCATAAGATGTATGTGCAAAAAGAGATGAATTAAGTCAGTTTTGTCTTTCTCTTTTCACTACACTCCTGTGCTACTCATGTGCTGAGTTGGTGAGGGCCTGTATCGATTCAGGAACCTTACAATTTCTAGGTGGGTGCCCTTCCCTACAGCTCCTATACCTAGGTAAATGTAAAAGTTTTCAGCACTTAATTTTGGAAAACATAGAATAAATACAGCGGAAAACTTATTTTCTTTGCTGTAAACTTTTGTACTTGTCTAAATAATGGAAAACCTTTGCTGCCAATTGGCTTACATGATCCGTGGAAAGGATAGGGGAGTAAACCCCGAAAACAAATCCAGAGCCGGAGTTCCTTGTTAAGTTTTTAAGGGCCTTCCTTTGGCTTTAAAGCAGGAGCGTTTGTCCAGTGTAATTGGATTCCTGGTAAAGGGTCCCTCGATAATGAATCCTTTGGTTACTCTGGTAATCGTATAAGTCCTTCCTGAGTAGTGTTAAAGGTCCGGTAATCCAATGTCCATCTTCAGTGAGCGCATTTGTAATTATGACCAGTGGGGGGTTTAAGTATTCTATCAGCCATGCAGTATTGCTAGTGATTGGCTGCAAGAATAACTCGCATCACTTTGGCTAGTTTATAAATCTAGGTGAGGAATTAGAGCACACCTTATATCCAAAATGGAAGCGCGTGGTGTAATGGTTAAAGTCATGGGAAATGGACTCGTTGCCCCGAGTTCAAATCCTGGGCATGGTAGTTGCATTTCACTTAGCACTAATACCCTCAGTTATGGTATGAATCCTACACTCCCTCCAGCTATGGGTAAATAGCAGGGCAGACTGGGTTCTTTAGGTAACCAGTCTAGGAGAAGGAAAACTCTGAATTCAAACCTGTTGAACTCCGCTTAAGAAGTTGACCCTGTGTCGTATCCTGTTCGTGCGGGGGGTTGGTAAATATATATATCCAAAATGATTCCAAGATGGACTAATGCTGAACTTCAGTGCTACACAGCAACTCCTGTGACACTGCCGTTGCTAAACTGTATTGGTTTCTTGCCTTTCCTTTGGATCACAGTGGCAGTGGGGAGGGGGAGGATCTGCTACTTGGGCAACAGCACATCCTCCGTATCAACCTGGTCACTTCGTAGTTCCAAAAAAGAGGGAAAAAATTTGGACACTACGCTATTGTCTTTCACAGACAATGATGCCAGCAAATGTGTGTGTGTGTGTGTGTATATATATATGAGTATGAAAAGGTGGAATGAAAACATCACACAATGCTGTTAAAGTGAAAACAATTTATAATATAATCATAGCTGATACTGATCAATATTTCGATTTTACAAAAATCATCATCAGAGCTCATTCACTCCGAAGTTGTTTCGGTCGGAGAAGAATGTCAAATCAGTTCACAAACAAAAAACCTTAATACTGCAAAAAGAACGAAAGTTGTTACATTATTCACCAATGTGGGCATTCGCGCCATATATATGTCGGTCATGACACTAATAAACTAAGTCTAATGAGTCAGAGAATATCTACCTAGGTTTCTCATATATATATATATATATATATATATATATATATGAGAAACCTAGGTAGATATTCTCTGACTCATTAGACTTAGTTTATTATTTATTTGCTCTACTTATTGTATTGAGCACTTTAGTATATTTAACTTAGACAACTCTTAGAGTGTTCTTTTGGTCATTTTAATATTATCAACTGATTATTTTCAGGTGATGCATATGATTTGGTCTTTTCTTCTTTTTAATGAGTTTTTTTTTCTCTAGGCAAAAGTTTGGGTAATTTATGAGGAAGTGTGTTCCGGTCTCCTGCCTCAGAAATTGCTACCCGGTGACTATTAAAATAACGTCCCCAGCTATGTCATCTCTGCGGTGTTACTTGAAAGAAAACAACCAACTTAGGGCGTTAAATGTATGGGGGGGGGGGCTTCTCAGATGATCCCCCCCCCCCCCCCGGGGCACATGTCCTACCTGCTATCTATACATACACACCAGTCTACATTCTAAGATAGGAACCATAATATAGTGTGACATGTTCTGAATATTTAAAAAGCAATGGACACACACATATATAAATATATACACACACACACACACACACACCAACCCCTCTGCACAAGTAGGTTTGAATTCAGAGTTTTCCTTCTCATAGACTGTTTACATAGCCAAGGTTTATGTATATATATATATATATATATATATATATATATATATAAAATGTTGTTCTGGTTCCAACGGGAGAAAATTCAATATTTTATAAAAAAAAAGGAAGGTTCGCAAAATGTATTTTGTTCTCAGAATAATTTTTTAAATTCTTTTTGTTTCATATATATATATATATATATATATATGTATGTATGTTGAAAAGAGAAATAAAGGAAAGAAAGTATTGAATTGAAAAAATAGTATATTTTAATTAATTTAACTTACACGTGTTTCGTTTAATTAAAATCTCCTATTTTATCCATTCAATACTTTCTTTCCTTTATTTCTCTTTTCAACATATATATATATATATATATATATATATATATATATATATATATGGAGGCATGTGGGCTAGTGGTTAGAGTCGTGGAAAATGGACTCGTTGGTTCAAGTTCGATTCCTAGACGAAGCTGTTGGCATTTCCCATAGCACTAATACCCTTGGGAAAGGTATGAATCCATATATTGTCCCTCCAGCTATGGGTTAAATAGTAGGGCAGACTGGGCTCTTTAACCTGGTAGGTAACCTGTCTAGGAGAAGGAAAACTCTGAATTCAAAATTCCTGAGGTCAGTCGTTGATTGGATTTGTGGCATTCCTTGATGCACCAATTCTTTCCTATCGACTGTGCCAAAAAGTGTGGAATGGTCCTACACAAGCGTTCACCACTATAAACAAATCACTGCGTTGGTTGTTCACTGGATGAACATTCATGCGTCGAAAATCGACGAGAGAGTCCTTTTATATATATATATATATAATATAATCAGTATAAAATCCTTGGTTGTTTATCCCTGAATTTATTTTTAAAATTCCATTTAAACGTTTCTCTGCAGAATATTGTCATCTTGGTTTTTCTCTTTTTCTCTTTATTCTTGCAATTTCTGCCATTTCTTTTGTCTTTATCCTGAAATAAAAATGTCTGCTGTTTTGTGTCAGCTTCCTTTAGAAAATGCAACTTTCTTTTTTGGATTCTGTTGTTGCCGTTAATTGTCTTCAGAAGAAAAACCTTGATGTACACTAGAGATTGTCCGCCTCGTCAGCTGGGGCGTTAGAATACACTGACTGCATAGGGGGTAATATTGAAGTCAGTAAGCCTACTGTTAGTTTGAATAACAGCAGCTAACTGAGTACAACTGAAGCAGTGTCCAAGACAGTTGGTATATATAGAAATCAAGAATGACCCATTCATGAATTTGGGTGATTTGGGTCATTCCATTCCTTGAGTTCTGATTGGCTGCTTGACTGCTTGATTTGAATGACATTGTGGAGTAGGGGCTGGGTTAGCTCAGTTGGTAGAGCGTTCGGCTAGAAACCACAAGGTTCCTAGTTCGATACCGGTCCCCGCCAACATAGCGTATGAGTAGCACAGGGATCTGTGCGGTAAAGTAAGGAGCTGATGGTAGGTGTGGCGCTCCACCTCAGATGCTAAAACAATCTCCTTGGTCTAGCGCTATTGAAAAGGGGATAGACACCCTCGCTGACTGGCTGATACCGACTTTAGGCCACCCCGACTACTTTTTATATGTATCCTGTCATTCTGCAGTAGACTTTGTATTTAAGTTACAATCGTTTGTTGCCTTGTCTTCCCAGTTCGACAGTAATTGGAACTTTAATTATTCTTCAGGTAAGACTCCCCCAATGGAACCAACTATTAGCCGAGGGTGGTGACCTGTGATGCTTAAGGATGGAACACTAGTGGCTTAGCAGTCCATGACATGCAACACTCCACTTAGACCCTTATTTAGGCTAGAGGGGCGGTCGGAGAGACCCCCCCCATCAATCGCTGGTCACGTCAAGCCCTAGCACCTATATGATTGCCCCAACCCTATTGCCCTTATGGCAAACCCAACCCCTTTTTATCATATGGCTGAGGGTTTACATGTCTTGGGAATGACGTTTTGGAGGTTTGGGGAATGTGGAGCATCCCTTCATGACCATTGCTCCCTGGTCCACTCTGACCTGGAGTGGTAGTACCTGTTAGGGTCCCATCTATGGGTTAAATAGAAAAATGTGTTTATAAAAAAAAATTTTATCCATTAAGAATGAATTTATTTCAGAACTTAATCAGCATTAAATGACCCACTGAACTAAACTGGACATACATATATATACTACGGATATTATTTGTATTTGCTGAGATGAAACGCCACACCTACCATCAGCTTTTCACTTTACCACCTAGATCAGATTACCCAATCTATGCTACTCATACGCTAAGAAAGCAGGGACCCGTATCAAACTCGGAACCTTCCAAGGCAGGTGCTCTACCAACTGTGCTATACCAGGCAAAATTATTTCTATTAGATAGTAATACTTGATTCCATATAACTGTGCAAACCAATGATTAGGCAGTTGAATTAAAAAAAAAAAATTAAAAAATGAACATTGTGAATATGAATTTATGATTAAAATTTATGAATGAATCAAAATTTCGCATTAATAACTGTGTATTTATATTCTCAACTATGTACCTATTGTTCGTGTGTGTCACATGTGAGGTGTGGGAGAAGAAGAATATTTATATATCCATTAGAGAGGAAAGAAAGAATTAACTTTCCTCATCCATTACCTCATCCTGTTGTCACCCTCCCACCCTTTCTGCCATCACAGTTTGGGGAGGAGAATAGCCACTTCTCTCTCTCTCTCTCTCTCTCTCTCTCTCTCTCTCTCTCTCTCTCTCTCTCTTCTCTCTCTCTTTCTCTCTTCTCTCTCTCTCTCTCTCTCTCATCCAAATTCAACAATTTTTCTTGCAATATAAAAATTGCTTAATTGAATGAAAAATAAAGTAATTAATTTGCAGTTTTCTCTGAATGTTTGAGATGAGGCTTGAAGATTAGTATTTATATTTATTTTATATTATCTGCGTTATTTGGACTATTGTCCCATTCTTCATTGTTATTTGTACAACGTTTCAGCAGAGTCCAAGAAGGTTCCCGAAGTCCGACAAAAAATACCTGAAGAAGGCCGGAGGGCATATCGGCCGAAACGTTGTACAAATAACAATGAAGATGGGGACAATAGTCCAAATAACGCAGATAATACTAATTTGCAGTTAATAATACTAGCAAAAAGAAGAAAAAAAAAAAACACACCCTCCGGGTGGTGTAAAAATTTATTTAAAAAAAAAAAAGAAATATTGCCTGGAGTGGATTTTTAAAAAATCTTTAATCTCCTTGGTCAAGCGCCAGTGAAAAGGTGATAGACTCCCTTGCTGATACTGACTTTAGGCCACCCCAACGACTTTACTTTCTTTACTTGCTCATTTCAATGGGGAATATTGGGGGAAATTTAGTTACGAGTCGAACAAATTAAACTTCTGAGTGTTACATAATCATTTAGATACCTAATGATTATGACAATAGTGTAGAAATCATATTAGTGCAGCTGATGGCCTTGAGAGTGAATGACAGCGTTTGACCTCACTCTGACCTTGCGTTCTGGGGATGATCGTGAGAATCGGAAGCCAATAGAAGGCCCTTAACTCAGGCAGTTAGAGTTAGAACTTAGAAGCGAAGCTAGCAAGATGTGAGTCTCACTGCGTGATTGTCTGGTCTGGGGTTCTACGAATAAAGTAACATCATCGTAAATCGAAGTCTTGTGGTTATTACTAAAAGCTAACAATAGCACAGGCTTTTGATAAGCAGTGATCCCCGACAGAGACCAGACCCGGAATCCCAAGAAGACCAGACCTTAGAAGATATACCAGATCCGGCCAGAAGAATAGACGACCAGAGTAAGACGTAAGAGAAGTATATAACATAAGTTAGGGTACCAACTTTTTTAATTAAAAAATTTTTTTATTTCTCTATTTTATAAAATCCTAGAATCAGCTACCCGTCATTGCCAAGTGATAGAGTGGTACAATAAAAAGTTAGTCTCGCAGATCCATTAATTGTTTTGGTCTTATATAGTTGATTTGTTTATGTTTTAACCACGAACGCAACCAATGTATTTCCCTTTTCTCACAATTCAAATTCAAATATCTTTCCAGATATAGATAAAATCTTCATTATTTTTGCACAAAAAAAGCAAGCTCTGGTGATAGTAAATGTGTATATATTTACTTTTTCATTAAATGTGTTATTTTCATAGTTTTCTCCAGACATGCATACACACCTGCTCTCTTTTATATATGTATTGATAGACCAGGGGGTCAGCAACTTACGGTCTGTGGGTCAGATCCATCCCACAATCCATAATCATCTGAGCTGCAGTCCCTAAGAAAAATATTATGTCAATCCGACCCGCAAAGGAAACGGGCGTTCGCTTAGATGGTCGGGGTTTTTTGGGGGGGGGGGTTATAAACCTACGCAGAAGTCATAAACACCATGGTCACATAGTAATTCTCTGGTAAGAATTGTTAATCCTCTCATTGCGTATTGCAAGATCATATAATCTTGATTATTAAAATCTGGTAATGAGTAAAGCGAAATCTGGCGGGCCTGACCAGAATCTTTGAAAAGAGATCGGGGCAGACCGGACTCTTTGAAAAGAGAGCAGGGCAGACCGGACTCTTTGAAAAGAGGGCGGGCCTGACCGAACTCTGTCTGCAAGAATGTCACTACTTTAGAGGTACCAGGTTCTTTACTTTATAATTTTTCCATAAGGGGACTTTATCTAGATCTAGCACACCTGTGGATATACCACAGAATGATAATTTAATTATTACAATGTTTGATATGTTTACTTAAAAGCTATTGCCAGATAGTTCAATATGTAAAAAGTATAATAATCTTGATTTTACTCTCTCTCATTCTTTTTTTCTTTCTTCCCTTCTTTTCATTGTTTGATTGAAATAGATTAGCATTATTGCTTCCACGTGCTCACTCCCTCTCTATCTTTCCCCTACTCTTTCTTTCTTTCTTATATTTTTTTCTGTGTAGCATGTCTTTTTTCTTCCCTTTCTTTATAATAAAAACAGAAATATCCATTATTTAGCTAAGGTGACAACACACACAAGAAATAAGAATTTGGCAGATAAGCAACACCAGATAATCAGGATTTACATTTCTGCATTTCATCTTGGATGATTTGTATGGTCTAATTTTTAACAAGGTGTTGTTACAAGAGGATAACGCCCTCTAGTGGTGGAGTTCCATTTCTGGGGAGTGTGGAGTGCCTCTTCATCACGATTGCTCCCAGGTCCACCCTGATGTGAAGTGGTAATACCCGTTAGGGTCCATTCTCTGGGTTAAATACCGTCCTGTCGGCTGGGGCATTAGAATGCACCGACTGCACCTCTGCAGAGGGGTAAGACTCCCCCAATGGGACCACCTGTTGGCCGTGGGTGGCGACCCGTGATGCTAAAGGATAGAACCCAGGTGGATGAGCAGTCCATGATTTGCAATATTCCACTTTAGGCTTTTCTTGGGCTAGACGGGCGGTTGGAGAGGCCCCCTCCGATCAATCGGCTGGTCACGTCAAGCTCTAGCACCTATATGATTTTCTCAACCCTATTGCCCGTATCGCAACCCCCAATCCTTTTTATCATATGGGTGCTAGAAGGCAGTGGCTGAGGGTCTACATGTCCTGGGAATGACGTTAAACTCTATCTAATGGTGAGGTTCCAGTTTTGGAGATTTGGGGAATGTGGAGCACCCCTTCATCACCATTGCTCCCTGGTACACTCTGACCCGGAGTGGTAGTACCTGTTAGGGTCCCATCTATGGGTTGAATAGAAAAACATGAGTTTATAAACAAAATTGTATTATCCATTAAGAATGAATTTATTTCATAACTTTGTCGACATTAAATGACCCACCGAGGTTGATATGCCGTAAAACAAACAAAACCAATCTACGTCACAATTATTAATATATAGAAGGCGGCAAAGAACATTGGCCTCTATGTGAATTCTGATAAAACTGAGTTGATGTGTTTTAAAAAGAAAGGAGACATTTTCACACTCCACAGTAAACCTCTAAAGCCAGTAGAACAATTCACATACTTAATATTATTTGTATTATTCAGACTATTGTCCTCATCTTCATTGTTATCTGTACAGCGTTTCAGCAGATAACAATGAAGATGAGGACAATAGTCCGAATAATATAAATAATACTAATAATCAAGCCTCATCTCAAAAATTCAGAGAAATTCACATACCTAGGTAGTAATATCTCATCGACAGAAAGTGATTTTAATGCACAAATAGGGAAGGCATTATCAGTCATAGAGAAATGTTATCTCGCTGACAAGTTAAAACAACAATTCTTCCAAACTGTGGTTGTATCAGTGTTGCTGTATGGCTGCACCACTTGGACCTTAACGAGGTGTCTGGAGAATAAGCTAGATGAGAGCTGCACAAGAATACCATGTGCAATCTTGGACAAGCCGTGGAAGCAGCACCCTACAAGGAAACAGCTGTACAACCCCTTGTTCCCCTATTTCACAAACCATCCGAGTGAGACGGACAAGAGGGGAGAAGCAAGGACAAACTCCTAAGCGACGTTCTCCTGTGCAAACCAGCACATGGACGTGCCAATGTGGGCCGTCTAGCAAGGACCTACATTGACCAGCTCTGCGTGGATACTAGATGCTGCGCAGAGGACCTTCCAGGAACAATGAATAATAGAGAAGGTTGGCGAGAGATTGTTATGGATATCTGTGCTAATAACGTGACATGATGATATTTTATTATTATTTTGCTAAGATGTGTTGTACAAATAAACCTTCTGAAAGTAAAGTAAAGTTGTCGGGGCGGCCTAAAGTCGGTATCAGCGAGGGAGTCTATCCCCTTTTCAATAGCACTAGACCAAGGAGATTGTTTTGGCGTCTGAGGTGGAGCGCCACACCTACCATCAGCTCCTTTCTTTACCGCACAGATCCTTGTGCTACTCATACGCTGAGTTGGCGAGGACCGGTATCGAACTAGGAACCTTGTGGTTTTCAGCCGAACGCTCTACCGACTGAGCTAACATATATTAATGCTTGTGTTCTTCCGAGCGTTATCATCCTGCAACACCCTCTGGTTAAAAATAAAACCGTCCAAATCATCCAAGATGAAATTTTAAAAAAAGGTAAATCCTGATTATCTGGTGTGGCTTATCCACCAAGTTATTTCTTATGAGTGTCGTCACCTCAGCTAGATAATGGACCATTCCGTTTTTTATTATGATGATGAATAAGTTAAGTAATTATAAAAATAAGAAAGTCCAGCCGGCCGTATGCAATACAATGATTGAAATAGATTTCGAAAAATCTCAGCTGTAGTCATCATCTTAATTCCTAAGAGGGAAATGCCACTTAAAAAAAAAAAAGAAAGAAAAAAACAGAACGAGACTAACGGCAATAGATGACACTAGTAATTACAAGGACGATTGAAAGAAAGATCTGAATGTAGAGCACTTAACATATTACTTAAAGAAACAAATAGATATTAGTGTTAGAACTAGCAATGTGTCGTTTGTATTAAGTATTTATATTGAATTAGAATGACTAATGAAATTAAATACACTATTTTTTTTTTCTATAAAAATGCATTGCAAATGATTTTGTTTTATAAAAATGTATTGCAAATGAGTTTTTTTTACTATAAAAATGCGTTGCAAATGAGTTTTTTTATCATAAAAATTCATTAGAAATTTTTTTTTTCTATAAAAATGCATTCCATTCCAATTTTTTTCTTTTTTTTTTCTATAAAAATGCATTGTACATGATTTTTATTATAAAAATGCACTGGAAATTTTTTTGTTTATTATAGAAATGCATGAGAACATTAGTCTCTCAAGTGCGTTAAACAATTTTAATATCTCTAGAGGACAAATATTTTTCTATTATTAATATAGATACATTTCTTATAATGTAAATGTTTCATTCTCTCTCTCTCTCGTTCTCTCTCTCTCTCTCCCTGGCCCAGTTTTTTTATGTGGGCAAAAATAAACCTTTTATTATAAACAAGAAAGATCTCCCCCTCTCTCTCTCTCCCTGCCTCCCCTCTCTCTCTCCCTGCCTCCCCTCTCTCTCTCTCTCTCTTTCTCTCTCTCGGCCCAGTTTTTATCTGTGGGCAAAAATAAACCTGCCCGTGTGTGTCGTATTTATAGAACAAGTAAAAATAAATGTAAAAAGAATCGTCAAGAAAGACAACAGGTTTCTTTTTTCATTTCTCTTGTCTTTTTATAAACATCAGCACCCCCTCCCTCCACTCCCCCACTCCCCCCCCCCAATCAATATTTACAAATGTAAATATCATCTGAGATTTTTGTTGTTGGTCATTTTGAGAAAAGAAAAAAACATTTTCTCAGTCTAAAAAAATAAATAAATTCTTAAGCTGGAAAAAAAAGAAAAGTGAAAGAGAAATACTGAAACAATACAATTGTATAATTTTGATATTTCGGACTGTTGTCCTCATCTTTTATTGTGTATAAACACACTACAATATTTAGGCTATTGTAACCCTGAACATTGTTTAGGTGTTATTTTTTTAATTACTTAAAGTCATCTTGTATGTATTTACAATATAAATAATTGGTTATTTCCTATAAGTCTCACATGAACGAAGGGGAACCACTGTTGACTGATAAATTATTTATTTATTTATTGATCTACTAGGTAAAAAGAAGACAGGGTTAGGGTTAGTTTAATGGGGAAATAAATAATTTATCAGTTAAGAGTGGTTCCCCTTAGATCATGTTAGACTTATAGGAAATAACCAAATAATTTTCAGGTGGTCGGAGAGGCCCCCTCCGATAAAATCGGCTGGTGACGTCAAGCCCTAGCACCTATATGATTTTCCCAACCTTATTGCCCTTATGGCAAGCCCCAACCCCTTTTTATCATATGGGTGCTAGAAGGCGGTGGCTGCAGGTCTACATGTCCTGGGAATGACGTTAAACTCTATCTGATGGTGAGGTTCCAGTTTTGGAGGTTTGGGGAATATGGAGCGCCCCATCATCATTGCTCCCTGGTCCACTCTGATCCGGAGTGGTAGTACCTGTTAGGGTCCCCTCTATGGGTTAAATAGAAAAATATATTTATAAAAAAATTGAGTATCCATTAAGAATTGATTTATTTCAAAACTTTATCGGCATTAAATGACCCACTGAGGTTGATATTCCGTAAAACAAAACAAACCAAAAAACCAACCAAATAATTTTGATAATTCGGACTGTTGTCCTCATCTTTATTGTGTATAAACACAATGTTCAGGTTACAGTAACCTCTGGCTCTGTTCAGATGTTTTGTTTTGTTTTGAAATTACCTTAGAATAAGTCATCTTGTCTGTATTTATGAGATGAGGCTTGATGTGAATAATTGTGATATTTCGGACTGTTGTCCTCATCTTTGTGTATAAACCCAATGTTTATATCAAACTCATTCATATCAAGCCTCATCTCATAAATACATATAAGTATATGCTTTTTTTTTTTTTTTCAATACATATTTCTAAATTTCAAAAGCATCCATCACCTTTTGAACAACAAAAAATCTTATTTCTCTTCTTTTTATCATATTGTCCTGAAGAAGGTTTTACATGAACCAAAACGTTTAAACATTGACATGAATATAATCAATTCATCTTTTTTGGAACACTTTGTTTTTTATAATTCTATTCATCACTATAAGTACAAAGCAATTATTTCATTAATTTTTTTTTTTAAATTCATTTATTTGTTGGAGTGGGGTGAGCTGTTGTTGTGTGGGGTGAGCTGTTGAGGGTGATCAGCTGCTTAACTGTCGCCTGGTAGCATTTTATATTTTATTTATTTTTTCAATCTTTCAACGAATTATAATAAAAATTCAAGGTGAAAAATAAAATCATGAAAAAAAAAAAAACCCTAATAAACTTGATACTTGTCTGTATCTATGAGATGAAACTTGATATGAATAATTTTGACTAGTAGCACCTTTGGATATACTACAGTATGATGATTTAATTATTACGTTTGATATGTTTACTTAAGAGCTATTACTAAATAGTTCAATATGTAAAAGGTATAATCTTGACTAGCATGACCTGTGGATATACCACAGTATGATGATTTAATTATTACAACGTTTGATATGTTTACGTAAGAGCTATTGCTAAATAGTTCAATATGTAAGGAGTATAATAATTTTGATTTAACTCTCTCAATTTTTTTTTCCATCTTTTCATCATGTTTGATTGAAACAGATGAGTGTTATTGCTTCCATGCGCTCATCCCCTCTCTCTATTTTCCCCTACTCTCCATCTTTTCTTTCTTCTTATACTTTTTATTTCTATTTAGCTGAGGTGATGACATTCATAAGAATTCAGTGGATAAGCAACACCGTATAATCAGGATTTATATTTTTTGATTTCATCTTGGATGATTTGGAAGGTCTCATTTTTTTTAACAAAAGTATGTTAGAAGGTTAGAAGATTAAGGAACAAGAGTATTGAGATATATATTTATATTGAGGACTGTTGTCCTCATCTTTATTGTGTATGAACGCAATGTTCAGGCCACTGTAACCTTAGGTTCTGTCCATATTTTTTTTTTTTTTAATTACCGTATTTGACGGCATATAAGACGCACCTCCATTTCAGCAGGTCAGATTCAGGAAAAAAAGTGTTTAATGTATTTAAGCATATATTGTTGAAATCAGTCTAGCTGTGCATTACACAAGCAGAAACATAGCTGTATAAAAGTATTTTGGCAGTACAGGCAAGCAATAAGCATACACGAGACATCTCAATAGTGGGAAATAATAATAAAATGTCAAACTTCACCTACCAGGACAATTTTTTGAACCAAAGTTTTGGAAAAAAATTGCATCCTTTATGCCGTCAAATACGGTACCTTAAAATAAGTCATCTTGTCTCTATTTATGAGATGAAGCTTGATGTGAATAATTTTGATATTTCAGACTGTTGTTTTTATCTGTATTGTATATAAACACAACGTTCAGGCCACAGTAACCTTGGGCTCAGATCAGATGGGTTGTTTTGTTAAAACATGTCTTCAAGCTCAGAGTTGCCGAGGCATGGAATAAGCTGCCTGCGTCCGTTGTGGACTGCCAAAACACTGCATCTTTCAAAGCCTCCATGCTTCCTGTAGTTCGCCAACACTATACCTGATACCCCTCTTCACACACACATGCGCGCACGCATGTATATTATTACTGTACTCTGTTCATGTTCCTGACACTAATACATTATTCTGTGTACTAGACATGTGACTGATGAGTTGTGGTGCACCTGAGCACTGTACACAATAAATTTCACTATCAAATTACCTTAAAATAATGTGGGTGGTGACCCGTGATGCTTAAGGATAGAACCCAGGTGGATGAGCAGTTCATGACTTGCAATACTCCACTTTGGCCCTATCTTGGGCTAGACGGGCGGTCGGAGAGGCCCCCTCCGATCAATCAGCTGGTCAAGCCCTAGCACCTATATGATTTTCCCAACCCTATTGCCCTTATGGCAAGCCCCAACCCCTTTTTATCATATGGGTGCTAGAAGGCGGTGGTTGCGGGTCTACATGTCCTGGGAATGACATTAAACTCTATCTGATGGTGAGGTTCCAGTTTTAGAGAATGTGGAGTACCCCTTCATCACCATTGCTTCCTGGTCCACTCTGACCTGGAGTGGTAATACTTGTTAGGGTCCCATCTATGGGTTGAATAGAAAAACATGTTTATAAACAAAATTGTATTATGCATTAAGAATGAATTTATTTCATAACTTTGTCGGCTTTAGATGACCCACCGTGGTTGATATGCCGTAAAACAAACCAGACCAAACCTTAAAATAATTAATCTTCATATGATTACCCCTGAATTCAAACGTGGTTTCAGAGCTGAAATCGTTACCCCAAGTTGAAGGGCATTCCAAGCCGTATAAATCCCAACAGACTTATTGACAGAAATTTGATTGAATATAGGAAAAATAAAATGGCAGAAGTTACGGTGCATATCACATAAATGCGTCCTAACCTTCTGCCCTAAAAAAGCGGTGCCTGCTGAAAATCCAATCTTGTGCTACTATAAAAGTCCCTAGCTATTTGAAGGGGTATTTCCCGAAAGTTAATGCGATATGAAAGTGATATTTACCACTACCACCCCCCAGTCTTTTCTCGACAAGTAAATATAAATATTCCCCCCCCCCCCATCTTTAAAATATTTTTTTAGCAATTTGAAGGCATTTATATCCACAAAAAATTTTTTTTATTGGTTTGAAGGCGTTAAAAGTAAGCCACCACCCAGGTTTTCTAACGAGAAATAAATGTAAATATTTACTCCCCCCCTTTAAAAAATGTTTTTTTTTCGGTATATTAATTTTATATAAAATATTTACATTTACTTGTCGAGGAAAGACTTGGTGGAGGTAAAATATCGCTTTCATA
Source organism: Doryteuthis pealeii (assembly GCA_023376005.1). Taxonomy (NCBI): domain Eukaryota; kingdom Metazoa; phylum Mollusca; class Cephalopoda; order Myopsida; family Loliginidae; genus Doryteuthis; species Doryteuthis pealeii. Next base: position 40,542,240 of record CM042174.1, on the reverse strand, counting down.
TCGCATTAACTTTTTGGGAAAAACACCTTCAAGCAGCTAGGGAATTCAATAGTGTTGCATACCTCTTTCCTTACTTTCTTACTTCTAATATTCTTCTTCCAGCGTCTCTTCTAGCGTCTGGACTTTGTCCTGGGGACTTCGTATCTGGTCTTCCATTGGGGATTTCTCTTTATCAGAAGCCCTGTATCATTGGTAGTTTTTAGATAATAACACAAGACTTCAATTTAACTTAGATTGTATTTTATTCTGAAATCCCCACCAGACTATCTGCGCAGATTGAGTTGGCACCGTGCATAACACGACTTACTACCATCGTGGCTTTGGCCGATCTGACTAAAAATCTCTTTCTGATCTAAACCGGAAGAGGGTCTTCTCCACCGGAAAGATCAGGATGAGGTCAAGCCTTGTCATTCAATCCTTCAAGGCTGTGGGCTGCAACTTATAACAGCCATTTTGGTTTCTACACTACTGTACACAAATATTAGGAATCTAATAATTATGTAACAATAGTAGTGCGGGTTGGATTTTAAGCAGGCACCGCTTAGCGTTTTTAGGGCAGGAGGACAGGATGCATTTATGCGATAATACCCGAAGTTACCCATAAGGTTCTGAGTTCGATACTAGCCTTCGCCAACTCAGCATATGAGTAGCACAAGGATCTGTGTGGTAAAGTGAGGAGCTGATGGTAGGTGTGGCATTCCAGCTTAATCAGATCAGGCAATTAAAAGGCCCCAACATTCAGTCGAATGTCCGACTAGGAACCACAAGGTTCTGGGTTCGATACTGGTCCTTGCCAACTCAGCATATGAGTAGCACAGGGACCTGTGTGGTAAAGTGAGGAGCTGATGGTAGGTGTGGCGTCCCACCTGTTGGTTTTAGTGACAAAATGGAAGAAAATGGAATTATTGACAGAATATTTAGATTTTTTTTCCTTCTCTTTCTAAAATTTGAAATTTTTTTAGAAATTTTGTTTTAGTTTTTTTTCATTTTGTAAAGGTATTGTTTTATAACCCTTTCAACTTCATTGTCTTTCTTGTTTCATTGCTGTGTGTGCCTCTCTCTACCCCCCCCAGTTTCTTCCCCTCTCTGTATTTCACCCTGTCTCTCTCTCTCTCTCTACAATAAGCACCCACCCGTTTCTCCCAACTTCCCTCCTTTTCTATATTCTCTCTCTCTCTCTCTATATATATATATATATGATATATATCTCTCTACCCCACACTTTCCCTGTTACTATCTCTGTCTCTACCCCTATACTTACACCCCATTTCATTCTATTCTCTCTTCCCCTCTCAATCAACAGATTAGGATGTGCACCCAACCTCCTCCTCAACTACCACCCTCTCCTCATCTGCCCGGGTTGTCCCACTTGTAGATGAAATGTTTGGTTGACTTGCACTCCAACTGCTAATTTTGACTTCAAACATTTTTTTATTTATTTCTAGCTCCCCTCCCCCCCCCCCAACACCTTCCATCACCCCCCTCCCCCACAGCCTCTAAACTTTTTTTTATTGTTTTTATTTTTACTTCTTGGCCTCCTAATGCAATTTGCATGTGACACAAAATTCTGAATAGATTCGTAGTCGTCGTCGTTGCCGTGGTGGTCACGTCACCAAACATTTAACACACGTCACCGACTTTCTTACACCGCCCCTCTCTTCTCGCTCTCTCTCTCTTACCTTCTCTCTCTCTCTCTCTCTCTCTCTCTCTCTCTTACTCTCTCTCTCTCTCTTACCTTCTCTCTCTCTCTTCTCTCTCTCTCTTCTCTCTATCTCACCTTCTCGCTCACTCTATCTCACTTCCTCGCTCACTCTATCTCACCTTCTCGCTCACTCTATCTCACCTTCTCGCTCACTCTATCTCACCTTCTCGCTCACTCTATCTCACCTTCTCGCTCACTCTATCTCACCTTCTCGCTCACTCTATCTCGCTCACTCTCCTTCTCGCTCTCTCTCTCTACCTTCTTCTCTTTCTCGCTCCTCTCTTCACTCTATCTCACCTTCTCTCTCTCTCTCTCTCTCTCTCTCTCTTACCTTCTCTCTCTCTCTCTCTCTTCTCTCTCTCTCTCTCTTACCTTCTCTCTCTCTCTCTCTCTTTCTATCTCTCTTCTCTCTCTTCTCCTCTCTCTACCTTCTATCTCTCTCTCTCTCTCTTACCTCTCTCTCTCTCTCTCTCTTTCTCTCTTCTCTCTCTCTCTTTCTCTCTCTTACCTTCTATCTCTCTCTCTCTCCTCTTACCTTCTATCTCTCTCTCTCTCCTTTACCTTTCTCTCTCTCTCTTACCTTCTCTCTCTCTCTCTCTCTTACTTCTCTCTCTCTCTCTCTCTTACCTTCTATCTCTCTCTCTCTCTTTCTTACCTTCTATCTCTCTCTCTCTCTCTTACCTTCTATCTCTCTCTCTCTCTCTCTTACCTTCTATCTCTCTCTCTCTCTCTACCTTCTATTCTCTCCTCTCTCTCTCTCCTCTCTATCTTGCTCTCTCTCTCTCTCTCTTACCTTCTCTCTCTCTCTCCTCTCTCTCCTTCTTTCTCGCTCTCTTTCTCTTAACTTCTCGCTCTCTCTCTCTCTTATCTTCTCTCTCTCTCTTTCTATCTTTCTCCTCTCTCTCTCATCTTCTCTCTCTCTCTCTATCTTCTCTCTCTCTCTTACTCTTCCTCTCTCTCTCGTCTCTTCTCTCTGCTCTCTTTCTCTCGTCTCCTCTTTCCTCTCGTCTCTTCTCTTCTCTTTTCTCTCCTCTCTCTCTTCTCTCTCTCTCTCTCTCTCATCTCTCTCTCCTCTCTTCTATCTCTCTCTCTCTCTATCTTCTCTCTTCTCTCTCTTAACTTCTTCTCTCTCTCTTTCTCTCACCTTCTATCTCTCTCATCTCTCTCATCTCTCTCTCCTTCTTATTCTCTCTCTCTCTCTCTCTCTTACCTTCTATTTATTCTCTCTCTCTCTCTCTCTCTTTACCTTCTCTCTCTTCTCTCTTACCTTCTCATCTCCTCACTCCTCTCTCTCCTCTCATCCTCTTCTCTCTCTTCAAGCCCTCTCTTCTCTCTCAGCCCCTCCTCTCTCTCTCTCCTTACTCTCCTTGCTCTCTCTTATTCTCGTCTCTCTTCTCTCCTCACCTCTCTTACGCTTCTCCTCTCTGCTCGCACATTCTCTTCTCTCTATACTTCTCTCTCATCTCTCTCTCTTATGCTTCTCTCTCTCTCTCCTCTCTTATCTTCCTCTCTTCTCTCTTCTCTTCTCGGCTCGCTCTCTCTCTCTCTTCTCGCTCTGTCTCGCTCTCCGTCTCTCTCTCTTTCGGCTCTCATCTTCATACCTACCTTCTCGCTCCTTCTCTCTCTGCATCACCTACCTTCTCGCTCTCTCTCCGCACCTTCTCTCATCTCTTATACCTTACGATGTGCGGTCTCTCTCTCTTCACTTGCCCTCTGCTCTCTCTCATCTTTCTCAGTTGAGTCTTCTCTCTCAATTCTCTCGCTCTCTCTCATTCTCTCTTTCCTGCTCGCTTTCTCTCGTCTCTCTCTGTACCTTCTGCTCTTCTCTCTCGTCTTCTTACCTTCTCGCTCTCTCTCGCACCTTACCTTCTCTCTCGCACCTTCTCTCTCTCCTTACCTTCTCTTCTCTCTCGTCTCCCTCTCTCTCTCTTCCTTCTCTCCTCTCTCTTGTTCTCTCGACCTTCTCTCTGCTCTCTCTCTCTCTCTCTCTCTCTCGCTCTCTCTCTCTCTTCTCTCTCTCTCTGCTCTTCTCTTCTCGCTCTCTCTCTCTCTCTCTTCTCGCTCTCTCTCTCTCTCTCTTTCTCAGCTCTCCCTCTCTCGCTCTCTTTCTCGGCTCTCTCTCTCTCTCTCTTCTCTCCTTGTCCACCGTCTCTCTCTCTCGCCTTCTCTCTCGCCGTCCTCTCTCTCGCGCTTCTCTCTCTCTCGCCTTCTCTCACCGTCTCTCTTGCCTCTCTACGTCTCTCTCTCTTGCCTTCTCTCACCGTCTCTCCTCTCTTGTCCTTCTCTCACCGTCTCTCTCTCTCGCCTTCTCTCGCCGTCTCTCTCTCGCCTTCTCTCTCTCTTGCCTTCTCTCACCGTCTTTCTCTCTCACTCTCACTCTCACCTTTTCTTTCTTCACCTTCTTTCTCTTTCTCTCTCACTCTCACTTTCTCTCACCTTCTTTCTCTTCTCTCTCACTCTCACCTTTTCTTTCTTTTTCTTACCCTCTCCTCTCTTCTTCTCTCATCTTACCTTCTCTCTCTTACCTTTCCTCTCTCTCTCTCAGGTACATCCTACCTCACCTGTAGAAAGAAACACATTCTCATTCCATCTTTTCTCTCCTCCCCCCCCCCCTCCGCTTCGATTGATTAGGTTTTTTTGTTCAAGTTCAAACATTAGAAATTTTTTAAAAATCTTGAAAATAGGAATTCACGGTAGACTGTGAATTGAGGCGCTTAAATTTTTACCCTAGTCTACAGATCGACAGATGTTATTGGAATATGAAATGGAGTCTTATGTATATATTTTTTATTTTTCAACTGGGATTAATATTTTAGTATAAGAAGAGTTGATAAGTTGTCTCGGAATTTGCATGAAAATAGGTGAATTTAAGGGACTGTCAGGAGGGTTTTTTTTAAAGATTCATATCTCTGCTAATTCTTCGAATTGAGCAATTTCTTTGGTATCACTGTAATCTATGCATAATGATTGTTAAGGCATAGTTAGGAGACCTTTGAACCCTCATATCTGTGTCAATTCCCAAAATTGAGCCATTTCTTTGGTATCATTGTAATCTATGCATAATGATTGTTAAGGCATAGTTAGGAGACCTTTGAACCCTCATATCTGTGTCAATTCCCAAAATTGAGCCATTTCTTTGGTATCATTGTAATCTATGCATAATGATTGTTAAGGCATAGTTAGGAGACCTTTGAACCCTCATATCTGTGTCAATTCCCAAAATTGAGCCATTTCTTTGGTATCATTGTAATCTATGCATAATGATTGTTAAGGCATAGTTAGGAAGACCTTGAACCTCATATCTGTGTCAATTCCCAAAATTGAGCCATTTCTTTGGTATCATTGTAATCTATGCATAATGATTGTTAAGGCATAGTTAAGGAGACCTTGAACCCTCATATCTGTGTCATTCCCAAAATTGAGCCATTTCTTTGGTATCATTGTAAATCTATGCATAATGATTGTTAAGGCATAGTTAGGAGACCTTTGAACCCTCATATCTCTGTCAATTCCCAAAATTGAGCCATTTCTTTGGTATCATTGTAATCTATGCATAATGATTGTTAAGCATAGTTAGGAAGACCTTTGAACCCTCATATCTGTGTCAATTCCCAAAATTGAGCCATTTCTTTGGTATCATTGTAATCTATGCATAATGATTGTTAAGGGCATAGTTAGGAGACCTTTGAACCCTCATATCTGTGTCAATTCCCAAAATTGAGCCATTTCTTTGGTATCATTGTAATCTATGCATAATGATTGTTAAGGCATAGTTAGGAGACCTTTGAACCCTCATATCTCTGTCAATTCCCAAAATTGAGCCATTTCTTTGGTATCATTGTAATCTATGCATAAATGATTGTTAAGGCATAGTTAGGAGACCTTTTTAACCCTCTATCTCTGTCAATTCCCAAATTGGAGCAATTTCTTTTTTAAAAAGTATTTAATTCATAATTTTTTTAACAAGTATTTTAATTTATAATTTTTTTAAAAAAGTATTTAATTTTATAATTTTAAAAAAGTATTTATTTTATAATTTTTTAAAAAAATAATTTAATTTTATTATTTTTTTTAAAGTATTTAATTTTTATTTATTTTTTTTAAAAAGTATTTAATTTTATAATTTTAAAAAAGTATTTAATTTTATATATTTTAAAAAAAGTACGTAATTAATTTGTCTTTTACATTTAATTTATAATTTTTTAAAGTATTTAATTCATAAATTTTAAAACTTGTTTTTTAGGGAAATGATCTTTATTCAAAGAACCCGTTCGCCGCCGTCGTCACTCACAGAATTAAACCCAGTGTTTGGAAGTTGCTTTTCCCCCTAAGCTGCCTTCTACTTCTCGCGTCTTCTTATTGTTTACACACTGAAAAACAAGAATGTACTAAATGACCTTTCCCACTGGCATTTACTGAAGAAGGAAGTCCCATGATCCATGAACATCTGATCGATCCAGTCCATACCAGCTCATGGTAAGTACCTCTCCAATAATTTTTTCTTTATTTCACAAAAAATTCTTTAAAGATAATACAAAGCACCGCGCTAATGGCTGGGTCTGTACAATACACCAACAGCAACTCTCTATACAGGGTAAGACCCACCCTAATGGGTCCACCTTTTAAATAATTTTTTTTCCAAATTATCGCTACGAATCTTTCAAACTTTGCTGGCATTAAATGGCCCACTGAGGTTGATATGCCATAAAACAAAATAAACATATGTGACACTTGTTTGAGAAGTGATTAATTTAGTGCGGCTTGTGTGAGTGTAGGAGCCAGCAGCTTTTTGCCTAGGGGAGGTCAGAATAGAAAAAAAAAGGCTGGAAGTGAAGAAATGGGGGCGGGTCATACTTAGGGCTTTTATCTTTTATATCTCCAGGTTGCTGTTGCTATAATGTCTGTGTTATAAGACTCATAGGATACTTGAAACCATATAATTGTGTGCAAATTATATGTATTAGATAGTTACTTGAAGCTATAATTGTTTACTAAGGATTATTATTATTAGTTACTTGAAACCATATAATTGTTGCAAATTTATGTATTAAGAATAGTTACTTGAAAGCTATAATTGTTTACTAAGGATTATTATTATTAGTTACTTGAAACATATAACTGTAATGCAATTATATGTATAGAAATTACTTGAAGCTATAATTGTTTACTAAGGGATTATTATTATTAGTTACTTGAAACCATATAACTGTATGCAAATTATTTGTATTAAGAATAGTTACTTGAAGCTATAATTGTTTACTAAGGATTATTATTATTAGTTACTTGAAACCATATAACTGTATGACAAATTATTTGTATTAAGAATAGTCACTTGAAACTATAATTGTTTACTAATAATAATCCTTAGTAAACAATTATAGCTTCAAGTAACTATTCTTAATACAAATAATTTGTACACAGTTATATGGTTTCAAGTAACTAATAATAACCCGAAGTTCCTTGAAACCATAATAACTGTACAGTAGGAACCACAAGGTTCCTAGTTCATACCGGCCCTCGCCAACTCAGCATATGAGTAGCACAGGGATCTGTGCGGTAAAAATAGGAGCTGATGGTAGGCGTGGCTCTCCACCCCAGACGCAAAAAACAATCTCGTTGTCTAGCGCTAGTGAAAGGGGGATAGATTCCCTCACTGTCTGGCTGATACCGACTTTAGGCCACCCCAACGCCTTTAAGAATAGTTACTTGGAGCTACAATTGTTTACTAAGATTATTATTTACTTAAAGCTTACTTAAACCTAAAAATGTGTATAATTTTTTTATTTTATCAAGAATAGTTAACGTTGATTTTTGGTGGATATATTTGTTAATTGCCCGCTCCTACTTATAGACTGGCCAGAATCATGTGATTCTATCTCTTGGCCAATCACTGGCAGTACTCTGAGGTGATACAATACTTAAACCGACCTTACTGGTCATAATTACTGCAACATTCTTTGATGACGGACTAGGATTAAATCACAGGACCTTTACCATAATGCAGGATTGGACTTATAACGCTTACCAAAAGGATTCCATAACACAGGACTTTCTTTAGCCCTTTTCAAACCGGCCAAGGATGGCATTTAAAAACTTTAACAGGTTATGGGCCCAGTAGCTCGGATCTTCTTCAATGGCAACGAGTCAAGTTACGAAATTTGGGAGACAAAGTTCCATGGGTATCTGAGAATCCTTCAATTGCATGACATAATCGATGCATCATCGGACCAACCCGAGGACCCACTTTTCGTGGACAAAATGCAACAATATATGCAGAATTAATCCAGTGCTTGGATGACTGAAGTCTCTCACTCGTAATGCGCGAGCGAGAGATAATGGCAGAAGGGCAATGGAAATATTAAGGACTCACTACTTGTTGAAAAGGCAAACCCAGAATTGTAGGGCTATATCGCCAATTTAAGTTCGTTGAGTAGAACAGATTATGAAACGATAACTGATTACATAATACAAACTGAGAGCATAGCAAGTTCATTAAGGTAGGCCCGCCGGGGAGATTGTTAGTGATGTCCTGGGTGTGCCTGGTGGTGAGGCTCCTTTCTGGAGCTCTGGGGAGTCAAACAATGACCCTTTTTTCACAACCTTATCTCATGGATGTTCACGATACTCATGTAAGTAGGATACCCTGTCAGTAGGGCTTAGAATACTGTATCCTCTGGGGGGGGATTGACCCCCCCCCGCGCCCCAAGAAAAGGGGGTATGACGCTAAACTTCATATTACACAAGGTTTGTATAGATCTGTCCTTGTGGATTGATTTAGAAAGGCTAGCAGTGGGTTCAGTTATCACGGGTGCTCGATACACTTAACCTTGTGTCGCGACTAAGTAAAGCTTAATAAATAACTAATTGCAGATCGCCCCAACCAAGTTGACACTTGTATAAACATCTGTCCCCTCCCCCTCACAGACACATACACACACTCAAAGACACACATACACTCACACACCCATACACACATTCACGTACAGACACACCACATCACACACTAAACAAACATACACGCACATACAATCTTATGCACACATATACACACGACCACGTGCAACATACACAAACATACATACACACTACACACACATCAACATACCCATTGAATAAAAAATCTTTCCAATTTATCTTATTTAACTAGTTGTCAAGATATTTTACTTTCCATCATTTTCTTCTGACCCCCCCCTCTAACCCCCTTCCCCAAAGTTGAAAGGGTGGGGCTAATTAAAGCCCACTGGGTCAAATCAGTGCAAAAGTTTCAAAAGTAACTATTACTTTGATCAATTACTTACTGTAATTGTTTTTAAATAGTGTGGGAGGTTGGGTGGGTGGGGGTTGGGCACGGTCACGGGGGGGGGGGTTGATTAAATTTAGGTTAGTTGTTGTTGGGTCTACTAAGAGGGAAGCCACTAAGTAGCTCATTTAGTACAGAAAAACACAAATAATAAAGCTGCTGTCACTAAATTTGTTTGTTGTCCACCTAAATGTGTCATGCGTAAACAACAAATTTATATTTAAAAAAATAATCATATATATATTATATATATATTATAATATATATATATATTCAACCACTCCACACGAGCAGGGATGTGACACCAGGTCAATTTCTTAAGTGGAGTTCAACAGGTTTGAATTCAGTTTTCCTTCTCCTAGGCCGGTTTGCCTAACCAAGGTTAAAGAGCCCAATCTGCCCTACTATTATATCCATAGCTGGAGGGAGAATAGGATTCATACTTTCCCCAAGGGTATTAGCGCTAAATGAAATGCAAATTCCAAATCCAGGATTTGAACTTGGGGCGACGAGTTCATTTTCATGACTTTAACCATTCACCACAGCACTTCCATATTGAATTAATCATTATATAACTTCATACAACGACTGCTATTTAAACAGTATCATTACATACAACAAAGCCTTCATCAGATGTGACTCTTGGTTCAGGCATGATTTCGGGTCCCAAGCATCATTACCATTGAGCTCTCTTAGGGATTTGTAAAATTCTTGTATAAATCTTCATAAAGTAAGTGTGCATCAACATGAGAATGCATTGTAGATGTACAGGAGATATTGAGGATCCCAAATAGAATTATCCTCTACATACCAGTCAATTGGAACATTTTACCTATATAATATATATATATATATATATATATAGGCGAATATATCTGTTCATATATATATATATATATATATATATATATATATATATTGTGTGTGTGAAAATAAATGGAAATTAATCCGACAGTGTGAATATGATATAATGAAAAAACAAAGGATGTTTACAAATGCATGGGCTCATCAGGAGAGAATGTGCAAACCGTTTCGGGCCTTCCTCTCGACGGTTTAAAAGCAACACCGGCCCTTCCTCACTATATAATGAAAATAGTATTTTGAAAACTTTACTAAAATAGAATAAAATAAAAATAGTATTACAAAACTTTAACTTTTAACAGTCACACATACTGATAAAACATCACAAATTCAATAGACAACCTTAATATATAATATATAATATATATATAATATATATATATATATATAATAATGAACAGATATATTCGCCTAATTCATTAATTATCAACTAATTAATTTTCAAATTAGGTATGACTTCAATCAAGCACATATTTCTCCAAAAATTGTCGGCATAGCAAACAAACTGTTTGCGTACTTTCATATATATTATATAATTAATGTTGATATTATGATTTCACACTCATACTTCAAGTTTCTTGGTAGTCCAATCATCAGATGAGAAGTGGTAGAGATGTCAAAAACCAGTCGTGAAATGGTAAAAATCAAATTGTTTTCTATATATATATTATATATATATATATATATATATACTTTCAAAGAAAGAAAAACTTAAACAAACTGTCATTTGGCTATATAAATTTATTTAGCCCTGATCAGATAGCTTATTGCATAAAGACACTAAGCCTCATACTGAAGTCTGGTCAAAATAGATTTATAATAGCCAAATGACGGAAACTATAATATTGCTCTGTATATATTATTTTTATTAGTTGAGATCTCTTAGGGATTTATAAAAATTCTTGTATAGATCTCTAAGTGTGCATCAACATGAGTGTGCACTTGAGGATCCCAAATAGAATTATTCCCTACATACCAGACAATTGGTCTTAATATAAAAGTATGATATTGTTTAAACTAGTATATAAATTCAGCTGTACGAAAAACTTGTTTTATATATATATATTATATATATATATTTATATATATATATATAATAGTGTGTGTGTGTTTCAAGCATTGAAACTCTCATCATAACGGCCCAAATGCGATGGGCAGATCACGTGTGTATGAGTGATGTTAGAATGCCAAAGCAACTCCTTTACGGTCAGCTGCATGATGGCAAAAGGCCACAGCATAAGCCTGGGAAGAGGTATAAGGATTGCTTAAAAAGCAACTTTGTGAAAATAGAAATAGATCCTGACAACTGGGAAAAGCTGGTATTGAAGCGAACTGACTGGAGAATTCATGTGGATGATGACTGTACCAGTTATGAGAGTGAAAGAATTGAGCATGAAAACCTCAAGCGTGAACTTCGAAGGGATACACCTGTCATATTGGAGAGAACATTGAGGGTTGGAAATGTGGAGACATATGGTCGAATTCTGTTTTCTAAGGCTGGATATGTCAATCATAGGAAATCTCATCAGGGACAATTCATGCACCACCCAGGAACAAACAATGTGTCTTGTGCAATCTGTAGTAAAGTCTGTAAGTCAGCTTCTGCTGTCTTAAGAGACATATGGTGGTGCATTAGCATCAAATTTCATCATCTAATACAACGGGAAGGACGTCCTTCCTATATGCATCAAACTTTGTTGATCTGCAGAGCGGGTTTGATGAGTCATTTGAGGGCTCATGAGAGGAAAGGTTCTGGTGGTGGAGTTATAGGATTGTGAGGGACGGCAATGATCTGTAAAAAATTATGCTATTGCTATATATGTGTTTTATATATATTATATAAATCAGTATTACATATATGTGTGTGTGTGTGTGTGTGTGTGTGTGTAAAAATAAAAATAAATCCTGACAACTGAGAAAAGCTGGCATTGAAGCGAACTGACTGGAGAATTCATGTGGATGATGACTGTACCACCATTGAGAGTGAAAGAATTGAGCATGAAAACCTCAAGCATGAACTTCGAAAGGGATACACCTGTCACATTGGAGAGAACACAGAGGATTGGAAATGTCAAACGTGTTCGGATTTTGCTATCTAAGGCTGGATATGTCAATCATAGAAAATCTTATCAGGGACAATTCATGCAAACTCCAGGAACAAATGTGTCTTGTGCAATCTGTAACAAAGTTTGTAAGTCAGCTTTTGGTCTTAGAGATTTATGGTGGTGCATAAGCATCAAATTTTATCATCTGATACATCCTTGGATGGTATGGGGACGGCCGCTTGTCGTGGCCTCTTAGCTTCTATTCTATGCTACTACGTCCCCATACCCCCCAAGGAGGTCACGGATGATACCCCAACATCAATGAAAGAGTATATATAGATGCCAAAAAGAACAGATCAACATTCTATTCGTTCTGAAGAAGGGATATAACATCACCAAAATATTTACAAATAAAACAAAACTTAACATTCAAAAACTGGATTTCTTATATTTCACACCTAATGCTTCATACTAAATTCCACGCAATATATATTATAGACAGATATAAATACACATATATCAAGTAAAAAGCAAAGGTGGAGCCCCACTAGCAAAACGTATATATATATATAAGTTAAAAGAAAGGAAATGAATCCGACAATATGAGTAAGAAAAGGTGGAATGAAAACATCACACAATGCTGTTAAAGAAGAAAACAATTTATAATATAATCATAGCTGATACTGATCAATATTTCGATTTTACAAAAATCATCATCAGAGCTCATTCACTCCCGTAGTTGTTTGGGTCGGAGAGGAAAGTCAAAATGAGTTTACAAAACAAAAAAACCTTAATACTGCAAAAAAACGAAAGACGTTACAATATTCACCAACGTGGGCATTTCGCGCCATATATATGTCGGGCATGTCTCCTCTGATGATGATTTTTATAAAATCGAAATATTGATCAGTATCAGCTATGATTATATTATAAATTGTTTTCTTCTTTAACAGCATTGTGTGATGTTTTCATTCCACCTTTTCTTATTCACATATATATATATATATATATATATATATATATATTCAATAAGAAAGAAAAATATAACAAAGTCAATAAATGAGCCTCGTCACGTCATTTATTGAGTTCTGGTCGAAATAAATTTATAATAACCAAATGACAGTTTAGGTTTTTCTTTTTATTAAAAGTGTAAATATTGTTCTGTATATAATTAATTCATTAATCATCATACATTGAGCTCTATTGAGGATTTGAAATAATCCTTGTATAGATCTCTATAAGTGTTGTTATATGTCCAACAGGAGAAAATTAAATATCTTATAAAGAAGGACTGCAAAATGTATTATGTTCTTAAAAAAAAAAAAAGAATTTATTATTTTACATTAGCGACACGTGTTTCAGATCTTCTGTTATCTTCTATATACATCCAGGAACAGAGAATTCTGATATTTTGAAAAAAAGCTAGGTTGGAGGGAAAAATTCTAAGCCTGAAGAAGATATCAGAAGATCTGAAGTTGCTAATGTTAAGTGGAGAAAGTTTACAAGGTGAAAGCTGGGTAGTTTCTTGTAGAATGATGAAATGTTTAAATAATTTATTTGTGAATTTAAATACCCCATTTCCAATCTTTTGTTGTTTTTTATTAGATAGGCAAATTCAGTTTACATTTATACATTTTCTTAATGTGTAATAATTTATTTAAGAAAATCATTATCAAGAGTGACAAATATAGGTATCTATTAATTTTCGACTATTGCACCTTCTTGATCCCCTAAAAATGATCCAAATAACTTTTAATAAAGCAACAAAAAAAAATCTATCCCGTGCACCTATCCCCCCCCCAAAAGATCTTGTGGGGTATAGACATAAACATAACCTCTAAATGGAAAAAGCTCTCTCTCTCTCTCTCTCTCTCTCTCTCTCTATATATATATATATATATATATATATATATATATATATCCCATTTTGAGGTGTATATATATATAATATATATATATATAAAGTGTGATAGTATTGATTTTTGTAGCTATAAATTGCTAACTAAAGAATTCCACTCTTCCCTCTTCAATCCCCACCCCCTGTCTCCTGTGTCATTCTTAGCTTCTGAGAGAGAGAGAGAGAGAGAGAGAGAAAGAGAGAGACCTTTATTTCCTTCTTCTCACAGCTATTCCTATCTTTACAGCTATTTCCGGCATCTTCAAAATCAACGTTTAGTTTTAATGGCAGTGAGACGTGTTCTCCATTCTTCTTCTTCTTTTTCGTTTCCATTCTTCTTCTTTCATCTTTCCTTTCATTTTCTTCTTCTTCATTTTGTTGTTGTTGTTCTTCTTCGTTTTCTTCTTCGTTTCGTTCATTTTCTTCTTCTTCATTTCCTTCGTTTTCTTCATTTTCTTCTTCTCTCCGTTTCCTTCTTCGTTTCCTTCCATGTTTAGAATTGATATATTTGTCCAGAAGTCCAGATCTATGTGTGATACCTTTCTTCCTATCTGTGTACGTGTGTGTGTGTGTGTGGGGGGGATATGTGGGTAAGTTTGGTTTACTTGCTGGAGAGAGAGAGAGAAAGAAAGAGAGAGAGAGGAGAAATTCTAATAAATCATCATCATCATCATGAGTTGAGCTTGTCTATTTTTGCTTCGATCGGAATTGTACTAAAACGAGAGATGTATGACGGGAAGGGGGGGGGATATGGATTTTTATTTTTACCCACTCTGTTCTCAATTCAGAGAATTGACGTATAAATAAACCACCCGTCGCCGCCGCCGCTGCCAATCTTTTATTATTGGCTCTACAGAACTAATATTGGCGCGTTTTTAAAATAACGGGTCAAAGATGAATACAATTTTATAACAACGGCGACTATTTGCGTCGGGATCATTTAATTTTTTGCCTCTCAAAATCAAACGAGTATCTATTTCTCTGATATTTTTTTTTACATGAGGCTTAATAAGTAGTATTATTTGGATTATTCGGACTATTGT